>BSBM01000703.1:1800000-2137500 GCA_027924585.1 Larix kaempferi | reverse complement strand
CTAACGTCAATCTTACACAAAGAGTAGGTTATTTCTTCTGTCTATAAATTTTTATTGGCTCACCTATTTTGAAAATGGAAAAGAACCCACTCAATTACACACAAAAACATACATCCTAAAAAAAAAAATTGTTGATTGATTAGGTTAAGACCATGATATCGAGGGCCAACGCTTGGCCTAATCATTTTAGGGATGGGATGAATTCCTTAATTAAAAAAAACATTAAAATAACATAAATAAATATGGAAAAATAACGCCGCGCTAGAACGGCCTGTTATCTACGACTGTATATAATTTTTTTAACAAAAATCCACCATTTGAATACCAAACCAGAGGGCTAACGCAAACATATTCATTATATTTTCTTAAAAAAATAACATACCAACCTTAGGAGAACCCCATTTTTTGGGAGTTATACTTAATTTCCATAAATAATATTTATATATTCCGGAAGGTAATCCGATCTTCTACGTTTGATCTTCTTGCGCCATATTCCAAAAAGTTGTGTAGGTAGCTCTAATATTTCTTTTTGACATTCAGATTTCTGTTTTTCCAAAAGTCCATTGCGACTAACGCATCATGAGTGTCCAGCATTAGCTTGCACCAGCCCTTATATACAATATTTATATTATGATTCTAGGCATGCAAAAGTGAAAATAAAACTCCATCAAGCTCAAATATCAAACTAATACAATATCTAAACTCATAAGATCAATCAAAATCCCAAAATGAAGGTAATAACCAGCCATCATCTCGAATGATCAATTTATGAAGCGAAGACCAAATCTAGGTGGAGAATGTGAAGGACATGGTAAGTTAACCACCAAGATCATGGAACCAACTCAAATGAATCAAAAATCAAATACAAGCTAGAGATCAGTTAAAACAGAAACAATCCAAATAATATAAGAGATCTAAGAAAATTATCAAGTCAATGGTGAACTACAAAAAATAGAAATCCAAACAAATAAGAAATAAAAGGGGCTCCCATCTTATGTTTAAGATGGGATCTGTTGTGCATACAACACTCCTTTACACACATTTATCAATCCTCCAAAGCACTTCTAGTTTGGGTGTAAAAATTGATTTGAAGGATTTGGCACTATAGAGAGTAATAATTTTTAAAATGTCAGCCCAGAAATGAGAAGAATGAGTTATTTTTTGTTGTTTTCCTCCTTTCATTTACACTGGCTAAGTATTACGTAAACTATGTGAATGTTGAGAATTTCATCAAGTACATGTGAAATTAATCAACTCACCAAGCACAAGCAAGTTTGACCAATTCAACCCCGGATGCGGGTGTTAATATTGATCTGGACATGGAAAGGAGCGCCACTCTCCCACTTGGGAGTATGGCTCCCCCACCTGGCAACCAATCTCAGCCGACGCCCTTCCCCTGGCATCGTCTTTAAGAGTGTGTCCTGACACGGACTAGTCGACATCCTCACGCGCGACTGTTTTAACTCTTATGAATCACTGGTGGTTGGCATTAATGTCGGCTCATTGGTCTATGTCTTATCTCCATTACTGGATTTTCCTTCCCATCATGTTCTCTCATGCGAGGCCTGGGCACTCTCTCTCCAAGGCTCTATATATGAGGTATTCTTTGCATGCTCCAGTTGCTATCACCTGCTTATGTTATTCTCTGCCTATTTCGACCGTTGAAAACTCTGCTCCGAATTCGTTCTCCTGTGAACTCATTGATAGCACCATGACTTGTTAGCATGGTACCTCCAGGCGTGGCACTAGTCATGGCGTCAGCAGGATTTCCACTTCCACGGAGAAAGATAAGAAAGCCATCAGCGGATATGATGAAAATGTCACTGCTCCTGTTTGTAGGATGGTTGATGAATGGGAAGCGAACTGCGTCTCGGATATTCTTTCCTCTAGGAACCAAGGTAATCAAATCAATTATTACTAGTTGATGAAGAACATGCTAGGTTCCCTGGTTAAGGAAATGCTGGTTAATTGGAACATGGCCAAGGTATCTATCATGGACACCACGACTCATATGGCCCACCTAATTAAAATGCTCGCTGCTTTGGAACCTAGATTGGCTGGAGGTAAATGCTCTTTCCTGAGAAATTCCGCTCCTCCCCGTGACTCTGGTCCTGAAGCTCACACAGATGGCCCAACTGATAAAGTGAACATTCAAGTTGAAGAGTTGCCACTGCAATTGACGCCCAAGATTCGAGCTCCACTCTACATGAGTCCCTTGGCTTAGCTGCTGCAAAAGTCTCTGTTCCTGTTCGGAGCTCCACTTCGGGGTCGGTATCTCTTGCTACAAGCGTCTTACAAGGGGCCCCTCCCCCTGGTGCCTCCTTCCCTATACCCTCGACTATCGAATCTCTGCACTACAAAAGGGTAAGGAAGTCTGGTGACGATGCCTACTTCGCGCAAGACAGAGCCTCTGCCTCCCAAACTCCTGGTTCAGAGCTGGGATGATGATTTCTTCGGTAGTTTCCCCCTAATTGAAGACAAGCCCAGTACCCAGAATGCTGATACTAGCAACTAGAGCTGCTCTGAGAGAGCTCAACTCTTCTTTTTGCGGTTAGAGTATCGGGTTTCCTTGTTTTGGTTTAATGGTTTACTGTTATGCTCTCGTTTGTTTATATGAACTGGTTCAATCTTATTTTTTCAATGTTCATTTGTAATTATGTCAATGACTCTCAGCCCATAGGTGGGCGGGTCTACAATGGCCTTTTTTTTAACTTGCTTCTCTACGAGAAGCTTCTGATTGCTCTCAGATCTACAGACTCTCCTGTACATGTAACTTTTTTTGTACTATAATATATTTTCTCTATGTAGTTTACAAAAAAAATGGTTTGACCAATTCAATTTAACTCTACTCATTTTGGAGCTGAACCTTCAACATAGTTGACTTAGCAGGAATAATGATTACCAAGTCTTGTAAAAAATGTAGCAATGAGAAGCTATGAACTTACTAGGAAAACTATAAAACTATAGTGAGAATAAATGTATTGAGCAAAACTATTGAAATTCAAACAATAGGATTTTCGACCCACCAAACTAATATAAAAGGAGCAACATTTTCCCACCAAAATAATATAAAAAGAGTTACAATGGCACTCAAGAGTGTTGTACATGAATTCCTATCATTTGTTTTTTGGAAAATGCACAAATCTATCTTAACTTTAACTTTGGCCAATTTACAACGTACTCATTTTGAATAGACGATGTTTTGAACAAATGACATGTGTTTGGTTTTATAATTTTTCTTTTTATATTTATTTTTGAAGCTGACATGTGCCATGTTAACATTACAGATGTGACACATCACTTGAACTTTAAAAAATACCTCTAAACATAATAAAATAATATTTATATTTTTATATATTTCATTTGAGACACCTCCTTCTCGTTTTTGTATTATTTTGATTTAATTTTAATTAAAAACCAATACTTCATTTTAAGATCCTCCTCACCCTCCATAAATGTAGATAAACAACGAGTGTCGATGAGCTTAAAATGGAAATTTCATTTCCTTTGTTTATTTGTAGGTGTAATGTTTTTGTTTGATGTGATTTACTTATAGCAAGTGAATAACAAATAAGTGGATGAGTGATTAGTTGATGGACCTTAATGACAATTTTTAATTTATATTCTTTATTATTAATATTATTAATGTTGTGTTATGTGTTTTTAATAATATTTATGTTGATATGGTAGAGTTGCATTGAGCAAACCAAGTTTCCATCCAACATTGTAAGTGGTCTGGTTTTGAAGGTCTTAAGAATTTCCAGTGGTGGGGTATTATTCTTTATGTCTTATTTCTTCTTTATTTTAAATTCCAATAAACTTATATAAATATAGAAAAATAATGTTGAAGATGTACATCATGTTGAACAATGTGTGAATAGTAAGAAAGAGAAATGAATAGGTGAAAGCCATGGAAATAATGATAAAAAATGGATCACTCACACAAAATGTTTTATTTTATTTGTTTTTATGTTTAAATTTAGTCTTTGATCTATAGATTTAATGGTAACGACCCTTTGTTAAAATTTATTTCTAAGTAAAGTTGAATCCCTTTACAAGTGTCTCGAAAAAAGTTTTAGATCAAATCCTTTGAAAGGTGAAGTCTTGAGGATGCTGAGGAATGAACGAGTTAAGAGTGGAGGTGCTATTGCATAGAAATAAATGAATAAGGAAAAGGTATCAAGTTTAGGGCACATGAAGCTTCAAGCAACTAGTTGAAGTGGAGCTTACCTACACACCTAAAGCTCCAAAAATGTTGATGTAAACATGTAAAAGAATGTAGGCCAAGGAACATGGAGAAAAGTATGTGAAGTAAGGGACTTAACCAACCTTTGCAATAGGACCTCCACATTGAAGAAATAAGAAGAGCCCCAAAATAAACAAGTTTAAGGCCAACCTAGTGGATACATGGCCATGCAAAGTGGTGACACATTTTCCTTATGCCAAACATGGAAGTCTGTTGAATCAAATAATGTCACTTGGCATCCACATGGACAATAGTAACCCTAAAGGAAAATATTTGTAATGTTCTCTATGAGAATTCAAACACAAATTAGCAGTGATAATCATGGGGACAAATGGATGTAGAGATCTTGGAAATAGATTTGGGGGATAGTTTCTTGGTCTCCTGAGGAGACAAAACTAATAGAGGGAGTTAATAACAAGGCATATTGAAGGACACAGAGGGAGGAAAGTTGGCATTAGGAGTTTGAAACTTGGGTATTTAATGGGGAAGAAGTAAAAATACTAAAGAGTTAGACTGATAAGTATGTTCCTGAATCGAGATGATGAAGAGGAGTGTGTGAGCTTGTCCACAAGGTATGAATATATTCTCAAAGATAAATCCAATCTATAAATCATGACCAAGAAGTAAGAATGCAATAAATATCTACCTATTAGTGTATATCATCTATTTGTTATCATCCATAAACATAGCAAAAAAAATTCCAAACAAAGACCATTTCTTGTTGGCTTTCCCAAAAGGGTTTCTAGGATGAATTTTTTGTATTATTAATGTATACACGTGATGGATTTTTTCTATATTTGATTTATAATCCTTAAGTATTACACAATCATATTTAATACATAATGAGATAGAAAATAAAGATAATCATTTTAATTTCCACAAAGGAAAAAAAATACATGTGTGAGTTTCAAAATCAATCCATCTTGTTGGAGATATCTTTAGGAGATCCCAAAACAAAATTTCATTAATTTAGCTCATTTTTAAATTTTTTCTAAAAACATCTAGGCTATATCTTTTTTTTTTCATTAAAAAAAATATTAATTATATATATACATATGTTTCTACTTTTTATCTAAATTAAAAATATTACATGAGTAAATACTAGATTTTGTTAATATTTACGACAATTACATGAATATGAATCTGAGTTTTAGGGAATGTTTGCTACCTATCAATGTTTAGATAATAATGAATACTCATAGGAATACCATGAATTTTTAATCCAATTCTAGCAAATATATGTATGAAGAAAAATGTTTTTATAACTTTTTCTTATTTTTGTTCACTTATTTTAAGAGTTAAATGTTATTTCAAGTTATATATTGGTATCTATAAATTTTTCCATGTGTTTGTAAAAGTATATCTATTACCACTGCTTTTTGTTATAATTTCTCTTTAATTCCTATGGAAATATTTTTTTCTCTAAATTATTATAATTTTTTGTGAATTTTCTTTTATGATGTACATGCTAGTTATGACACTACTATAATGGTATTTATGTGGTTTGCAAAAAGATTAGAATTAATGAAATAACTTTAAGGTCTATTTAGCCATAGTTGAAGGAAATTGTAATTGTTGAATTTGAAAAGAATACATAAGGTGAGAAATAAATCTTTGTATATCGAATTGGAATTCAAGAAATGGAAATAGGAAAAAGGCCAAGAAGATTGAATCTACAAAGTAGAGAGGAAAGGATTCTAGGAAGCATTGCAAAGTTTGTGATTTAAATAACCACATGGATGAAAGTGTTGGATTCTTCATCTAAAATTGTATCCACAATTAAACAAATCCTAGAAAGGAGTAAACACAATGGCCAAGATGGAAGAAATAATGATAGAGAGTACCACTAATGTGGATGAACCATAGTTTGCACCACACGGCAACAACCAAGAGAAAGTGGAGATAGAAGCAGATTGCTCCAAATCAAAGTTCAAGTAAAAAACTAGAAGATAAATGCTATGTTTTATATTCTTCCTAGATTCAAATACAAAATTCTCAAAACTAATGTTATCATCAAATTTCCTCGAGTGCGTTAGTTATGTAGATGTATCTTTGAAATCAATCATGGGAATGGAATTTTACTTAAAGTAAGTATTTATAAATCACTCCGCTACTTGTTGATCGTAATGGAAAAATAATTCATTTAAATAAAATAATTTATTATCATCTATATGGTTGGAATAAATATGAAAAGAAGATAAATTACTAATTCAGCCACTTAACTTGTGATCGATGAACACCGATAGGTCACAAGTTAAGTGTCATGAACAATTTATCTATTAATTGTTCTCCATGCTTAGTTGCAATCACTTGTTGGTTATACTTCAGCTACCTGTTACCTTCTTTTGTTAAATGGGTTGTCTGTCACTACCCGTTATTTATGCATGAGATACGAGTTATCCATGCATTAACTACTAGTTGTGTGTGTGTGTGTCTTAGAATTTGTGGTGGACTCCCATCTATGCTTTTCCTAGATTGCATGATGACGAGACAAGTGTAATGTCGAGATTGATTTTATGGCAGTTGTTCAAAATTTGAAATTAACGATTATAAAAGAAAAGAGAATATCAAAAATAACTTGTAGTTGATGCATGGATAACTTGTAGGCAATGCATGGATAGCTCTTAGTTAATGCATGGATAAGAAGCTTCCTGGAAAACAACAAGTAACAAATAAACGAATTGTCAATATGTCTGAGTGGTTAAGGAGAGGGGAGGCAGGTGCGGGTGGGATTATCTTTCATCCCGGAGGAAACATAGTCACCTCCTTTGCGTGGGGGCTAGGAAAGAAAACCAACAATGAAGCAGAATGGTTAGCCCTCCTTCATGCCATGGAAATTGCCTCAATCCTCAACATCAACAACTTAAAGCCCAGGACTCGACGGTTGGACTGTTGAGTTCTTTTTACACTTTTTTTATTTATTTGGGGAAGAGTTGCACTGTGCTGTGGAAGAATCAAGGATGACAGGTTTTGTCCCGGATAAGCTTAACTCTACCTTCATCACTCTTATACCTAAAAAAGACAAGCCTTTTTGTTACAACGACTATAGACCTATTTCTCTCTGCAATCTTGTCTATAATATTATATCAAAGGTTATTTCGAATCGTATTAAACCTTTTTTAGATGTTGGACTTTCTAAGGATCAGTTTGGCTTTCTCTCGAACCGTCAAATTCTTGATGCTATCAGAGTAGTTCAAGAATGTATCC
Organism: Larix kaempferi; assembly: GCA_027924585.1. Taxonomy (NCBI): domain Eukaryota; kingdom Viridiplantae; phylum Streptophyta; class Pinopsida; order Pinales; family Pinaceae; genus Larix; species Larix kaempferi. The sequence continues at coordinate 2,130,047 of BSBM01000703.1, read as the reverse complement.
ACTCAATAAAACAGAAAAGGATGAAAGGCATGGTTTTAAAATTGGATCTTTTGAAGGCTTACGACCGGGTCGACTGGAATTTCCTCTGGTTTATTTTAGTGCAATCTGGATTACCCATAGAAGCTACAAGTTGGATTACGGGCTGTGTAACGAGTGCCAACTATGTTGTTCTGGTAAATGGACACCCTTCGACTTTCTTTAACGGTGATAGAGGTTCAAGGAAAGGGTGTCCTCTATCACCATTATATTTTCTAATGCTGATTGAAGGCTTAAGCCTTCTCTTAAATTCTGCAAAAGAGGAGAATTTGTTTTAGGGTATTAAGGTGTTGTCGGGATTTCATATTTCACACTTACTCTTCTTGGATGACGTTCTCATTTTTGGTAGGGGCTTCTTACTTGATTGGAGTTACTTAGCTGATATTTTGAATATTTTCTGTCAAGCTTCGGGTATGTCGAAGTCCAGTCCTCAGAAATCCATTTTGTTTATTAGTGCAGACTTGGAGCCAGACAAAATCTTCCAGCAATAGATCGAGTGCTTTTTTCATTTCCATTGGAAAAATCTACAGGATGTAATCAACTATTTGGGATTTGTACTAAAGCCAAACAATTACACTACTGATTATTGGTTATGGCTTATTTTCCGCATTGAGAAGAGGATAAATACTTGGGATTATCGTTTTTTATCCTTAGGAGGAAGGTATGTTTTAATTAACTCAGTCTTGCAGAGCATTCCAGTCTATTGGATGTTCTTGGCTATGGTGCCTAGGAAGGTTTTGGAAGGCATAAGGAAGAGAATGTTTCAATTCTTGTGGGTAGGAATCTTACCTCAAGCAAAATTTCATCTTCCTGCTTGGCACTATATTGCGCTCCCTAAGCGTTTTGGTGGTTGGGGGTTGAAAAATATTTTCTGGTTCGAGGAGGCCTTGGGTGCAAAGACACTGTGGCAGTGTAATACCCTGGTCCTAGTTAATCTAAGTTTATAAATAAAGATCCTTCTTTCACTTTTTCCTTTTTGTTTCAGGTCTATGTTTTGGTTTCTAGTTTAGGTTTAAATATCATGCCTGTAAATAATATAACACATTTACATTTACAGATCAAAATAAATATATTTACTGTTTATCTAATTCTAACATTTACTACTTTTGTGCAGATGCAACAACATAGATAATAGAGTCCAAATTACGATAAATTTTTCAGTTTTCATAACTTGACATAATAATTTAACAGAGTTAGAATGATTTGTACCTGTAGGATAAGTACCTTAGTAAGCTGGTTGACCCCTTTGTTGCTCCTTTTTCCTTGTTGTGTGCCCTGTTATATGCCATGTTGTATGCCTTACAACCAAAGACTTCTCAAACCCTTGAAACTCAACCGACCAAACAATCTGGTATGCCACCCTGCCAATTGGCGAGGTCTCGTCGACCACCCAGTTCCAAAGGTACCTCTTTGGATCCCTGAGCCCAAACCGAGTACAAGCCAACCAATATTTTCCTTCTACAAATTCTCCAACAAGAACCCCCTTCTCTTCTGCCCTGAAAATTTCTATCTCCGCTCAAATTTCCCAAAATATCCAAGGGTGAAGATCCCCCAAATTCCCCTCTCTTCTAGACCTTATTCCTCCTTACATTGTTGACTCTCCTTCCTCCATTACTACCCCTATCCTCATCATAAATGTTTTTTCCCCCAAGTCAGTCCTTGAGCCCTTAACCCATGACTCAAACATCTGCTTCCAATATTTTAATATTCCTTCCTTATTTCAAAATATAATATTTTATTTAATCAATATTAAAAGTTATATATTATAGTTTAAGTTTTGGGTCGGTTTTCTAACTAACCGTAAGTGTTTTACACTTACACGTTCCACCTTATTAATTACTAGTCAACCTCGGTGACCTCATAATTAATTAATGCTTCTTCATTAATTTATAATTAATTCATAATTAATTTATAATTAATTTATAATTTTTATGAACAATTCCAAAATGTATACCCGACACTTGTTTATCAATTTCATATTATATCTATTTATAAATTATCCTATGTTCTAATTAACTTCGGCATGATCATAATAAAATTTAATAGATTTATATCAATTCTTATCCATACATTTTAATTAATTAACTAACCTTGCAATTAATATTAACTTATCAAATTAATACTACTTTAATTAACATTACAATAATCATTTAACATTTTAACCCTTAGTCTTGACTACTTAAATTTATTAACAATAAATCAAGCATTACTAATCAATTACATTAGTTACTACTTAGGTTAACCATAGTTCGTTTATTAATCAACACTATTAATCATTAATTGATAATAATTAACATTAATCAACATTAATCGACAATAATTAACATTATTATTCAGTATTATTAACATTAATCAACAATAATTACATTAATCAACAATGACTAACATTAATTAATATTATTAACATTAATCGACAATATTTAACATTAATCAACAATGACTAACATTAATCAATATTATTAACATTAATCAACAATAATTAACATTATTACTAAATCGACTTTCATTACCACCCAATTTACTCTATTATCCTATTCAATTATTAAACCAAAATTTACTAACTCGATGTATTAATTTAATCTCCTAGTTAGATAAGTAGTAATAATGTAATTAATGCCTAAACATTATAGTTCAGTTTTATTTCACGCAATTTATAAATATGTAGGTGAGTTATGTAAGTGTAGCTACTGCTTACATACCTCGCGTAAGTACACTAACAGTAATAAATCACACACATCAATCATAAACACGCAACATATTGTTTACTAACACAAGTTTAAACATAGTTTGCAAGGTACAATCCTTTACCTAACTGCAATCTTATTAAGTTATGTCAATTCATACATTACTGAGTTACGACACTTAATCAATCAAAGGTTTTCCAACAAACACAGTTAGATCACGTTTTCTTCCCGAATTCAAGCTACACCTATCTACTTACATCATCTACCTAATCACAACTAACTTCCACATCCTATCCTTTCCTCTGTTGGACTACCCTGAAGTGTCAAGCCATGACCGGCTCCAGCGAGAACCCGTAAGCAGAAGTGTCGACTACATCGACCAAGCTTCCCCAACAGGAAACCACCAGTCATCATCACACACCTTGGGGAGCACGTCGTAGCACAACCCTCCATGACTCTGGGTTTCGGGTATAAACGGTGGGTAAAGCCTCCACCCCCCCTAATGGTGCAAGGGGCTATGTCTACCCGACATAATAACTGCGTTGCACTTGTACTCAATTTGTCATCATATAACCAATCTGGGTGGTTGAGTTTGCTGAAACCATACCCCACCCATACATCATAATAAACAACATAATAATCATGTGAAAGTAAATAATGCATCACCTGCATACCGTTTATCTTTCAGAGTCCATGTCCTCGAGGCTTTCCCACCTCATAGGATCCAACTATCACTTAGCCATTTTAACCTGTAAGTCAATCCTCAAAATACAATCTAGAATATCGTGCACAAACCCTCAACATGTACACATACATTTCGTCATATCATAACAACAATAATCAATTCAGTATATTCACCATGCACCTGGTATAACAATCTTTCATTCAACAAATAACTTTAATGGTATCCATGTACCCACCATTCATTAACTTGCATATCTAAGACATAACTAACGCATGATACATAACTAACATGACTATGTATCCTAATACTAACATCACACATGCACATATATATATCGACAAAATAATAGAACCACATGTCCACAGTGTCGTCAAACCGATGAAGTCCCGCAATCAAGAAAATATAACATATAATAATAGTTTAGGTAGTAATGTCAAAACAAGGCATTATAGGCAGGTGTTCTTTGGTGATAGCTTGTGGAGTGTTATTATCCAAAAGAAATATTTAAAGTCTACATTGCCATATATTTGGATTCGAGATACTCCTAAAATTTCCTCTAACTCATTGGCGATATGGAGAGGTCTTTGTAAGAATCTATCCATTCTGAAGAAGTGACTAAGTTGGAAAATTGGACGTGGCATTTGGGCTTACATTAGTATTGACCCGATCATGGGTTTACAGGAGGACTTTTGTCTTTAACCACATTTGGTTAGGGCTCTTCATTCCAGAAATATATATGTCCTCGCGCATATTTATCTTACAGGATCTCTAGGAACTCTTTCTTCTAGATGGATGCAATCTTATGATTTGGGTCTTACTGGCAGCGAGGCTAGTGAATGGCAGAGGTGTGTTCTAAATTTAAGTGCAGCTGGTATTCAACTGATAGACGATCTTGATGGGCTAGTTTGGGACTGGGAAGATTCAAATGGTAACATCTCTACAAAATTTGCTTATGACTTTTTGGTAAAGGATCATGCGGTCAAGGAACCTGCTTGGTGGTCTTTTCAGATCTGGAAATGGAAAATCCCTACGAATATCTGTTTTTTTTTATGGTTATGCCTGGAAAATAAAGTTCTTACGTGGGATAATTTAATGAGATGTGGATTTATTGGCCCAGTTATTTGATGTCTATGCTCTCATAACTCTGAGTCTGTTTCTCATATTTTCATGTCTTGCACTTTTATAACAAATGTTTGGAATATTTGTCAAGAGATCTTACACTTCAAGGTTTGTTGGATTCGAGATAACTTTCAGGATATTGTAAGGTTTTGGTGTCTTAAGAAGCCTCGATTTCTTGAGATTCCTTTTTTTATATGCTGGGAATTATGGAAACAAAGGAACCGTCTTATTTTTTATAACAAGAGACCAAATTTCATTCAGGTAGCTTGTAGAGCGATCACTTTGTATAGGGAAGCAAGCATGAAGAAGGTAAAGATGAAACAAAGATCTCTTATTCCTCCTCTTTTTGACACTTCTGTCCCTGTGGGCTATTTTGATGGGGCTTAGAAAGAGGGTCTTTGTGGAGCAAGTATGGTTTTGCATTTCAAGATGGGGCATACCATTAAGCTTTGGATGAGTGTTGGTTTTGTTACTAATACAAAGACGGACTTGCTGGCTTTATGGGGTATTTTTTGGATTTCCAGGCATCGTGGTATTCAAATGTTATAGGTGGCAGGGGATTCTATGGTTATTATCAATTGGATTGTAGGGAAATCTTCTTTAAGTGTCCTTCATCTTAGTCATTGGATGACTAGAATCTTGGATTTAAAGGAGTATTTTACTCAGCTCTCTTTCTGCCATATCTACCAGGAGTTTAACATGGAAGTTGATCACTTATCAAAGGTGGCGGTGGAACAGATGGACAGTATCCTACATTTTGAAGAATTTGTGGATGATGTTCCTATTGATGCTGGAACTCACCTTTTGTTCTAGACAGTTTCTTTTTTGCTTGTTGTTTGGGTATGGTCAATCATAGTTTCTTTTTTGTAATTAGTATTATGTCCTCTTTCCAGGGGATCTTTGCCTCTTTGGTCCTTGATGGTAAGCAGTATGCCCATAAAAGTGTGTAATCTGTTTACATAGATATTGTCAGGTTTTTTGTAGTATTCTGGTATGGATAGATGATCCAGATGACACTTTTATGTGGTTATGTATTTGATGTAACTTTGATTCCTCAAGAATAACAAATTATCTTTTTTCGGATTGAAAAAAAAGTAACCTCTTGGATGAGCACACAATGTTATTCCTTATATCCCAATGGTACACATGATATATGATCTATGAAAGAGTAAATGTGTATGTAACATAATAATTTCATTATAAATCTATGATATAAATCTTTCATATATTATGATATTTTAGAGAAGCTTGAAATGTTTTTAAGAAACTTTATTTTAATTTTATTTTTAAATTAAATATTTTCTTATTTATTATTATTGTATTTTTTATTAAAATGATATTTAAAATTAAAACTAATAATATATGATGTTGATATGGAAATTAATACATGTTCATAATATTATGTTGATATTGAAGCCATTATAGATGTGGATATCACATATGCATCATTATTTAATTTTATAAATTATATTCAAATAATACACTTATATAACATAAACATTATGTGAAGGCCTATGCATTATTGTTTAACAAAATAGATTATGTTCGCATAATGTACTTATCTTATTATTTTTATTTCTATTTGTTTTATTTAATTAAATTATTGGTTAAATTTAAATTATTTGAAAGATTATTTTTTTTAATGTTTAATTTATATATAATATTAAATTAATATTTATATTAAATATAATAAATTTATGTTATTTTGTTTTGTTTATTAATAATGTTATTTTTATAATAATTTAAATTTATAAAAAAATGAGTGGATATTTAGTTAGTTTAGTGTTGATGTTTTGCTTATAATGATATTTTTTTTATAATAATTTAAATTTATAAAAAAAAATGAGTGGATATTTAGTTAGTTTAGTGTTGATGTTTTGTTTATCAATGATATTATTTTTATAATACTTTAAATTTATAAAAAAAATGAGTGGATATTTACTTAGTTTAGTATTGAGATAGTGTATATATACATTTAATAGTTATTTTCTGAATGTTTATGATAATTTACTAAACTTATTGTGACTTTTGATTGTTTATTTTGAGGTTTGCATATATAATGAGTTAAAGTAAAAAGAGGTTTCTTTGTATTGTTTTAGTATAAGATGTTAAATTAAAGACTGTAAAGTTTAACTTAACTATTGAAACATAAAAGTACATAATATAAATAATTTTGATAATATTCAATTTAAAATTAAAATATGAAAAGATAATATATTAATTTGAGATATTAAAATGATTTATATTTCTATTTATTTTATCAAAATTATTTTTTATAAAAAAACAAAATAATTGTTTAAATTACGATTAAAACTAATGACATGGAAATTAGACATTGAATAAATCCAAAATATTTTGAAATTAATAATATTTTAAAATTTAGAGGATTGTTATTCTAGAGAATCAAGGTGGCATGAATTACAATCATCATTATAATATGGACTCAACAAGAGCAACATATCACTTACAAGAATTGAATCTGGGTGGAAAGGGTAACAACATTCCTCCCGACCACCCAAGCTACAACCAATGGACAAAAGAAAGCACAATTTACTTTTAACTTTTCTTACATTTAATAATATAAACTATAATTTATAACTTTTCTAAAATTATAATTATAATATTAATCACAATATTTATGAAAATAATAATAGTCATAATACTGTTACAACAATATAAAATTAGTTAACGAAAAGGTGTTTTAATGATATAAAAAGTTGTATTTATATTAAAAAAACAAAACAAAAAAGAGCTACAAGATTATGAAAGAGAATATATTACAGGATTATTAAAAACAAATTATAATAGAGAGTTTTATAAAAGGTTTATTAACGTAAAAAATAGAGTTACAAGATTATGAAAAAGAAAATTATAATAAAAAGTTTATAATACAAAAATTATAATTATTTTAGTAATTTCATTTCCACACATTCAAATATAATTTCAAATATAATCACATTAGCATTACAAAGAATATTTATTTTAATTTATAACTTTTAAAAAGTATAATTATAATATTAATCACAATATTTATGAAAATAGTAATAATCATAGTAATGTTACAACAATATAAAATTAATTAATGAAAAGGTATTTGAATAACATAAAAAGTTTTATTAACCTAAAAAATAGTTTTTCGATTATGGAAGAGAATGTATTACAGGATTATTAAAAAAAATTATAATAGAGAGTTTTTATTATAAAGAGTTATAGGATTATGGAAGAGAATATATTATAGGATTATTAAAAAAATTGTAATAAAATTTGATTATTTTAAAATTATTGGAAATACATTCAAGTTGCAATAGAAATAATGGTAAGAAAAGTCCTTGGAAATGCATTCAAGTTGCAATAAAAATAATGATACCAAAAATTGAAGATATATTCAAGTTGTAATAAAAATAATGGTAATAATAATGATTTCTTATTAAATTTATAAAGAAATAATCTCAAATAATAAAGATTTAAATATGCTTCATAGAATCTTGGGTTGGTAAGTGTGGGGGGAGTTCTTCTAGACTCCGAAGGAAACAAAATGGTTGATTTTGCGTGGGGAATTGGAAAAAAAATCAATAACGAAGCAGAATGGTTAGCTATGATAAAGGGGATGGACACTGCCAGAAACAAAGACATCAACGATCTCATAGTTTTTGGAGACTCTATGTTGGTGATAAGAGAAGCAAGGGAAATAGTCAGTATGCACCGAAAACCTATCTCCACTTTGCATCAGCACTTCTTCCTCTCGGCCAAAGCGTTTCACTCTGTAACCTTCTTTCACATTCTTAGGCATTACAATAGTTGCGTCGACACCATGGCTAATCTTGAAGCAAGCCTAAATTGTGGTTATGCGCTAATCAATAGCATCCACCACCATTATGTTTGGGTTCCCTAATGCTTTCCCTATGTCCTACCCCCCCTCCCCCCTCTACGCTCTCCAAGGATCGGCCTCTTTAATTCTCCAAATCCCAGCGAGATCCACCTGCTCCCATTCACTGTCCCCTCGATGTTTTTGGCGGTCATCCTTGACAGACTCCATCTGTCTTGCATGCAGGGAGTTATGGCGGACGAAGCCCAAGGTGATGAAGGGCTATTTCATGCAGGGTGGTGGCGGTGGTAGCACCCTGTGCACTCATTTGAACTTCTGCCTTGTTCCTCCTGCCCCAGTTGGTGTTCTCTGTTGCAGCTTTTTTCTCAGCAATCCTATGATTCAGGGAACTATGGGGGATAGTAATCAATGTCCTGCTGCTCTGCACTACAGAAAATGCAGGAAAAATGATCAGAGCACTCCAGGGGGGACTGGTACTGGTAGCATGAAACATTTTTTATCTGGAATTTTTCAGGATGTTGGTTGCACGGATTCTTCAAGGGGGGGTGGCTCTAAGTCGGCTTGTTTAAGCCATCCTAAGTCGATTGATGCTGGTATTGGTGGTGCTTGGACGCCCTTGGACAATACGCTCGGTCATGGAAACAAAGGTGTTGTCTTATATCCCAATTATGGTTTCGCTCCTGGTCAATTCCCGGTCACGGGTTTCCATTCGGGGCTGTGTGACATTAACAAAGGCTCTTTCCGTCAGCATTATCGTGGCAGTCCTAGTGATATGGGCAACAGGGGATCCCCTCAGGGGCCTGAAAGCCCTTCTCCTGAGATTCATTCGCAGGTTCAAGATTTGGAAACACAAGTCCACTGGCTCAGGGGAGACCTTGCAGACATGAAAAAATCCATCTCCCACCTGGCTACTGTTGTTCAAATCTCAAATTCAAAAGTGAGGGCTAGCATAGGAAAAATAAAAGACTTCTATGAAAAGCTTATGGGAAAAGACGACACCTTCTACAGTTGTCTACGAATTGTTGAGGCCAAGGCGGACTGTGTGAGGACAAATAGTGGGAGCAACCCTTCGGTCATCTTGAACATCGACGACGACAACAATGGTGCAACTACTGGCATTAAGGAGAAAGCTGCTTGGAACCGCCATGAAAATTAACTCCAGGTTGCACACCTACTTCTTGGTCTGATGTGTTCGGTTTTAAGACTTTTTACTATATTTCTATGGTTTTCTTCTGCTGCTATGTATTAGGACAGTTTGTTAAACTCTATAGTAGTGGTAGCAATATCTATATCTTCAGTTGTAACAGGCTAAATGCCTTTTTTGGAACTCCAGAGGCTGGTAATTTCAGAGACTGTCTCGACAGCATTGATGTTTTGGGATCAGCTTCCCCTACTCTCTGTAATCTGTCTTATCTTTTAATATAAAGCATGTTATCCGTTCTTGTAAAAAAAAAAATATGCTTCATAGAATCACCATCATACACAAAAGTAAAAAACACTTTAATAAAAACAATTTCCCATTGCTATTTAAACATTACTTTTTATAAAACTAACAACTCTAATTGTGACTCCTATCCTTGTCACCCAATAGGCAAATCTACCTTTCCTAATTTCAAAAAGTCATAAAAGAAATATTATTAAAATTATTTTTAAATCTTATAAAACTTGAAAAAAAATTAAACACAAATTCAGTGACCATGATTAATCTCACCAATATTACCCATCTTTTTTTATATGAAACGATACCAAAACCTACTATAAAATCCAAAACATAAAATAAATAAATTACTCCATCAAAACATAAAACATACTAATAAAACAAACAAATAAAACATTAACAAAATATCTCGCTGCCAAAACCCAAATACATTGAACGTATTTTTTTAAAATGTCATTTTCATATCTAATTTTCACTTAAATATTCTTCGTTGTTTTTTCATTTACGTGCCGTATCAAGCAATCTGATAAGCTGTCTTGCTTATCGGAATATCGAGTACGACAAAGTATGAACTGTTAAAAGTTGTTATGGGAAAGCTTGGACGGGAAGGTTTCACAAAGATCAAAATAACATGACAAGAAATAGGTTTCATGTATTTTGGATTTTTGCAGCCTGACTTTTTTGGTTTGGTTTCAGTTCCTTTCAAGACTTTGAACATGTAAATTTTTTAAACATAGAAAAAAAAAGATGGGAGACAAATTTCAAAATATTTTTATAATGAAAAAAAATTATTTATAATTTATTTTTATTTTTTTAAATTATGATTTTTTTTATAATAAAAAGAAAATATATTAAAAAAAGTTTCCTTATTAAAAAAAACTCTTTTTCTATAACTAAACATTTTATCTCCACTCACTTTTCTTTCAAAAATTAAAAAATTGTAAATGATATTTTAACAAAAAAAAATATCACATACATTTTTATGCTCTTTTATGTATCTTCTCTTACAAATTGTTTTTTCATTTTATCTAAATCAGGCATTACTTTTATTAATTTTTGAATGTATGGTTTAAAAGCTTATCGTAATAAACTTTCAAATACAAAAAATATAAAACACATGATAAACATAATCTCATCTGAAATATTATTTTCTTACAATAAAACATACTTTAACAAAACAATTATCTCTAGTCCAAATGTTTTGAAAACCATCTTCTACTTGTCATCGTGTTAGAGTTGTTTTGCATAAACACACTTCATGACCAAACGTGTTATAGTTTCCTCATCCACAAAGTAAAAGCTACATATGTTATCTTCTTGAATCATATATTTTTGTAATAAGTTTTATGTTAAAACTTCATATTTTTCATGCTAACAACAAGTGTATGCTAATTTAATGTACTTAGTAATTTATTTAATTATTGATTAGTATGCAATTATTACAAAACTAATATTTAACTTATTGTTTTTTTTTTCTTTTTTTTCCTCAGAAAATTTAACTTATTGTTTTATTAGTAATCTAACAATACATAATCTGATATATTTTTCATTATAATATAAACTATTTCAATTTGGAATAGTACTCTAAATAATAATCATAAATCCTACAAATAAGTAAAAATTACATTTAATAATTAATTATGAAGTAAAATAGTTATTTACCCAAAACTAATATCTAACTCATTGTTTTATTATTAACTTAACAATACATAATCCAATATGTTTTCCATTATAATATTCCAGTGGCCAACATTTTCAATTTGGAATCGTGTTGTAAATGATAGCACATAAATCCTACAAATAAGCAAAAATTGTAATAATTAATTAATTATGAAGTAAAATAGCTATTTACCCAAAATTAATATCTAACTCGTATGATTAATCATGTCAACTATTCCAATTTTGAATCATGTTGTAAATGATAACACATAAATCCTACAAATAGGAAAAACTTACATTAATTAATTAATCGTGAAGTAAATTACTTGCAATTAACTCAATTGTTTTATTATTAACTTAATAATACATAATCCAATATATTTTCCATTATATGCCTCAACTACTCCAATTTGGATCCTCTAAAATAAGAAAAAGTTGCATTCATTCATTAATTATGAAGTAAAATAGTTATTAGTCCTTATGGTCTCTAAAATTTGACTATAGTTTATTGAATGTTGAATGAATTTTTTATTTATTTGTATTTATTTAATAAAATGTATTAATAAGTGTGAAACTCCTATTGGTGGAGAGTGTTTGATCTGACTAGTTTTATCATTGCCACAGATTAAGAAAAAAAATAAAAAAATAAAATAGAACATAACTTTAAACTTACAAATATAACATCTAAATATTTTTGTTCTAGTGGATTGACAGTCATCATAATGGTGAGGTTGATAGGCATCAAAGTTGATAGAGTCCGCAAGAGATAATTCTAGTCTTTTTTTACTGTCTTGTTTTGTGTTGGATATGGGGCAATTGAGTCTCCCAAGATGAGAGCAGCATGAAGTAACCTCTGTGTTGGATATGGGGCACTCCACTTTGTAAGTGAGAGCAGCGTGAAACTTTAGGTTGGATCTTCATTCACAGTGGTGTTGGAAACCATCTTATAAACCATGAAATTTATAAGTCCTTCCTATGGAGATTGACCAGGATGGGTTTATGCAAGCAATTCTAGCAGTTTTAGTAGCTCAAGCAGCGATTCAGGTTTTCTTCAAGCGGTGTGGAAAATTTTGAAATCTACATTTCAATTGCATGTATTGGATTTATTTGTACCCTTTGTTGTTTTAGGGTGAAATATCTTATTTCAACAGGTGTTGTGCAACGTTTTGATCTTGATATATTTATCAACGATCATGCCTATTTTCTTAGATGAAATAATAATAAATGGGCCAATTTGTTTAAAATGTCCATATTCTTATTCTGAAGCTCGTCAGCGAGTGATTCAAATGAATGGTACACATTCCCCTGCTGTGCACTACCCTGCAGCAGAGTCAAAGGCGCCACCTAGAAGTTGAAGCATATATGAAGTTGTTGGACGAGAGGCAGAGCGAAAATGTTATCTGGTTTCTACAGGCTATTCACAAGTATGCCCTAAAATGTTGTTCAAGTTTTGAACTATTGTTTTCTGTCAAAACAATTATGTTTGTTTCCCAAGCATTTGTTCGACCAATCTACTATTAATTTTAGGTACTGTTGGTGTTGTCGTATTCTTGTTATTCTGTCTGAAATTAGGTGTTTGGTAGTAGTATTTTTGTTACAGAAGAGCCATTTAAGTTTAAATTGGATCCCAAACAGTGAGTGTTTTCAGTCAATCACGGGTCATGATGTGAGCAGTGGAGGGGGGCATATTTCTTTTGGGTATCTGTTCTTCAAATGAAGAAATGATTTGTTGTTATATTGGTCCAAATTTAACTGTCTTCGATTGAAGTGTCTCATGCTTCAGGATGCAAATCAAGGATTTGATCTATGAAGCTCCAGCGATTTTTTTTAATAATTACCTTTTAGTTTCCTGCAAGTTCTCTTGAAATTTGTTGTCTCCAAGAATATTGTGGATCTCCATATCATGGGGAATCCAGGATAATTATAGATTATATATCTGGTAAGTCTTCTTAAATGTCTTAAATCTAGATTGTTGGAAGTCCACAGCCGAAGTCTTCAGGATACTTTTCAATCCATTTCCTTCATGCATATATTTCATGAACTAAACTCTGAAGTCGATACTTTGAAAAGGAGGCTTTGGGGTTAGAGGTTGGGTTATTATATTTGAGGAATATGTGGATGGGTCACTTATCTGCAGGGGCTCATTTTATGCATTTTGACAACAAACGATGTTGTGTCTTCCCTTGGTGCTAAATCGTTTCCCTTTTTTGGGATGGTTATTTTTCTTTCGGATGATGGTTATGATTTAGTTAACTCCCAGTTTCCCTATGCAGTTCATAGAGTCCTGAGGTCGAAATGACAAATTACTCAGTTGATATGCAGTTGCAAAGCTAAATATCTTGTTTGGATCGGACTCCAACGAAGTTTATCTTTGTTGTATGGTGAAGCCGCCTATGTTAGAAATAGTAATTACTTCAGTTAACTTTAGCTTTTACTTGAGCTACTATTTAGAAGTTCAGTTAATAAATGCAACAGCATGCTTTGCATGCATGCAAAAGCTAGGTTAGAGCTTTTAGGGTTTCTCATAAGTGTTTAAATACACATTACATTATTGTTTGTATTACATCAGTTGATCTCCGTTTATGAATAAAGATTGAAGAGCCGTAGCTCATTCCGCCTTATCTTTGTTTATTTCTGCCTCCAACCTTCAATTTGGTATCAGAGCATAGGAGAAGATCAAATTGGTAGCATCAATTTCCGGAGAAGCCAAAGCCGTAGCTTTGAAGAATTTGTAAGTTTTTTGAAGAATGTTTTTTTTTGGAGAAATTATTAAAAAAAAAAAAAAAAAATTGAACTATAGGGGGAGCGTGGTACTTCAGGAACTATAGGGGGAGTAAGAGCGGTACTTCAAAAAAAAATAAAAAAAATTGAAGTACTTTAGGAACTATCGCGGTAGTAAGAGTGGTACTTCCTAAAGTCACTTGTATTTTGAAGTACCACGCTCCCCCTATAGTTCCTAAAGTACCGCTCTCATTCTCAAAAGGCAGAGGCAGAGGAGGATCAAGAGGACGAGGCAGAAGTGGCCGAAGTAATGGAAATGGAGATCAAGATCACCATCATAACCATGAAGGCGGAAACTGCGACAAAAAAAGGTCAGATAAATCTAATATTCAGTGTTATTATTGCAATAAATTTGGGCATTGTGCTCATGAATGCAAAAAGAAAAAGGTTGATCAAGCAAATCATAATGCTAATGTGACTAATACTTCTGAGGATAAAAATGATATGTTATTTCTTACATGTCATGCTGCACACGAAAGCCATATGACAGGTGACAGAGGTCTAATTGCAGACCTAGATGAATCAGTGAGGACAGAGGTCAAAGTTGGCACGGATGAGGTAGTTCCAGTTCTTGGAAAAGGAGTGGTCAACATTCTGACCAAACAAGGCCAACAAAAGACAATCTCAGATGTCTATTATGCTCCAGGATTGAAGCATAATCTGCTTAGCATTGGGCAACTCACTGAAAATAAGTACAAACTTGTCTTTGATGGATCAAACTGTGAAATTTATGACCCAAATCGACATTTGATCATCAAAATACAAGTGACTAGGAACAGGATGTATCCACCAGTCATGAATTGTAGCAGCAAGGTAACCTTTTTTGCTCAAAAAGCCACTTGCATGGATGATTATTGGTTATGGCATTTTAGATATGGACATCTTCACTTTGGTGGTCTCAAGTTTTTGCAGCAGAAAGAGATGGTAAAGGGATTGCCCCCTATGAAGGAGCCAGAAAGCAGTTGTGAGTGTTGCATCATTGCAAAGCAGCACAGGGATAGCTTTCCTAAAGGTATGTCTTGAAGGGCACTTGCACCTTTAGAACTTATTCATACTGATCTGGTTGGACCAATGCAAACTCAATCGATTGGTGGAAGCTATTATTTCCTTACATTTATTGATGATTTTAGTAAAAAAACATGGGTGTATTTCCTTCGTCAGAAGTCTGAAACTTTTGGCAAGTTCAAGGAATTTAGGGCTTTGGTTGAACAACAGAGTGGTTATCAACTCAAAGTATTGAGATCTGATGGAGGGGGAGAGTATGAATTAAAGAAATTTCGTGATTATTGAAAGCATCATGGAATCAAGAGGCAATTCACTACAAGATATACTCCTCAGCAGAATGGTATTGCAAAACGCAAGAACAAAACCATCATGAATATGGCAAGGAGCATGCTAAAAGGAAGAAATGTGTCCCATGAATTTTGGGGAGATGTAGTGGTTTGTGCTATTCATGTGATGAACAGATCTCCCACCAAAATTGTGAAGAACAGAGTACCAGAGAAAGCATGGTCAGGTATGACTTGTAATGTTTCTCATTTTAGAGTATTTGGTTGTGTTGCTTATGCTCATGTTCCTAAACAACTAAGAAAAAAGCTAGACGACAGGAGTGAGAAATGTATATTTCTTGGATACGGTGAACAAACTAAAGCCTACAAGATATATAACTCTATTACCAAAAAGGTTATTCTCAGCAGAGATGTTTTGTTCAAGGAGGAAGAGTCATGGAATGGAACCATAGACAAGGGTATGGGAGCTGCAATACCCCAACCAGAAGATGGAGAAGATGAGGCGCTGATTGGACAACAAGATCCAATAGCATCTTCACCAGTAGCAAATACTCCAAAAAGAACACCTAGAAACTCAGTTCGAGGTGAAGCATCAAGTCCGCAGTCAGGTAATGAATCTGATCACAGTAATAAAAAGACTAGAAGATTGACAGATATTTATGATGAATTGGATGCAAATACCAATTATGTTTTTATTGCTAGTGAACCTGTGTTTTATGAAGAGGCTATAAAACAAGAACATTGGGTAAATGCTATGGACAAAGAGATAGATTCCATTGAGAGAAATGATACATGGGATCTAGTTGACCTGCCAAAGAATAAGAAACCCATTGGTGTGAAGTGGGTTTATAAAACCAAACTCAATGAAAAAGGTGAGATTGATAGGTACAAGACAAGGTTAGAAGCAAAGGGTTTCTCGCAACAAACAGGAATTGATTTTGGAGAAACTTTTGCACCAGTGGCAAGATTGGACACAGTAAGAGCAGTCCTAGCAATTGCAGCACAGAATAAATGGAAAGTGTATCAGATGGATGTCAAGTCGGTATTCTTGAATAGAATTCTTGAAGAAGAAATTTATGTGGAGTAGCCACATGGGTATGAAATAAAAGAACATGAAGACAAAGTTTACAAGTTGAAGAAAGCTCTATATGGGCTCAAGCAAGCTCCAAGAGCTTGGTATAGCAGAATTGATTCTTATCTGATAAAAAATGGTTTTAGCAGAAGCAGCAGCGAACCAACACTTTACACAAAGGTAAATCAACAAGGACAGATTTTAATAGTTTGTTTGTATGTTGATGATATGATTTTTACAGGTGACCTCTCAGTAGATGAGTTCAAGGCATCTATGAAGAAAGAGTTTGAGATGACAGACCTTGGATTGATGAGGTTCTTTCTTGGCTTAGAAGTAGAACAGTCAGAAAATGGTATATTTATCTCTCAAAATAAATATGCTAATGAAGTTCTTAAGCGATTCAGAATGCTTAATTGCAAAACAACACCTACACCAGTGGCAACAGGTACTAAGTTGAGCAAAGAAGATTGCAGTCCCAATGTAGATCCAACATTGTATAAGAGACTTGTAGGAAGTCTTATGTACCTCACAGCTACGAGACCTGATATTATGTTTGCTGTCAGCTTGATTTCAAGGTTCATGGAGTCTCCCAAAGACTCGCATTGGCAAGTTGGCAAAAGGATCTTACGATATGTTGCAGGGACTTCAAGCTATGGAATTTTATACTCAAGCACGGAGTATGATGTTTTGACAGGTTTCACTGACAGTGATTTTGCAGGAAGTTTGGATGACAGGAAGAGCACTTCCGGTCATGTTTTTCATCTTGGATCAGGGGTGATTTCATGGGCACCCAAGAAGCAACCCATTGTGACACTTTCATCGGCAGAAGCAGAGTATGTAGTAGCAACATCAGCAACATGTCAAGCAGTCCGGTTACGCAGAGTTTTAGAAGGTCTTCAACATAAACAAGAAGGACCAACCACAATTTATTGTGACAACAACTCAGCAATCGCTCTATCCAAGAACCATGTTTTTCATCAGAAAAGCAAGCACATTGATACTAGATATCACTTCATAAGAGAGCTTGTGAACAATGGTGAAGTTCGTGTTGAGCATTGTAAATCGATTGACCAATTGGCTGACATATTCACAAAGCCATTGGCAAAAGATATTTTTGAAATTCATAGAAATAATTTAGACATTGTAAAAGGTGCAGTAGTCATAGTCATTAGTAGTAATTAAGAGGGAGTGTTAGAAATAGTAATTACTTCAGTTAGCTTTAGCTTTTACTTGAGTTACTATTTAAAAGTTCAGTTAATAAATGCAACAGCATGCTTTACATGCATGCAAAAGCTAGGTTAGAGCTTTTAGGGTTTTCCATAAGTGTTTAAATACACATTACATCAGTTAATCTCCGTTTATGAATAAAGATTAAAGAGCCGTAGCTCATTCCGCATTATCTTTGTTTATTTCTACCTCCAACCTTCAGCCTATATGTCGATATTGGCTTCGACGTGTTTTTTTTTACAACTTATTTTGTGTTGATCGTTGTTGGGCAGTTCCAATCGGTTAAACATAACAATTGTTGTTCCTTATTTTGTTTTTCTGGATCGTCATGTTAACCAGAGGTTATGCCGGCGAACTGTTTTGAATCTTCTGGAGATAGACTTTTTCCTGTATCTTTTGGGATCTGATGGCCCAAGATTTGGTGTTCAGTTACTATAATTGAGTATGTTAACTGGTGTGGTTTTATTTTATATTTCAAGAATTTAAATAACATATATACTTATATTTCTACTGAAAAAAAAACACTTCGGTTGCCTTTGACTGTAAAATACTTGCACTCGTTCAACTTCTGTTTCCTTTGACTGTAAAATACTTTTATTTCTGTTCGTACCAAAATATTCTCTGTTCGTGCCCTGTTTGCAGGATTGTCTTCCTGTTCTTTTTGGATAGGAAACAAAATTTAAATATAATGAAGAATGAAAATTCATCACAGCTCTTCTCATTATGTCGATCAATGATAATACCTCCAGAGTTCCCTCTCTTTTCCAGATTGACTGCAATTATATTGATCTGATGACAACAGGGGTATTGTAATGATCAGCTAAAGAACTTGAAAGCAAGTGGTTTTGTCTTTTAAGGATACTACTGTCAATTTTAAGAAGTTTACACTTTCTCAACTATTTTGACAGAAAAAATTATATTTAGTCTGAACCAATTTTCTCCCAAGCATATTTGTTTACGCCATTCCTGCCATTCTTTGGAATGTTCTTTAAGAAACTTGTCCTTAAAGGTTGTACGACAAAGAGTGGGCTTCCATCAGATTGGACGCCAAGTCTAAAGGGGTAACTATTGTACCTAAATACCAAGGGCTTGCATCCAATGCTTTGTTGGTATTCCTACTGTTTCAGTAGCAATATTAAATTATTAATCAAGTAGGGATGCATCACTTATGAGTTATTCCCTAATTTATTTAGGGTCTCTTTTTTTTCAATTTGATTGGGAATGACAAAAGAATTTTGACTTCGGAGTAGAAATTTGGATTTTTTTCTACTGATATATGATATTCTGTGCCTTCTTTTGGGGGATATCTTCCCTTTGTTGCCTATAATATTGTAGATTGGTATTATCTATTCATCATTTCATTTCATCATGCACCAAGCACGAGATAGAATAAGATCTACAACAGATGATGTTGTGTATACATGGGTTCTATTGCAGAATATCACAATTTCAAGTTTGCCAGAGAATTGCTTGTAGAATTAGATTAGTTATTGCTCTTGTATAATTTTAAGAATCTAGTGCTCGTGTAATTTGAATCATCCATCCAAGACATCATGATGTCTGTATGTCCCGGGTCAAACTTTTCAGTTTTGTCAATCAATTTCCATATCAAAACTAAATATTTATTAACATTCTCAAGAATGTTACAATCAAATCTTTGAACGCAATAGATAAAGACCGAGCTCTATTTCAACCTTTTGCAGATCAGCCATGCTGAGCCATGTCTTTCTTGAAAGACCGATATTTTAAGTGTAACATGAATTTGAAGCTAACTTAAATTCTTAAGAGCTATAAAATTCAAGATCACATCTTACATTGAAGCTAACTTAAATTCTTAAGAGCTATAAAATTCAAGATCACATCTTACATAGTAGAGTTTGAAATAAATTATTTAGATTAATTCATAAGTGCATCCTGAATGAAGGGTATAATCGCAAGCCATGGACAAAAATATAAGTGCATACATCATGAAACTTTTCAGGAAGCATAAAAGCCAAAGTACATTCAAATTCATCAATATGGGGAATTAAATTGAAATGGAACTATTGAAATAAGAAAGAAAGGATATCAAATAGACATTTATGTGGTGATTCTAACGATACAGGTTGTTTCTTCCAAAATCTCCTTGTCACTTATTACCCGTTGTTTCTTGTAGTCACACCATCAATCTGGTTGCAAGACTTTTTATTTTGTGTTGGTGAAACTCAGAGTTTGAACATGATTCTGCTCTTATTAAGGACCCATAATCTCATCTTAGCTTTGGAGGTCCACACCGGCTTCTCATGAGTGACAGTTGCTAGCTTCATGCCTGATTTTTTTTATAAAAACAAGCAAGGCTAACTCCATCAAGGCTTAAAAACAATTGTAAAACTTGCCACCATGTTTAACTGACATAACTTGTAAATTTTTGAGGAAATAACCATTCTCATGGCTTAGTTCAGTAACATGCTAACGTAACCAAGCAATGGCCGAGTTAATCAGGGCTTAAAATAAGAATATTATAACTTGCTACCCTATGGCAGGTTTGTTGGAATTTATTGAAGAAAGAAGCAACTATCATGACTTAGTTTGATAACAACTTATAACTGAAAATAGATTGCTCTAATTTTGTGGGATTCAAGAATTGAGCTATGTTTTTACAATTTTTTTTTTGCAAAATTCACATGTTTTTACAATTTTTTTTGGCAAAATTCACAGTGAGAAGAGAAAGCATATATTCATACAAGCATCTAGTCCAATTGTCCCCAACAACGAGTCCACTGGAATTACAAAAGAAATCCAAACTTCTGGGAACATTGGATACATTTAGTTAAACCTTTAGGGCACAAGAATACAAAATGTTACAACACTCTAATGACGACGACATGATCAATAATCCTCCTTATTTATTCATTGAATGCATTGACATGCACTATATGATTCACTCATCACTCCATATTTTGCAATTTTTTTAAAATGAATTAAGAATTTATTCATTGATTATATGCACTATATGGTTCACTCATCACTCCATATTTTGCAAATTTTTTAAAATAAATTAAAACTATATAATTATTAAAATTAATGGTTGTTGAGCTTGCAATATTCCTTATCCAACGCAATAATATGAAGCTTATTTGCCCTTATCCAACGCAATAATATGAAGCTTATTTGCTGAAGGCCGTAATTGATGATTACTATGACTTCCTATCTATACAATAAACTTAAACTTAGAATTGCTTGCTTTGACTTTTGCTTTTTGAAATTTTTGAATGTTCAGGAAAAGTTGGGAATTAGGTGGACAATTTGATGCTTTGTAATTCAGTTCTTACTAAATATAAATGATTTGATTTTTATTTTATATATATATTAAGTATTTATTAAAATGATTTTAAAATTTTGATTTTTAACTATTTATTAAAATGATTTTAAAATTTTGATTTTGAATATCTTAGCTTTTTGTGTTTATTGAATATAAATTAATTAAATTTTAATATAAAAAAGATATCTTTTAGGATTTTAATTAAGCTTTTTAATTTTGTACTTTGTACTTAAACACATATACTATTTAGGGTTAAGCACATATATTATATAAAATTTTAGTAGTAAAGATTTTGTAATTCATGTTTACTAAATAAATATTTTGTATATTAAAGTGTATAGATATTGAATAAAAACTTATTTTTACATCTAAAACACTAAAATGATGGCTATTTTTATTACTTGAATTAATTAATTTAACATAATTTATTTGTATTTTAAATAAAAAACATATTTGTATTTTAAATAAAAAACATATTGTTAATTTTTTTGTTTTATAATTAGTATTAATTTTATTGATTAGATATTTAATAACATTATTACTTTTTTTAATGTAAATATCAAGTTATTTATATTTAATATTAATAAATATTAATTTACTTATTATTGTTCTATATTTTATAAGGCAAGGACTAAGTTGCATGCAACTCTTGTTCTGGATATGCATGTCATAGTTATATAAGATTTTAATATATACTTTAATTCATTGAACAATATGTATATATCTCTTACAAATCAAATCAAAACAAGACTAGTTAATATAGAGAGATTTAATTATCTTGTAACTATTTACATGAAAATATTTATTTATAAGAATGCATCAATGGAATTTGAAATTGAAATTTGATATATATTTATATATAAATTTGTTTTACAATGTAGCTCATTTAAACTTGGAGTTAACATGTGCATTGTTTTATATTTTTCTATAATATGTTTTTTTGGAGCCAACATGGACCATGCAACTATTTATAGACATGACATATCTCGTTCACTTGGAATGTAAAAAGCACCTCGAGAGGATGTGTGTGTTGGCATGTGCTGCATTATAGAGGTAACATTTCTCACCCACCTAAATTGTAGAAAATGCCTCTAAATACAATAAATTTTGAAATTATCCCCCAAAAAATATAAAATTTTTGAAATTATCCCAAAAAAATATAATCATAATAATTGTAAAAAAACCTTTTTATTAGCCAACATAGTAGAGAACATATCCCCTATAAATGTAAAACATATTTTTTTCCATCACAACAATAACACAATTATCACATAAAATAGATACCTATCCAATTGGAGCAATAGGTGTTTTTGAGACATTAGAAACAAAGATAAGGATGCAATATTTCTTATAAATTAGAGACGGCACCACTAATAACATCAAAGAAGTAGTAATTCCATAAATACATTTTTTTATATTTCCTCTTGTACTCTTCAAACAATATGCTTAAAAATATTCTTAAAATATATACTTATAAATATCTTTTTTATGCTTAAAAATATTCTTAAAATATATACTTATAAATATCTTTTTTTAATTAACACTTGTACAATTACTTGAAACTGTTTTCATGTTTTTTATATAGTGAAAAAACAAGAAAAATGTTTATGAACTTTCCAGTCAGCATTACACTAGTGAGAAAAAAGAAAAAAATTAAGAAAATAATAATTTTTAAGTTATATAATGTAAGCCTTGTCATAAATATATATTTAAATTTATTTTTTAAATATTACAATGTAAATAATGTCATAAATATACATTTAAATTTATTTTCTAAATATTACAATGAACTAGAATCTTCATTTTACTCTATATATTTCTAAACATCTTAAAAAAACAATTACAATAATAAGCACATATATGAATTCATCACTATTTCTGATAAAAAAATTATTAGCACTACACAACAGATTCATCGACATCCTTAACACATTTGGTGACAAAGGATTGTCAATAAACACATGATATTACTTAAATCTGTCAAGCAGGGGAAGCCAGTGGATTAGAGCATGATATACGTATATGTTTTTTCTTTAGATCTTAATGTCTTTGTAAATGCAAATTCCATATATATACTTTAATGCTGAAGTAATATGGTGATTTATTATTATTATGAAATTTATTTTTCTACATTATATTAATAGTTTTTTTCAAATTTATGAAAATCAATATTATATAGTATTGGGTTATTGATTATTTAAATTATTTATGCATTATCTTACCATTTATCTATGTATAGTTATAAGTTATTTTTTGATTTTTTTTATAATTATTTATTTTGAATTTGGAAAAGCTACAATAAAATCAATATGAAAAGTACACTTATCTCATCCTTGTACAATCTAAGAAAAACAGAAGTTCTAATCCACAACAAATTCTAAAATATAAATATCTATTAGTGTAATTAAGAAACATTATACTACTATGTTATTAATTACCCTTTAATATACAATTGTTAAAAGATTTGACAAATTATTTGAAAAAATGCCTAGGCCACAGTTTAAACTCCAATTTCTATGTGAAGTGGACAAAGTTCTTCGTCCAGTTCCTCTAAGGTGTCTATTATAATTCTTAGTATTCAACCGAGTATTTCTCCGATGAAAAGTGACAAATATTGCAACTTCATTTAACTTGTAATTTTGGCTGAGAATCCGGATATATCAAAGTTTTCTTTGCTTTGATAGCAATCAATTTCTTTGTCGTGTAAAAAATATGCAATGTAATTGCAGAGTTTTTAGAAGATGGCACACAACAATTTCATTTTCGTATCTTTTTGTTTTTAAGTCTCTTAAACATTACAATTATCATTGAGTTTGCTTCACAATATATGATGGATAAATTTGGTTTTATTAAGAACGAAATGGAAGAACTAACTTTATTTTAAGAAGTTCTTTATAACAAAATTTGATAGTTAACATATAGGGTTATTGTTTAAAGTTAATAAACATCTTTTAATCTGCAATTTATAATTTAATCTTTTTAACTAGTCAAAAAGGTAATTACAGTAGAAAAGTCAATGATAAAGATTATCTAGAAAAAAAAACATTACTAACACACTAGAAAAAATGTCTGTAAACAATTTATAATTGACAAGTCATCTAAACACAAACCAAGCTGATTTTCAGATATAGCACCTGTGATTTGATTTGAAAGAACATATTGACATAAAACAATGCACCGAAACTTAATCCATTTAAAATCCTTTGTGAAACCTGATTTACCATCACAAAAGTAAGTCCAAAATAGAGTAGTAAATTTTATGCCATCATCTCTCTTGAGCACATTATTTGCTTCACCTCATTCAATATCCGAGGAAACTCATAAAAAATAGAAGATTGTTTCCCGTCTTGATCTTGTACCTCCACTCCCTGCACATCAGTTAAGCATAATTCATAACTGGATATTTCATTGCAAATTAATCTAGCCATTTATAAAATTCTTAAAGGAAGGATAGATTTGGTAAAAAAGCATTAATATTGGCAGTAAGCATATTAAGACTAACTAAGCTTCCTTTGGACCTCTTCAATAGAATTTGGTTCTTCAGTTTAGACGACTTTCCTTCTGCATCTGCACCAGAAGTCATTCATCCAAAAAAAATAATAAAAAATCTAATATTATGTGGATATATCCTAATTAAACTCAAGTTGTAGATAATCAAACAAAAAGAAAAACCTAAAACATCCAAAGTAGAACATGAACTTCAACAAGTCTTAGTTTAACATTCTTGCAATTTGAAAGATGTCAAAGCCAACCATGCAATATACCCCAATAGAAACATTCATGGAGTTTGGACATGAAAGACTTAGTTCAGGGGTAAGAAAATAAAACAAATGAGAATGCCTAATCCAAAAATAAATTGGATTCCATGAGAAAGAATATGATGTGAAATAGATAATAAGAAACAAGAACTTCTAAGGTGGTAGGTGCATATAAAGCATTACCTCGTGGCTCAACCAACATGGATGTTTGTAAAATTTGAAACATTTATATTAATCAGCAAAGCAGTTGCTCTTTCTCTTTCTCACAAAAGCAAGTGGCAATGTCGGGACATTGCCACCTGGTAGCTCTTGTTTTTATATACATTTATGATATTTTCAATTTCGTGTTAGATTTCGAAATAAATGATCATTTTATTTGGAATATGGTTAATAATATGTTTGGACAATGCACATTTTAATTCAAAATTTTAACATTTCTATCAAGGCCTGGCGTTAGCTACATATCTCAGCCCGCGGACTGTTGGTGCATTACCTATGCTTCTACCTTGTTATTCATTTCCCCGTTACGCGTGACAGAATTAGGGAAGGCATTTCTCCTCCCCGTGCCCTCGTGGATCCCCCACTTGTGACCATTGTTCCGTTGATAATGCTGCGTGCTATCGTCCCTCTGTCAACCGTGCATGGTCTGCTCAATACGGTCTGCTTGTGCTTATAGTGTCCTGAGATACATCTCTCTCATGGCTCCCTCGGTCTCCACGTTTCACACCTGTCAATGTTTTGTACTTCTGAGGACTATGTTACCGCTGTCAATACCCTATACCTCTCTTTCATGTCACAGTCTAATCCCTTACACTTCCTACCAATGGGTATGACTATGTTTTCATGGCATGTGCAAGAAATGATCCCTGCCTTGTTAATGGCATGTGGCTAGGGTTTCACCTTTTTTTTTTTAATTTGGACAGTTAGGAAAATGGTGTAGTAGTTAGGATACAAAGATTTTATAAAGGGAATACAAGCATTGTAAGAGTTCGAGATGGAAGATCTTGGATTGGGTATAAGTGTGGAAAAGGCATGATGAGACCTTTTCGAGTTAGGGAAGTATACTATCCTAAGAAGATTTGGAATGACCATGGCTACACCCATGGAGGCAAACTTGCAGAAGTTGAATGACTCAGCTTTTGTGTTAGACTTGATAGATCCCATCATGTATAGACAACTGATCGATTCATTAATGTATCTGGTTAACACTAGACCAAATATTTGTTTTGCAGTGAGTGCTCTCAGTCAGTTCATGTGTGAACCAAGATAGACACATTGGGTTGCTGCAAAGCATGTGCTAAGGTACTTGCATGGCACTATGGGATATGAATTGAGATATGATTCCATTAGTGATATGATTTTACATTTCTATTCAGATTCTGATTGGGCAGGGAGTGTTGTGGATAGGAAGAGAACCTCTAGGTGTTTCTTTAGTTTGGGGTCAACTGTGATTTCCTGGTGCAATAGGAAGCAAACCTTAGTATCACTAAGTACAACCGAGGATGAATATATTGCAGTGAGTGTTGTAGCTCGAGAAGCAATATGGCTTTGGAAGCTCCTTGCAGGATTGTTTGGTCAGATGTTTGAATTGATTGTGATTCACTGTGATAATCAAAGCTGTGTGAAGCTTTCAGTTAATCCTATATCTCATGAAAACTCAAAGCATGTGGAGATCAAGTATCAGTATATTAGAGATATGGTGCATAGAGGAGCAGTCGAGCTCCTGTGTGTTCCAACAGAAGATCATGTTGCTGACATTCTCACCAAGCCTCTTTCTAAAGTGATGTTTGTGTGCTTCCGTGATCGGCTTGGAGTGATAGAGAATGCCTCCCTCAGTGAGAGGGAATGTTGACGATTGCAACAATACTATGACGTTGTCCCTGAGACTGGGAGAATGATGTGTCCCTCCATGAGAGGGAGATGAAGCTGATTGTTCTAAGTTCGGTGTGGACTGATGTGAGTTGATTTGATCGTACTCCTCAAGGTTCTGTGTGAGTCGATAAGAGTTTTGTGTGAACTCCAGAGTTCTGTGTGGACTCCTTGTTCTGTGTGGACTAGTGTTCTATGTGAGATGATAAGAGTTCTGTGTGGATTCCTTGTCCCATGTGAACTGATATGAGTTCTATGTGAACTCCTCATTGTTCTGTGTGGACTATGTTGATCACACTTCTCGATGAATTGATTTGTGTGGACATCATATGGTTGGTGCTTATGACGAACATTTCCCACTATCGGTTGGTGCCATGGTGGACATCATATGGTTGGTTCCTATGACGAGCATTTCCCACCATTGGTTGGTGTTGTGGTGCATGTCATATGGTTGGTGCCTATGACAAGTGTTCCCATAGCTGGTTGTATCCATTGTGGACGTCATGTGATTATAGCCCATGACGAGAGATGATATGCTTGAGTGGAACTCAAGGAAGAATCTTCCTATGATATGAAGAAGTCCTTGTTGATGAGAATACCTCTCTAACTGAGAGGGAGTATTGATATTTCTCTAGGGTGCAACATCAGGAAGACATTCTACCAGATTGGTCATGTGATTTGATCAAGGAGAATGATACATTCCCTCACGAGAAATGGTATTTGGCTAGTGGTGAATGGCCTTGGCGTAGCCTTGCTTAGCCATGTGATTTGGCTTGGTGTGATTAGGGCTCGAGGTGCTTACACAACCTCGCTTAGTGATGTGATTTGGCTAAGTATGAATAAGGCTTGAGATCACATTGCATACTCTGTGATTGAATGCTCCGTGATGGAGTAATCTATCTCATTATAGAGCAGGTTTGACTTGTTTATTTGATAGGGACTAGCTATCCCTTGTGGAATAAATAATGTCTAGTCTAATATGGATGCACACATATTAGAGCTCTATACATGAATAGATGTGCATGTGAGGAGAAGAATAAACATCAGTTATATGCAAGTTCATGTACAAACTTCTCTAGTGAAAGAATAAACTATTGAAGAATGTGCAAGAAGAATACCTCCCTCGCTAAGAGGGAGTGTTGATGATTGTAGCATCAGGAGGTATTCCCATATGCCATGTCAACCAAGTAGTAGTAGTAGTAGTCATCGTCCAAAGAGTTGCATCCTTTAACTGAACATTGACCATAAATAAAATAAAAGTCAATGAATTCATATTTCTCTCTATAATAAAAGTCAAAGAATCTTTTATAGATATAGTATGTACACTTTACATATATAAAAGTGATTTACAAACTATATATCTATTCTTCATTGGATTGTTCTTTGTGTTAAAACTATATATCTATTCTTCATTGAATTGTTCTTTGCGTTACTAGCTTGCTTTGTTAGTTCATGGTACTACGTTTTCACAAGTTGTAGTAAATGGATATCTAGTTAGTTTAACATCGAGATGGTATATATATGCATGTAATGATTGATTGTTTCATATTTATAAGAAATATTAAATTTATTAATGAAGTTTTGTTTCATTTTTTTCAGCAGAAAAAAAAAAAAACAAAAAAAAAAACGTACTATTGGTATTCATATGTAGAATCAAATAGTACAATATTTCATAAGTCGATAAAAATCTAGACTTAAGCTCTAGTATGTTACGGAGTTCCATCCCATCCAGTATTACAGTACCTTTCAAAATAAACATGCTGCAAGAAAAAACATCATAATTCTGTGACATATTGCCACTATAGAACAAATAGATTCACCAAACCTGAGTCAATACATTGTGACTCCAAAAAATTCTTCCCAACAGATATATCCTTCAGCACCCTCATGTTCCTCTTTGGATAGAGCATCAGCTTTTGTATTATGTTTCCTATAGATGTGTTTGAAGTTGATATCCCTGAAGAAAAGCATAATTTCCCTGATCCGGATACACCAATGATGTAAAGTGATCAAATTGATATTGTAAGCTCTGTGTGCCCATTTGATCGTCACTCGAGAGTCACCAAAAACAGTCAACTCCTGCAATCCAAAAATTCTAGAAACAAAAAGGACACTCCACAGTCCAAGCAATTCAGCCTTGGTATTAGTACCACTCCCACAATTTAACATTAGTGTGAAGTAGTGTTCTTTGTTTAAATAAATCACACCCCCAATAGCACAAGATCCATCTACGTTGAACCATCAAAGAAAGCCACTGGTCTATGGAATGAACAGATGAAGGAATTATTCCGAATGTTGCTTTTCTTGAAAGGAAACATGCAGTAGTCTTTGATCACCAATAAAATTATGTTACAGGCCAAAGACAAATTTGGTTTTATGTCCTCAAATATAGCTTCATTTCTAGTCCTCCATATTGCCCAAGAAACAATAGCAAGCAGAAATGGAAAAAAATTATTTTGTTTCATATTTATAAGAAATATTAAATTTATTAAAGTTTGTATCTGGAATTTTTTCAAGTTGAGTAAAAATAGGCTTCCTTGTATTGCTTTTAGTATAATCATCATATAAATTTAAAAGAGGTTGGGTTTGAGATTCTAAGACATGGTTTAATTATTATAATTATTGGAACATAAAACAAAACAAATAATATAAGTAATATAGAAGATATTAAATTTTATAGATTCTCTCTAAAGTTTAAAGTTTAAAGTTAAGATGTGGAAAAATAATGAAACTATTAACAAGAGCCACGAGGTGGCAATGTCCCCGACATTGCCCCTTTCTCTTGCTCTTGTCGATTGCTTTGGCAGGAGGTGCTTCCAGAATTCTTTCAAACTGATATAAAGTATAGAAAAAGCTAACTGAATATCCTATTTTTCAAGCAAAATAAATCTATAAAGTATCGAAAAGTCATAACCGTATTAGAATCAAAATACTTCAACTTCTAATTCAACTTATTGAAATTTATAAAATAAAATAAAGTGTGATAAATACATTGCATAACATGCTAGTGCATTCGATGCAAAATTCAAATAAGCCAAATAGGCTGGAAGAATGTGTATCTTATTAAATAAAGGAGCTTCTAGTTACAACATATACACAATTTGTATAAAGTTCTAATTGCCATATTTATTCTAAAAATCCATTTTTTTCATGCATAGTCAAGGTGCCATTTAACAAAGACAATGCAGAAAGAGTCCATAATTCTATCAAACTGATATAAAGTGTAGAAAAAGCAAACTAAATATCCTATTTTTCGAGCAAAATAAATCTATAAAGTATCAAAAGTCATAACCGTATTAGAATCAAAATACTTCAACCTCTAATTCAACTTATCGAAATTTATAAAATAAAATAAAGTATGATAAGAACATTGCATAACATGCTAGTGCATTCAATGCAAAATTCAAATAAGCCAAATAGGCTGGAAGAATGTGTATCTTATTAAATAAAGGAGCTTCTAGTTACAACATATACACAATTTGTATAAAGTTCTAATTGCCATATTTATTCTGAAAAAAGTCATTTTTTCATGCATAGTAAAGGTGCCATTTAACAAGTTATAGTTTGACACTTAACAAATAGACCATAGAAAGCAATAGCAGGCATTGCAATGTGATGGCAGGTTTTCGTATTTAAAAAGGAAAAACAAAGTATCAATTATCAGGATACTACTAGGCTGGAAGAATGTGTATCTTATTAAATAAAGGAGCTTCTAGTTACAACATATACACAATTTGTATAAAGTTCTAATTGCCATATTTAATCTGAAAAGTGTTTTTTTCATGCATAGTAAAGGTGTCATTTAACAAATTACAGCTTGAGACTTAAAAAATAGACCGCAGAAAGCAATAGCATCCATTGCAATGTGATGGCAGGTTTTTGTATTTAAAAAGGAAAAACAAAGTATCAGCTATCATGATACTATCATCAATGAATTGTTCTAATTAGATCAAAACTGCAATTTTAAGAACAATACCATCTATGATATGTTGCAAACAAGTAGTAGCTGGAATCTAGTGTGTAGTTGAGACTGTTTCCAATTGCATAATTGCAATTGTAAAAAGCCTTGCTCCAGATTCATGGCAATAAGAGCATTGAAAGATATCAAATAAAAAAATTCAAAAGCTTGATTTTGGAATTGATTCATTCGTGAGTATTGCAATCAGCAAACATAAAGATCTATGCTTTGGAAAATAACAATTGACAAATCCCAAAAGACAAGTTCGAGATAGAGGCATTTAAAGAAAAGCAAAAAGCTGTTTTTTTGTTTTTTCATTTGCAATTGTCATTGGCCTTGGGCAAAATTGGATTTAAACAATCATTTGCAAGGTTTCAAAATTGCAACTAAATGCATGCAATAGATTTGGACAAGAGTTGTTCAACCAAGTTTTTTTTCCTATATTCCTGTTTACCTATTGTGTTATAAAATCAAAAAGTAAAATAATACAATAACTGATAGCAGCTCAAAAAACATGTGTTGTATTTTTTTTTTTCCCATATGCAAAATGGTGCTGGTAACTGTTTGTTGCTGCAGGCATCAAAATTGCAGGTATCAAAGAACTAGGCAGGACCAAAGAAGAGTTGTTGCTGTCAAAAGCATTTGCATTTCGGATGCAACTCCTATTTTTGAAAATTGTATACAGAATATAGTTAGTCAACCTAGAAAAATCACCAAAATTCAGATGGGCAAGAATAAATAACATTTATAATCATATTTATAACATCCAGAATATATTTATAATATTTATAATCATTGTAGCAATTTTTGGATTGAGATCCATTAATAAATGAGTCTTAATGAATTTTTTTCCTATGATCACTTTTGCATTTTAAAAATTGTTCAAAAGAGCCTAGATCTACAATGTAAACTACAAACCCATCTTATAATTTGGCCATGGATTGGATGGCAGACACAAAAACAATAAACATAAATGTGATGCTCCTTATTAACATTGAGCAACGATCTCAATAAATAACTCAAAAACGTCATTGATAAAAGATAAGTATATAGAAAAATATAAAACCATAACCAAAGGGGAATGTCTCAGCAACTGGCATTTAAAGGATTAAAGAATTCAAAAAAAATCATGGCTTAACTGCTTTATAGAGCCCAAACAAAATCCTAGCGCAAGTGATTTATAAAGTTTGAACAAAAAGTTAGAAACCATCAATCCGAACCACTAGCCCCGTTCCCAGATGAAGCAATCAACCCATATTGGAATCAACGTCACCAACGAGGCATGTACATGGATAATAAGCAAGGTTAAGTGAAGACATCAAGCAAGTTTAAATATGTTATACACATGAATTCTATGCAATAGACATGAGAGGGTAAACTCCAAATTTTCGGGTTGGAAACATGCACAATTTCCACAAAACATTGGCTTCACATAAGCTGGGAAATCAAACGGGATCTTCTCAATATGTCCCTAAAATGCATTAACAGTTCAATTAACAGGACAAATAGATTTCCAAATATAGAGGTGGAAATCCTCAAAACAAATAATGTTAAAAATGGTTATGTGAGATTGAAACTACCTCCAACCAAACTAAAGGAATTGTGAGGTGAACAGTGCAAAACCTTCAAATGCTCTGCAAAACGTTGGATTGGAGAGCGCTTAGCAATATATATTAGTTAAAATGATCCAAGTGTTGTTTGTGATCTACGAAATTAAAGGGATTTGTTGTGTAGATAGAATTGTTGGTATCCACCCACGCGCAGAAGAAACACTCCTTGAAGTAGCAGCAAGTGAAGTCTATCTAGCCCATCAACTATTTGTTTTGCTAAAAATCATTGCTATCTTTAAAAAAAAATAACCAACCTCAATTTACATGATAGGGTTATGCACCTATGTAGCTAATGCATTTGTTGCATTGGCATCATTTTTTTGCAAAAAATAAAAATGCTAGTACAATAAGCTTGGAATGGTTATACAAACAATGTCTTGAATCTATCTAGTGCATTGACAAGTTTTTTTGTTTTTAAATGTTCACTGTTCTTTTATAAAATATTGTAGTTCAGATGGCAGAGTTTCATGCTAATATTCTAGTTTTAAGTGTATATGTAATTTGTTGTGGTATCAGAGCGGCAATGATTTTGCAGCTGTGAGAGGATTAGACATTTTCATATTGCAGACAGAAATGGCTTGAGACAAAACTGGTATTAATAGCTTAAGAAAATGTTTTTTTGTATTCTCAATGGAAGAAAGCAAATATCAAATTTTTGTATCTTTTTTTGAAGTAAAATCAGTAAACTAGACACAGGGCTAACGTCATTGAGTTTGATTGTGAAATTCTAAAAACCTTATCAAAAGACTAAATACCATACGGTGCTTAAAATTTAACGTTTTTATAAGAGTTGAGCTATAGTATAACTCTGTGCTTCCATTGTAGAAGTAAGACCTAGCAAGGTTTAATTGGGCCATTCAAAGACTGTATGGAACATCATAAGAAAAGCTATTGTTTTGTGAGGGCGATGCACGCATTATTTTTTTTCTTCCCTATTCCAAGGAAAATTAAATTTGACATATGCAAATGTGGAAAAAGTAATAGCAAATGCAATTACAAGCAGGACTTTGATTTTCAATTGTAAAAGTGACTATTTGAAACTTGGTTAGGATTAAAATCTATAACAACAAACAAATCCATGATTAAATATAACAGAATGGAGACTTTTGCATGTTGGCATATTGCATAATCTTTCAAAGTTTCAAGTATGGTTATAGAAATGTTAAAAGGATTTTTGTGTCATATATAGGTTTAGGTGTCTTATTTTGTAACAAATTTTGAAGACGAAGAAAAGATATGGCACCATCAGATGTTTCCATACCTGCTACTCAAAGTTTCTTCAAGTCAACGATTCTATTGTTGATTGCCAATGTAAATAGAGATGTTTATTCTTGCTGACATAATAGAGATGTTGATTCTTCTTAATTCTTGGAAGAAATAAAAAATTCTATCAAATATACATATGACTATTTTGATGTTGTTGATTCTATTTGGTGGGAGTATTTTTTCATGGAGCAAAATGACATAATTTCAAAACTCTACAAATGGAGAAACTTTTTTGAAGACTCCATTTAGTTGGACACAAAGTATGACAAATGAAATGAGGGAAAGAAATGTTGATCTTGAAGGTGTCGAGTCTTCTCAACTAGAAGGAAGGAAAATGTATATTGGGTCTAGAAGATCATCTGCATGACGTGAGATGATGGAAGACCTTTACATAGGCTCAGTACACGATATTAAGGAGGTTTGCATGATTGCATTTTTGGCCACAAAAGACCCACGTGGTTATCCATTTTGGATTGCAAAAGTTATGAAGGTCAATAAAGAAAATGAAGAAGTTATATATGTTGAAGTACATTGGTATACAGTGTTGGTAGTACGGCTTCCGTTACACCAAAACCTGCAAGTGATTGGTAAACTCACCACCGCCGGATTTCAAGGATCCACGAGAGGCGATTAGTCCCTTTTCACGATACACCGGGGAGCGCTGACTACTTGAAATTTCGTGCAACAATCTCCCCCTCAGCGCGAGCCAAGTGTGTATCGAACTCGTGACCTCTAGCTCAGATACCAATTGTTGGTAGTACGGTTGCCCGTTACACCAAAACTTGCAGGTGATTGGTAAACTCACCACCGCCAGATTTCAAGGATCCACGAGAGGCAATTAGTCCCCTTGTCACGATACATCGGGGAGTGCTGACTACTTGCAATTTCATGCAACATACAGCAGACACAAACCCCGTTTGACGGTGTGTACAAGCCAGAGATTGTGTTGAGAAAAAGGTTTGCAAAAAGAGAAAAATAAAGGGTCAAAATGTAAATCATTGTTGGATTGACATTTTGAAATTAGAGGATGTTGACACACTAGTTTATGACTTCCAGTTGATAAAGAAAGGCACTCTTCGCTCCAAGAGTACATAGAATATCAAAATATTGCTGGCACAAGAAATAGTTGCAACATGCGAGTCTGCTAAACGAAGGCATGGATCTAGAAGGAATATGGAATATGAAATGTTGGGCATACATGAAGACTCAAATAGTGCACTCATTGATAGTAGAGAAGAATACGGGTCATCTATTTCTTCATCCGATCATTCATCTAAAGAAAATTTACTTTCGGATGGTGTGTCAAAATCCATGTGTTGATTTGAATATTTCCACATGAAACATTTTGTCTTTTTTATTAAGGTGACATTGTTTGTATGGAAGCCCTAAAGGAGTGTTTGAATTTTGATATGAGCCAGCGTAGATCCAAATCCTGGGCTCTATCAAGCGCCGAGAGGGATCAAATCTCCTTAGGTGCAAACCTCTCCTTGAATAGCTCCTTGAGTGCAATACCTGAGCCACAAAATCCTAAGCTCTAAAGTCTCCAGTTTAAATCTCATATTTACATTTTACTTTGTATTGCTATTTTTTGTTTATGGCCGACATAATATTTATTAATGTTTACTTTGTATTATTCTTTTTTGTTTACTTTGTATTATTTTGTTACAAACTCGACAAACACTCTAAAGTCTCATACTTACATTTTACTTTGTATTAAAAGTAAAAAGTAAAGTCTGTAGTTTAAGTCTCATATTTACTTTTTACTTTGTATTATTCTTTTTTCTTTATGGCTGACATAATATTTACCACCTAATCCTAAGCTCTAAAGTCTCTAGTTTAAGTCTCATATTTACTTTTTACTTTGTATTATTCTTTTTTGTTTATAGCCGACATAATATTTATTACTTTTTACTTTGTATTATTATTTTTTGTTTACTTTGTATTATTTTGTTACTCGACAAACACACACATGTTACAAGATCTCTCTCATACTGGGCTGTAGAGCGCCTCTCAGCGCAATCACTTCTACGTCTTATGGTTTAATATATGATTTTATTATGAATATCATAAATTCTTTTATTTTATATGGAAATAGTGGTGAAATAATTTCTTGAATAATTTGTGTTTAACTCATTGCAAGTTTTATATAGTGTTACCAAGAGATTAAATAAACACAATTTTAAATTATGATAAAATGATATAATAATGTTATTTTTTGAAAAGGTGTGCTATCGGTAGCATTCGTTTTCAATTATGAGTTTGATTTTAAGGTTTTTACAAACAATAATAACAATTGTTTTGGTCCATTTCTATATTTTTTTACTCTTAATCAAAACTGGTGGTATCGGTAGAACCACTTTTTGATTTGGGGTTATTTTTTGGTGTTTTTTATGCAAAAAAATGGGTTCTTATGGCTAGAGTTCTTGTTTTGAATATAAATTTATTATCAAGTTGTATAACTTGTTTCTTGTTTAATATATATCATTCACCAATTTCTACTATCCAACGATAAAGTTGTCGATTGTTAACTATCACCATAGATCCATCGTAAAGATGAATACGACTTTTTTTGATAGAAACGATTAGAGATTCATATTAAAAGAGAGAGGAGACAACTC
This sequence comes from Larix kaempferi, assembly GCA_027924585.1. Lineage (NCBI taxonomy): Eukaryota > Viridiplantae > Streptophyta > Pinopsida > Pinales > Pinaceae > Larix > Larix kaempferi. The sequence goes on along the minus strand of BSBM01000703.1, from coordinate 2,093,851 downwards.
CACAGCAAAAAGAAATACATCCAACAATTTGGTCCATTACCATAGAGTTCAACACCATCTTGGATCCCAATTGTTTTCCAACAAAATCGAAGACTTGGAATCTACTGCTATCTTTGTAATATCTAACCTAATAGAAACCTAACTTGACATAACATTACAATGCATAAAATTGAAAAGATCAATGGTACTTTCTCTTCCATCTTGAGTTGTGGATGACCAGAGGATGAACCCTCAACTGCTTCTTGGTCTTTAACTTTTAATTGCTGAAATTTGACATTTTCCTCCAAGGATGAGATTCAAGCTTCTAACACATATGTGAAGGCTTGTTATCATTCATGGATTTCTCCTAGAATTCCCTATTGATATTTGAAATCCCCCGCACTCCTCCAATTGGTTCTTATCCTCCTCTTCCTACCATTCCTCCCACTTCTTCTCTCTCCTATTTAAGTCTTGATGCAAAAGCTTGACCCTCCTTCTGAGGCATAAAAAATTGGAAGAGAATACCCTAATTCAATGCATGGCACAACAGCCAACATCATCAACCCGTCCATTTATATCCATTGTATCACTAATCCTAAAGATTCATGACCTCCTCATAAACCAGAAGGGATTCTCTCTTACAATTTCTATGCAAGTCAGGAGACTTCTCAAACTCCAGGATGAGGAGGAAAGGCTCGCAATGGTCCAAATATATCAGAAAAGTCCCCACAATTCAAAAAATTATATCATAAACCTCCCACACCTCACAATGCTCCTCCCCAATTATGAATCGGTGAGTCATGTCATTGGCATAACTCCCTCCTGCTCGTGATACATGAAGCTTAGATGATTTCATGCTTGAGAGCGAATTGATCCACTCGTGGCAAAGCCAGATGAAATTACAGAACCTAATTTCACCGTCCTGTCTCATTAATTTCCTCTGCAATGTAATCCTTACTTTAGGTGGGGGAAATTTCAACATCTAAAATCAGAGATAAATTGACCACAAAATGTCAAGGCCGAACTATAATTGGATATGTTTACTTAAACTTCATGCCAAGTTGTAAATTGTAATTGGATTCATTGGTTTGAGCTTCATGTCAAGTTATGTTCAATAATTAGGTAATTGGATAAATTGATGAGTAACCTTAAACCCAAAATATTATGTCAAGTTTTGGGGTAGTATTGGCCTTTACAGTATGGAAATTCGATATAAGGGTTCAAGATATGCGGTAACAACAATGTTTGAATTTTGTAAATACTATATCTAGGTTTGATCCGAAAAAGCATTTTGAGTACTTAGCAATAACTGCAATGGCTAAACAAGTGGGAATGGATTTGTAGATATTTTTAGGTAAAATATGACATTTATAGGATCATGTTTCCTTTGAACATCACATTCTATTTCTTGAAAAACTTCTCAATGAATTTAAGTGAGGAGTGGATGAATTCAAATTGATTCAATAATGTAGAGAAAATGTTGAACATCATATTTTAACTCTTTCATTTCTAACGAAAACATCATTAAACAATTATAGATTTCTTAACTTGAGGCATAACCATATGTCTCCTTTCTCTATGAGAAAATAACTCCAAGGGCATACAAGAAAATGCCAATAACATCACTTGAAATGCACCCACATATTAGTATAACATCCTTAAAATTGGGCACGTTAGAGACCCTTTTCTCATGTAAGAATATAATCTTGTGTGCGTTCATTGAGCCCTACCCTTCTTGTCTTTCGAGTCACCTTTCGGCATGCACCGAGGGAAGAGAGAGAAGATAGTTTTATTCACCTAGTGATCATTAATTTTTCCTTACTTAGGAGTGTTCGCGAACGACATGCTTTTTTCATTTCAATCTATAGACTTCTTTTTATTGTATTTTCGTACCGATGTTCTTGTGTTCTTTATCATCTTTTGTGAGTTATCATATTGGCTCCATTTGATCATTAGATAGGATGTCTCAGTGATTAGGCTCTTTCCTCAATAAGTATGATGATAAATACAATATACCTTGTTTTGTTTGAGGAAGTTGAATGTTCTTAAAATAGGTTTTTTTCTCTTCAAAATGGAGTTTATGTGACATTATATGTTTTTGTGAAGCTTTTACTTTTGATATGGTGTCTTGTTTTGTTTTGGGAAGTTGGATGTTCTTAAAATAGGCTTGTTACCCTTCAAAATGGAGTTTATGTGACATATGTTTTTGTGAAGCATTTACTTTTGATATGGTGTTCTCTTAAAGGTTTGCACATCTTGATAGAAGCTTTAACCAAACATTATTAGAGAAGCTTCCACTTTCGAGTATAGATATGCAAGGTCTATACAATGAATGGGTCATGAAGGAGTGCTTTAAAAGTACATCAAGCTACATGCAACTCTTGTTTAACCCTCATAGATGTCTCCTCCCAATTAGCTCACCCCTAAGGAGAATTGAACTCAGGTCACCCTGCTGACTAGACCCACACGTTGACTGAATGTGCTAGTGAAATTTAACTATATAGCAGATACATTAAACAACTCTAGTTATACTTAAATATTAATATTTAATTTTGTAATAACTTTATTTCATTATTTTTACTTATTAAAATTAAATTTAAAATTTAAATTTAAAATTTAAAATTAATGAATTTTCACTTATAAGACATGATTTTGAATATTCTCGAATTAAATATAAAAAAATATCCTTGCCGCAACATAAAAATAAGAGGCGTGCTGCCCTCATATTGTTATCATGGAAGCTCTTTATACGTCATCAACCATGTTCTTGAGGTCATAATCTTTCACCATTTTTTAAAATTTAATGGAAATTTAGTTATAAGGCCTTTTTCTCAAATCAAGTGGTAATTCAAATCACTACCACCCAAACTTACAATCTCAATCTGAAAAATTTGAATTTGATTATACAATAAAATCTGTAAATTAACCCAAACAGTAAAATCACAATTTCAAAAAAATATTTCACCCATGTCGGAGGAGGTAGCCGACAAGAAAACGATATAAATATCGTTTCTTGATCTTTTATGACACATCACACGTCTGAATACTGGCCGACCATCGCGACCTTTACGGGATTCCACGGTGTCTGCTTGTAAAATATTTTCCACAGACAGCTGTCAGTGTGAGGAACTTTCACGGGAATTGTACTGCCGCCTGCTCAGCTTCCTGCAAAATTACGAAAGCAAATATTCTTTTTTGTTTAATTTCGTATCCGCTTATCTGATAAAATGATGCGCTTATCGAAATCTGGACAATGATCACGACACTGCCAGCTGTCAGTGCAACTTTGAATCTGTCCATACGGCGAGGTGCTGTGTGCCAGTTGTTCTACGGCCGGCAGATGCCCATCGCGTAGGATTAAAGAAAACTAAAACGCTCCGTTTTTCCGGTGATTTTGGGATATAAACTGGTTAAAATTTTGGCTGGAAATTGTTATTTTTGTATTTTTGGGACTTCAGCAATTAGGATTGACAGTTTAAGACTAATTGTCTAATTTTAAAAGTATCTAGATAAGTTGGAAAATCAAAATTGCGATCTGAGCACTCCCAACTACAATTTGAACAATAATTGCTTTGCCAGATTCCAACAAATCGAGGACGTTTTAGTTAGCCCTTATAGCCCCGCGGGCGGTGGATGTCTGACAAAGTTGTTAGGGCCGACAGGCTGGAATCTAGTAAATGGCGATGTGGTTTGAGAATTGTCACACGTGTCATGTGCTGTACTCGGGAGTCGGAGGACGTCCGACATGGAAAAGAAAGACACGATAAAGCTGGGGCTAAAGCTGGGACTCTGGGAGAAAGCCGGGGTTTTAAGAATATGAAGTCCACGTGGCAGATCGAAGAGTTTCCGTTCTGCCGCAAAAGAATATGATCTAGGTAGTGGCTTTTCATGTGCACTGTCCTCGCGACTCACGCGCGACCATACAATGAAGGAGGGGTCACTGTCAGGGTTACTAATCAAATTTGATAATTAGTTTTACTTTGAGATTCTGAATTATATGTTAATTACTTTTTAATAAAAGTAATTAAAATTATTATATTTAATTCATTGTTCGGGGAGGGTTTTTCTACCTTTATAGGTAGGTGACGTGTTATGGTTGCATTAATAAATTTTTAAATGCTGAAGAGATGCTACCTGGACTTGATAAAACATAAAGTTTGTCTAACAACTTTAAAAACTAATAATTTAATGGAACCTAGCTCTTTGCATTAGATGAGCATAGATGGTGTTTTGTGGCATGATTATTTACACGATGAATTCGCGACTGCTGTGAGAATGACACATGAATCCCCCTCCGAGTTAGCACCGGAGGTGTGTGCCATGACTTTGAAATTCTCCTATATTGCCATTAGTGTGGCCATACAATTTGTGTCGATTTGAAGCTCTAGACAAAAATGCCCATTACCAACTAGTGGGAGGAAACCATTTTGAACAAATTTTCTGTCATTATTCAACAATGAAATGGGATTCTTTTAAGAAATGAAGTAAATTTCATATGGCCGTTGAAACTAGGAATATAAATAAATTAAGCTTGATTTATCTTGCATGTCATCAATGTGTTAACTTGTTAAGTTGTAGCAATTTTATTCCCACATAGTAGTTTATCAATTTCAAGTTGAACATTATGCTGTTTGGATCCCAAGTTAAACTTAAGATTGACAAATAGCTTTATGAATTATATCATTATATGCCTTAACAAATAGTTCACTATCATCTATAAAAACTATAGGTCGTACCATCCGTTGACCAGTTTCAGTTTCATATTTCTTGCTTTTGCTAGTTAATCAAGTTTATATTTTCAGTTTCAAATAACCAAGAGGAGATATCCTTTGCTTGTAAAATCAAAGAATACCTCTTCAAGTTTCAGTTAGAAGCCAAGCAAGAACAATTTGAAAGAAGAGAGTGAATTGAGATCAAGAGATTCACTAAGTTCATCTATAATGATCAAGGTGATTGTTACAAGAATGATTGATTCTTGTACCCCTTAGTGTTTAAAAACAAGAAAATGAAAATCATTATGAAATTGGGTAGCAGTTTTAATATGTGCATATTTGTCCAAGCTCATTTCCTTTTCTATTAAGTGGGTTATAGGTGGCACATTCTATAGAATATTCTTTAATCTTATGTAATTGCCTTAATATAAGTATAAGCTCTAGTATGTAATGAAAGAGATTGAGAGGTGGATCTAATTAAGTCTCAGATGGAAGTCTCAGATGGTATGGAAGCTGGAGTTTGATAATATTAGTCCCCAAATATTATATTATCTGTATTTATTGTTTTAGTAAATACAACAAATTAATAAAATATTACATTTTAATTCAAATTGATTTAAAATGTAATATTTTATTTAACGTATTTTTTAAGAAAATGCATGATTAATTTATTATTGTCAATTGAAAAGAAAAAATTATAGAGCTTTTCATCCTCGAAGGGTGCAGGAATATCTACCCTTCAAATTTAAATTAAGACCAACCCTTCAAATTTGATCACTGTGAGCCCATCAAGTGCAATTACTACATATGATATGCATGGATACAACCGCAATCATGCAAGGAACTTTTGAATTTAGTAAACGTGGTCCATAATTTGAATTTGTATGCTAGCTGGAAATTTAAATTTGGATTTGCCTACCCACTTAGTGTGATTTCGACTGGCAACTTGTAGTTGAATTGCAAAGAGAATTGATTTGTTCTATGAATTCTGTAGTGAGAGGGAAAGGGGGTTCCAATTGTGTTTATGTATCAACTACCAGAGCTGCAATGTTGTTTCGAACCAATACGCTCATGCAAGGATTTTCGGGTATCAGATGGGAAATTCTAGAGGCGATGCAAAAGCTTCTTGATTCTCATATAACTTTGAAATTTCCCCTACGAGGCACCATTACAACATCTGGGGGTTTCATTCCTCTGTCATATATTGCAGGCTTTCTCATTGCTAGATCTAACTCGATTTCCATTTGAGAAAACATGATTGAAATGGGTGTCGAGGAGGCTCTGAGATTGGCAGGCATTGATTAGCCCTTCGTGTTGGGTTTTACTAATTGCTTTAAACCCTAACCAAGATCTACTCTTATGCAAGAAATTAAACTTAATGCACATCGGAACTTAGAAATTAAGTTTAATGCACAGCGGAACTTACTTTCCATCTTCAAAGGTCGCGGACAGCTTCTGGTCTTGACTTGAGTTGTTGGCTCTCGAATCCTTCCAAGAACTTGCAATCCTTTTCTCTGGAGAGTATCCTGTCTTCAATGGAGCAGACAATTTTTCTGGATGATTGCAAGCCTTGGAGACTCAGCCCTTTTATAGCAGTGCCAAAGAAAAAGATTCTAATCCTAGGGCTGCTGAAATTTAGCTAATACTTTGGAAACCAGTCCAAAAGAAATCTGGAGTTTCCGATTTTATAAAAAAAAACTTCAAATCGGGAAACTTCAGAAAAAAACTGAAATAAATCAGAATAAATTCTGATTTCCTTATTTAGCTCAATTTATTACTGCTATTATTTTAATCAACTATAATCGGTCCATTAACAATTATAATTGATTAACATTATTCTATATGTATTTGTATCCAAAACCTTATTTAAATACGTATAATGCCATGACTTAATTAATCACATTGTTTGGCATGTTTTAATCATTACATAGATGTAATCTTTCGACAGTATTTGATATCATAATCATAATGCACGTATGTCCAACTTAATTATTGTAGTTAGACGTCTCTAAATCCAACAATCTCCCACATGGACAAGTGCAACCTTTTGATTATATATCCTTAACTTTATTGCATGCAACTTTTCTGTCTTTCTTATCGTATTTCTTAAACAATTCCGTCCATCAATTATGCTTACAAAGGACTTAAGCAGCACTTGTCACATTTATTCGCAACTAAACCGACATAAATCACGCTGCCAACATAACTGAATGACATGAATCTGATTTGGACATATAGTTTAGAAATTACACGCAAGTGTGATTATACGTGCCTATTTCTAATTGAGTCACCTTTACTTTACTGTATGAGGTCAAAAATTAAACTTTAAAGAAAGAAATAATGAAACCGAAACTGAATGCAACTTGTATATATCATCAAAATTGTTTACAATTGCATTACATAGAACATCAAAAACAAAACTTAAAACATATTCAGACTCCCACATTTTCTAACTATCCTAAATAGAAATTACACCCATACGGGCAACATGTTCGTGAAACTTCTTGGGTGGTAATCCTTTAGTAAGAGGATCAGCAATCATGGAGTCTGTACCTATGTGTTCTATACATAATTCATTATTCTGCACTCTCTCTTTTACAACCAAAAACTTAATATCGATGTACTTTGACTTTGACGAACTTCGGTTGTTGGTTGCGTATAACACTGCAGAATTGTTGTCACATAATAATTTGAGTGGTTTCTGAATAGAATCCACAATTTTCAGACTTGTGACGAAGTTCTTCAGCCATACGCCATGATTAGATGCTTCATAGCATGCAACAAATTCAGCTGCCATAGTGGAGGAGGCCACCAATGACTGTTTAGCGCTCTTCCATGACACGGCACTGCCTGCCATCATAAAGATGTATCCTGATGTTGACTTCATGCTGTCGACACATCCTCCAAAATCAGAATCAGTATATCCAATGACCTCGAGCTGTTCCGATCTCCGATACGTGAGCATAAAGTCCCTTGTTCTCTTTAGATATCTCAACACTCGCTTGGCTGCCTTCCAGTGTTCCATACCTGGGTTACTCAAATATCTCCCTAGCATTCCAATGATGAACGCAATATCTGGACGCGTGCATACTTGTGCATACATGATGCTACCCACGGCTGAAGCATAGGGAATATCTTTCATGATGTTTTTATCTAAGTCAGTTTGGGGACATTGTTTTAGACTAAACTTATCTCCTTTTGATACAGGGGTATCTCCTGGTTTGCTATTTTCCATGCCAAATCTTGTTAGAATCTTATCGATATAGTTCCTCTGGGATAACCTTAGAATACCTTGAGATCTATCTCTAAGTATTTCAATCCCTAGAACAAATGATGCATCACCAAGATCTTTCATTTCAAAGTTCTTAAATAAAAAATTCTTAGTTTGATGCAACATGTCCTTATCGTTACTGGCAAGCAATATGTCATCTACATATAAAACCAAGAAAATAAATTTACTCCCACAGAACTTAAGGTATATGCATTCGTCTACTATGTTAGACTCAAAACCAAATGAGCTAACAATTTTGTGAAATTTTTGATACCATTGTCGAGATGCTTGTTTTAGCCCATAGATAGATTTCTTAAGTCTGCAAACCATAGACCCTGCATCACCTGATACAAAGTTCTCTGGCTGCTTCATATAGATCGTTTCATCAATGTCACCATTGAGAAACGCCGTCTTTACATCCATCTGATGAAGTTCTAAATCATAATGTGCTACAAGCGCCAATATAATCCTTAAAGAGTCTTTCGATGAAACTGGAGAGAAAGTCTCTTTATAATCAATGCCTTCTTTCTGTGTGAAACCTTTCGCAACAAGACGTGCCTTGTATTTTTCAACATTGCCTTTAGAATCCCGCTTAGTCTTAAATATCCATTTGCAACCAACGGGTTTCTTGTCTTTAGGCAACGGAACGATATCCCAAACGTCATTGTCATACATAGATTTCATCTCTTCATTCATGGCATTAATCCACTTTTGAGAGTTAGAGCTTTCCACAGCTTGTTTGATATTAACAGGATCATTTTCAAACATGCCAATGTCAAACTCATGTTCTTGAAGATATGCATAATCCTTAGATTGTGTAGATCTTTTCTCTCTAGTAGATCTCCTAATTGGCACAGGTACTAGATTTTCTTGAGGTTCATTTACAACTTGATCTTCAACAGGAGGAGGAACATCATTATCAATTTCTGAATCTCCCACAGGCCCTAGGCCATCAACATTTGTCATGTCAATGTTAGGGTTTGGGTTGGGTTCAGGTCCATTTGTGTTCTCTATTCCATGTTGAGTTTCTAACTGAGTTATTTGTGATGATGAAGTTTGCATATTGTCAGAAGATGTATTTCTAAACGCAATCGGAATTTGAACAAAACCAGGACTTTGGTCCATAGTCTCATTTCTAAACGCAATCGGAATTTGAACAAAACCAGGACTTTGGTCCATAGTCTCATTCGCATTCGTCTCTTCTTCTTCAAAAATACTATCTTTTGTCATATCTCCCCCCACAAACTCATTATCCTCAAAAAATTTCGCACTTCCTGACTCGAAAACTGTATGTTCTGTTGGATTATAGAATTTGTATCCCCTAGATCGTTCAGAATAGCCTATAAAGTAACAACTAATGGTCCTTTCGTCCAGTTTCTTTTCATTTGGCTTATAAGGCCTAGCTTCACATGGACATCCCCAAACTCTCAAATGATTCAAGCTAGGCTTGCGCCCAACCCATAACTCGTAAGGGGTCTTGTTAGCTGCTTTAGTAGGCACTCTATTAAGTATGTATGCTGCAGTCTTTAAGGCTTCTCCCCACAAATTCTCAGGTAGAGTTGTACGAGCAATCATACTTCTCACCATGTCTTTAAGGGTGCGATTTCGCCGTTCAGCAACACCATTCATTGCAGGCGAACCTGGCAACGTATACTGAGGCACAATTCCGCATTCCTCTAAGTATTTTGCAAAGGGACCTTGACATTGTTCTCCTGATCCATCATAACGACCGTAGTATTCACCACCACGATCAGAACGAATGGACTTTATACGTTTGTTAAGTTGTAACTCAACTTCCGTTTTGAACTTTATGAACACGTCTAATGCTTCTGCCTTTTCTTTTATTAAGTAAATATGACCATATCTTGAATAATCATCTATGAATGTGATAAAGTAACGGTGACCATTTCTTGTAGCTTTTGGAAAAGGACCACAGATATCCGTATGAATTAATTCTAAGACATCATTACATCTTTTTGCATCATACTTACGTTTATTAGTTTGTTTTCCCTTTATACAATTCACACAATCACTTAAGTTTGTAAAATCTAAAGGTTGGAGAATATCATTAGACACAAGACGTTCTATCCTTTTCATAGAGATATGTCCTAATCGCTTGTGCCATAATGTTGGAGATTTCTCGCAAGTTAATTTACGTTTTCTATTATCTACATGCAGTGCCTCTGAATGTGAAGTGTCTATATCTAGAAAATAAAGATTATCATAAGAAGACAGGATACCAAAAGCAAGAAGCTTAGAATTTTGACACAAACTGAATTTTCCATTACCAAATGAACATACATAACCATTTTTGTCCAAATAAGATATAGAAATTAGGTTCCTTCTGAAAGATGGAACCACTAAGGCATCAAAACTTAAATAAAATCCTGTCTTACATAATAATCTAAATTTTCCTATGCTTTTCACTTCTACTTTGTTGCCATTTCCTACGTAAACGTAGCGCTCCGCCTCATTTGGCTTGCGATGGCTTAGGCAACCCTGCATCGACATACTGATGTTAGTCGTTGCACCTGAATCTATCCACCAAGTATATCTAGATACAGAACTTAAATTAACTTCAGAACAAACTAAAGCAAGAGACATACCTTTCTTTGCCAACCATGCATGATAGTTAGTGCAGAATTTCTTTGTATGTCCTGACGCTTTGCAGAAAAAACAGTTCCTTTCTTCTGCTTTCGCAGAAGTATCTTTCTTCTTGCTTTTCTGCGCGGCATTGTTTGCAACTACCTTGGCAGCAAACTTGCGCTTCTTGCCTTTACCCTTATGATTAGATGTTACTACATGAGCACTTTCCCCCTTAGTCATTTTCTGTCTCTCTTCCTCCTGCACCAACTGAGCCTCAAACTCAGGTAGTGTCCATGTCCCTTTTTGACAATTATAAGTCATCTTGAATTGACTAAAGTTGGACGGGAGAGACAGAAAAATGAACTCAATGAGAACTTCATCAGAGATGTCATAATTATGCCCTTTCAAGGCACGTTGCAGTCTTGTCATCTCAATAACATGCTCTCTAACCCATTCTTTTCCCTTGTATTTTATTGTTGCCAACTTCACAAAGAGTGTACTAACTTCAGTCTTTTTACTCTTTGTGAATTTCTCTTCAAGGGCCTTAAGGTATTTAATAGCGCCGGTCTCTGTATCAGGTATTATGCCCCGAAAAGTCTCATGGATCGTTTGCTTCATCACCATTATGCACATGCGATTTGAATGCTCCCATCTATCAATATCAGCCTTCTCTTGGGGAGTTTCTTCACCCTCTTTATTGGGCTTGGGGCGATCAAATCTCAGTGCAGTGTCCAATTGCATGATCCCTAAGACTAATTTCAGCTTTTCTTCCCACTGTTTGAAATTGTTCCCCATGAGGGGCTTAATTTGACTTAGATTTGACATTATGTTTAGATCTGAAAATTGAAGAACAAAAGGAAAAATTAGATATTATGCATCACGATTTGATCTTTAATCATAATTCTAAAATCCATCTAAAAGCCCAAATTAAATTATGTGCTCCATTGAATCTTTTAGCCAAAACACCACTCAATAATGAAAAAACACCTTTGGGCGCAATCATTACCTTATTGTCTTTTCCGCCTTTGGGCCAGATTGACATATCCATTTGCTAACTACCAGGCCAGTCAAGTGGGGAAGGCATGTCACTGACGGACCTGGTGCACCAAGCCCCAAATGCTTTTCTAGATATTGCCAGCATATGTGTGTTGCAACTTATTTGTTATACATCACCCTTATGCACCAAACAACTTAGCAGGTGCCAACCCTCCTTTAGGAAAGCTAACACCCACGTCCATTGAGCTTGTCATGAGTCATCCTTGCAATCATCTTACACAGAGCGATTCGTTTTGCGAACATCAATGCTTGACTCATGCGAAAACAACACATGTATAAAACGCCTTTAGTTAGATTCCAAAATTATGCCTAAAATCATCAATCTTAACAGTTGAAAATCCAAAGTATTAAAATCGTTTTCTGGCCATACAAGAATTACCAAAACGTTTTTAATCTTCCCAAGGGAAAATACAGAGTACTAAAAAAACATTTTCCAGCCGTAAGAGAAATTCCAAACGTTTTTCATATTCCAATGGGAAAAAAACAGAGAGTAAAACAAATCATTTTCCAACCAACATACAGATGCTAAATGCATTCACTCCAACAAATGAGCGAGACAGAAAATGAAGACAGAGAATGCCCAAAACGCCTTCATGTCAATTCTTTAACACTAGATTTCTGGAACGTCACTAAATAATCAACACAGATTTTATAGAGATCGTGATTCAAAGGTTATAATCTGGAAGTTGAAAACGTCATACTCTGGAAATGGGAATGCTATGAAATTACAATCAAACGCTAAGATTTAGATTTAAATCAAAACGACATGATCCAGGTTTTAGACGAGTTGTTGTAAAAGGAAGATGCAGACCGAAATCTGTGATTTCTCTTTCAGTAGATGCATGCTAAGTAAATTAGGTCAAAACAATCCGTACGGATCGCACTCTCCAGGGTATTGTCTTTTTAACCTTTGTCAAAAGAAGGGTATAGATTGCACCACCGGTCTGATCAAAAGAAAATACTGAGTGTACATTTACTTAAATCTCAGAGACCATAGTATACATATCAAGGTATATAAAACAAAACAATGCATATAATATAGGGTTATAAGGAACGGAACCCCCCCGATCTGTATGCACATAGAGATCTCACTCAAAACTGGGCGTTACCCGATCATACAGTGGTCCATAACATTATAAAATGTTGAATCCAACAAAGGATAAAATACGGTGTCTCTCTGTACATACAGAGCATTCAAAAAAGAATTTATGCTATCACTGGAGCAGTCAGAGCATGAAAAACGAAATTATGCCATCATTGGAACATACAGAGCACAAAAAAACGAATTTATGCTATCACTGGAGCATACAGAGCATTCAAATACGAATTTATGCCATCGCTGGAACAAACAAAGCATGAAAAACGAGTTTGTGCCATCGCTGGAACATACAGAGATATGCAAAGGCGTTTTTCATTTCAATGGACAATACTGTGAATAAAAAAGTTTTCCAAAACCATTCGGTGGAGAAATAGAGATATCCCCAATCGTTGGAAGCATGTAAAAGACAAAGGTCCCTCTGAATTGATGGCAGCCTTCAGAGTATTTTCCATAGAAGCATTCAACATACAGAGCAAAAAAAAAAAAACGTTTTTCATCCAACAAGTGAAGAATACGCCCGATGCAAAAACGTTTTTCAAAACCAAGAAGAATGCAGAGCATTATACAGAGAATATAAATTCTTTTTAACTCACATGCAACAATCCCGAATGCCCCAAAACATTTTACATCCATCAATTACATACAGAGGTGAGAAATAAAATTCGATCTCCAGCCAGCATTTACACTAAAACGCATCTCATACTCAGGGGATCACACGCAGTAATTCTTACATAAGGGAGGCTCTGATACCAATTGTTGGGTTTTACTAATTGCTTTAAACCCTAACCAAGATTTACTCTTATGCAAGAAATTAAACTTAATGCACAGCGGAACTTAGAAATTAAGTTTAATGCACAACGGAACTTACTTTCCATCTTCAAAGGTCGCGGACAGCTTCTGGTCTTGACTTGAGTTGTTGGCTCTCGAATCCTTCCAAGAACTTGCAATCCTTTTCTCTGGAGAGTATCCTGTCTTCAATGGAGCAGACAATTTTTCTGGATGATTGCAAGCCTTGGAGACTCAGCCCTTTTATAGCAGTGCCAAAGAAAAAGATTCTAATCCTAGGGCTGCTGAAATTTAGCTAATACTTTGGAAACCAGTCCAAAAGAAATCTGGAGTTTCCGATTTTATAAAAAAAACTTCAAATCGGGAAACTTCAGAAAAAAACTGAAATAAATTAGAATAAATTATGATTTCCTTATTTAGCTCAATTTATTACTGCTATTATTTTAATCAACTATAATCGGTCCATTAACAATTATAATTGATTAACATTATTCTATATGTATTTGTATCCAAAACCTTATTTAAATACGTATAATGCCATGACTTAATTAATCACATTGTTTGGCATGTTTTAATCATTACATAGATGTAATCTTTCGACAGTATTTGATATCATAATCATAATGCACGTATGTCCAACTTAATTATTGTAGTTAGACGTCTCTAAATCCAACACTTCGAGCTTAACCCTAAAGAAGGTTCTGAGTGTGGTATGAATTTTTGGTCGGTGGCAGTTTTAATTAGGTTTGAGTTATAGGATCGTAGACGATATGCACAGCAATAGATAATTCTCTTGAAATGCCAGGGATATCCAACAATAACAGACCTGTTGCTTATCCATGGTAACGAAATCCATTTCTTGCGTCTACATTTCATCGTAAAAAAGCAAGGGAGGTGGAAGAGATCCTCCAAGCCGTTGGGGAAAAAGAATAAGGAAATCAAATTTTTCTTCTGTGAGAATAGTCATTGCACAGAATCAACACGAGGGCCTTCGAGACGAAGAAATAGCGACAGCAACGAAGAAGAAATCTATGTTCCTTGTTCATGTGTTGGCAGAGCTTCCCCTCTCTACATCTATTAATATGTAACTTTATTTTCCTATCAGCTGCTCAGAACTTATTTTTTATAAACAAACATTTATGTAAAAGGTTCTGTAAAAGTAATATTTCTTTTGTTTCTGGGATATTTGGTATGCAAGGCCGCTAGCATGGTGCTTGCATTAAGCAGTTGTACAGAGAGAAAGATTGATGATGGTTAGGGAAGGGTTCTCTACCGAGCTGCAAACTTTCATTTCTTGCAAGAATTTAATGAAGGAATGCCAATTATAAAAGAAGTTGATGGATCCTAGAGGGAAGAAGAAGATCGAGTGAGAATAATGAGAAGTGGTTGAGTAGGCAAGCTACTATGCATTCTTGAGAAATTCGCTTTTGTAAGGGCATTTTTTTTGCTTCTGAATGTTATTGTGTATTTTGTTTTTCGGTTTTATCTTTGTCATTTGGTTGTGGTTTTATTTGGATTCATTCACCAAGGTTTAAAGATCGAGAAATAAGTGTTGTGGAGGTTGATAGAAAATCTTGCTTGCAACAATCCATTCCCTTTGTAATAATTTGATTTGGCCTCCACGTAGCTTCAGAGTTATCACAATGCCACAGATTTGTAGATAGCAATATGAGTGCAAAACATTGTTAGTTTTTCAGCATTTAATTCAATCTGATCTAGGATCTTAACTGAGAGAACAACATGTACAACATATCAAACACAAGAGACAAGAGACACAAAGCATTTCACCGAGGAAAACCAAGAAGGTGAAAAACCCTGCAACTTCCTCAGAGATAGAATGAGCACCAATACAAAGATCACAAAGATCAAACCCCAAAACAAGAGATAGTCTCCTAGAAGCAACTCCTCCTCCACTTGTGTGCACTCCTCCTCTATCTCACTAATGTGAAGTGAGTGAGTGTGTGAATGGATAAATAGAGAGGTGCTATTCTCTATTTATACTTTACCTTTACTTGCCTTTTACTCTAACTGGGCTGACCTCTCTTATGAGAGTCTAATAACCCATTACCACTTGTCACTGGGCCGACCCCACTAGGGTGGTTTAATAACCCTTTAACCCATACTGGGTCGACCCCTCTAAGGTGGTCTAATAACCCATCAAATATAAGTTACGACACTTACAATATAACTTGCAACACTTGCAAATACAAATGACGACACTTCCAATCAGAGGAATAATACATCTCTGTTGGGGATACAATAATGTACAAATGTAATACATACAATATACAAGTGAATATCTTCCGAAGTTACAAATACATCAACACTCCCTCTTAACTAGGAAGGTATTCTCTTGACACATGCATCAATACATATAGGCACAAGTCTTCAATATTGGAACTGGATCATCATCACTGGATCACTGGAGTATCATTGCCATTG
This sequence comes from Larix kaempferi, assembly GCA_027924585.1. Classification (NCBI taxonomy): domain Eukaryota; kingdom Viridiplantae; phylum Streptophyta; class Pinopsida; order Pinales; family Pinaceae; genus Larix; species Larix kaempferi. Next base: position 2,077,920 of record BSBM01000703.1, on the reverse strand, counting down.
CTGTTGTACTCGTCATCTCGATCACTGGTGCTATCTCTCAATTCTTCTCGTCATAGGAAGTTCTACAGAGCCAACCCTTTTTCATGTTGGATGTAGGCCTAGCCTTCTGTAGATCTTCATCATCTCTGCGAGTGGGCTGACAGAGGTGGAATCTCAGGACTGATTATGTGCCTTTGCAAAACCTGACAAGAGCATCCCAGGGTCAAAACCTGACAAGAGCATCCCAGGGTCCTTTATGTGCCTTAGCACGATCGGCAAGATCTCCCAAGACTGATTACATGCAACCTTCACAAAATCTTTAAAGAGCATCTTAGGAACGTTTATGTGCTTAGCATGACCGACAAGATCTCTAAAGAGCATCCTAGGTCTTTAACATGCCTAGTACAACCTATCGGATCTCCGGGACTGATTACATGTGAACAGACAAAACCTTAAAAGAGCATCCCAAGAACGTTTATGTGCCTAGCACGACTGGCAAGATCTCTAAAGAGCATTCCAGGACTTTTATGTTCCTAGCACAACCTATCGGATCTCCAGGACTGATTACATGCCTCCCTTGCAAAACCTCAAAAGAGCATCCCTGAACTGATTATCAGCTTACTGCTCAACCTATCGGATCTCCCAGGGAGCTATTACATGCTACTGCACAACTTGCCACATATCCACAGCCTCGAAGTATCACCCTGATACTCATGATCAACCTAATCATCCTCGCACGAAGCATCATCCTAATGCTCATGATCATACTAATAATCATACACCGCATCATCCTAATGCATATAATCATCACATGATCATCCTGATCATCATCATAGCATCGTCCTGATGCATATCATCATCACATGATCATCCTAATCATCATCATACCGAACATCATCCGAAGCATCATCCTGATGCTCATCACACAACACTTACATCCACAGCCATGGGAAGGATCCTCCTACCACCATGCTTGGAATGGATCCTACAAATGTGTCCCATCACTTCCTCCTCGAAGTATCTTCTATCTAAGAACACCAAGCCTCTCTCTGAAGTACTCAAACTTCACTATGGCTAGTGGTTTGGTCAACACATCTGCAATCTGCTCATCCGTCGCAACATACTGGAGCTTCACTGCTCCTCTCTGCACCATATGATCCAAGGAAATTTTTAGGGGCAAAATTTAGCCAATTGGCTATTTTGGGGTTTTTTTTAAATAAATTCGCTATTTGGTCATTTTTAGCCTCTAATATCACCTATATTTACATACAATAAGTTTTTTTAGCATAATATTTGCCAAAATTTACAAGATTCAATTGTAAATCCTATGTTTCATATTTAATATTCGCTTACCAATCTATATATATGTTTTTTTCATTCCAAAATAATCTCCTAGAATACTATACTAAGTATACTTTTATAATCCTTAAAAAATACCCTAAGTCCATATCCCTAATATAGTGATATTTGATCTCGATATGATTTGACTTGTTATGGAACACTGGGTTCTCTGACAACTTCACACAACTCTGGTTGTCACAGAAGATACAAGTAGCATCCAACTGGAGATCAAAAAAATATGACAGTAGCTTCCTTAGCCATACTGCCTCGCAACTGGCCAAACAAGCTGCGACATACTCTGCTTCGGCTGTACTCAGTGCTACGCAGGATTGCTTCCTGCTAAACCAAGAGATCACACATGATCCCATACTGAAGCAGCACCCCGAAGTGCTCTTCCTATCTGCAGCACTGCCTGCCCAATCTGAATCAACATAACCCTCCAGGTTAAACTTTTGATTCGCATCATACTTGATCCCATAATCAACCGCACCCTTCAAGTACCTCAGAATATGCTTTACAGCAATCAAGTGAACATGTCTAGGATCCATCAGGAACGTGTAAACGGTCCTTTCATGTCGAAACGGGGTTTTGGCCATTAATGAACCCACCAACCCCGCATTAATGACTAGGTTTTGATTTTGTTATATATAGGGCAAAGTCATTGTTTGTTTGGCATTGACAATACGTCGTTCTCAAGGTTCTTACCTCCACCAATATCTGGACGCCAAGACGTCGTTTTCAACTTATTCTCACGACCATACCGAGACTGACAGGTAGGCCATTTCCCTACCCTCGTGGTTGTTTTTTTTTCATTGTTGGTACTTTCATTTTGTTTTTGCAATTGGGTTTTGGCATTTTTTTCGCTATTTGGTAGTTAAACCCTGGTCATTTCCTGCTGGGCATTTTTAGTCATGGCCTCAACCAAGGGCTGCCGAGTTCACCCCGTCCAAACCTTACTAAACCATTTCTCTCAGTTTTAGTGCAAAACCTAGTGTTTTGTGGTGGTCATTTTCCATGGTTCAAACATATTAGTTGATTTCGGCCTGTTTACTTTTCCTGTCGGTATGGTCAAGCCCACGGTTAGAACGCATCCAGACTAAAAACACAACGCTTTCCTCCACACACTTAACCCTGTGTCACCTTGCGTGGAAGAAACTCTTAAGTACGAAGTTGAATAGTCCAAATTGGATTTGTTTTCTGCCTTCGAACATTACTAGTCTTAATCTTTCCCTCTGGCGCATACCGAGTTTGTTCTTTCACACACACTGTTTGGATAGGTTTGAAGCTTAAAACTTTTGATGATGAACCCCGAATTTTTGGCCTAGCATTCACACTGGTTATTAGGAGCTTTAGAATCAACCAAAATTTATGAAAACCTTTAAGATGAGAATCCTTAGTTTTCTCTCATAATTGTATCTAATACTTTCACATGCCATTGTGAGTTTAAGCTAAGCAAGCATCAGTAGAATTTACCAAACTACATGGAAGTTATTATTCTCTCAACTTAACCTATTGTTAGTAGTTTGAAAGAAAATTGCTTTACAAACTTTTGTTTAAGTTACTTATACCATGTTTCTTCTTTTTTCATCAGGATTTGAAAATGATTAAGAAGGGTGCCAAGAAGAAATCTAAGGTAACCGAATCAGAATTGGGCGTGGAGATTATATTAAACACCAAGATAGAAACCATGTTTGAAGATACAAAAGCAGTAACAGGAGTTGGCCCTGAATTCAAATGGGGGGAATTGTATCAGATGATCCAGGACCATATCCCTGACGCAACTCTCGAAGAAATAATCTTGTATCAAAATATCAAGAAAGCAGACATCACCAAAGTGGCTACATGCCCAAAAAATTTTCCCTACTCAGAACTCATTGGATGGATCCTACCACAAGATGATTCCATATCAAGAATCATTTCTGACACCAAAGGGGAAGCGTTTGCCTCATTCCATCTAGCTCATATAGTAGTGGTATACAAGCTACCGCCAGCCAAGATCATGTTAATTGAAGACTGGATCAAAGGTATAAACATGGAACACTTCGAATATGCTAAGAAAATGATAGTATCAGGAAAGCAGTTGAGACAGAAAGCGAGCGAGGAATATGAGTGTCAAAGCTTGAAGAGCCCTTTTGGAATTGTAGCTCTGATGCTAAGCAGAATTTTTGGCAAGGCAAATGGGACTATCTACAAGCTAAATTGGGTACCTCTAATTTATCACATAGCCTTCCATGGCACAATTTTTAATTGGGAATACATCATCTCGGACAACCTATCATTATCAATAGCAGCTGTACAAGGAGGTTTAACCCAGAAGAAGGCAGAATTCTACATGTCTTCATACCTCATAGATTGCATATTAGCTAGGAACCCATTTCCTAAGTTAGGGTGCATCTGGAATAGGGATGAGTCTTCGATATACATGGCTTATCAGACCATGTGGGCCCATAGATATGCACGTCATTATAAGCTCATATGTGAAGAGCTCATCATACCTCTCTATTGGTTAATTTTCCATGAAGAACCAAACTGCTTGTCTGAAAATGCAATGGCAATCATAAATGAATACGGGGATTACTACTTCTCATAGGAGGGCACGTATATCAAAATGTTTCAAGGTTCCCGAGCTCCATCCCTTTTGCGCAAATATGCGACCGATTTTGTGGTCCACAAGGAAGCGATAAGGCAAGTTTTCATTAATGGGATTGGAAAGTTCCTGCATGATCATAAGAAAGCTTCATTCCCACCTTTTCCTTTCTGTATCGAGGAATACAAATTCTCCAAGGTCAAAACTGTCGAAGCTTTTGTTCAAGATTTAGAAGCATTTCATTTTGGCAAAAAGAGTTTTGCGAGAAATGATAGCCTCGACAGGGTTACCGAGCATTTTGCATTGATCAAAATACATTATGAATATACCGACCACTTCGACAAAGAAGAATAAGTGTACAAGAGAGCTAGCAACATGAATGAGTTAAACAAACGTTTTGTTTGGAAAAGTGGTGCCAACTCCAATCATGTTGTCACTACTGCGGCAGAAACAGAGCGACAACAGAAGCAAAGAGAAGATGTCGTAAGGCTAAAGTTAGCAGAGGAAGAAAGGAAGCTAAAGGAAGAAGCTGAGAGAATGCAGAGGAGGAGGCCGAGAGGTCGCGAAAAGAGGAAGAAGAAGTAAAAGAAAGAGCAGAAAGAGAAGTGGCAGAACAACAAAAGCTAAAAGAGGAAGAAGAAATAAGAGAAAGAGTAAAAAGAGAAGCGGCAGAACAGAAAAAGCGAAAAGAAGAAGAAGAAAAATCCAAGGAAGCTGTGGAAAACGGAAGCTCGAGTGTGCAGGATATGGACATAGATTCATCAGGGGTAGTAGGACTTACACTTACTAGAGGACATATCTAGTTCACAGAGCTTGGGCTCATTCCTTTCACCCCGTCAAAACAACATATGGTGGCTAAGTTAGACACAATAATATTTGATTCAAGCAGGAAAACCATTATGAGAAGCACCGAGAAAAGGTTGAAGATGGGTTCTAAGCCGGACATAGTCACTATACAGGAGAACACCATCATGGAGGGTACCCACAAGGACCCTAAGTTCATGGCATCTGTCAACATAGCTATTGCGCAAGCAAGTGCAGATAATGTGGACAAATTGATAAATGACATTGAGCGAAATAAAGAGAAGATGCTCAAATTAAAAGATAATTTGGTGAAAGTGCGAGGAGAAGGGATAGAACTAAAACAGAAACATAATGCCATTCTATGTGAGAAGGAAAGGGTACTGAATGAATACCAGAATTTGGATGCAGAAAAGGAGGCATTAACTGTGCAGTTAATGATTATGGAATGGGAAAGGTGTGACTTTGAAGCTCGAATCACTCAATTAGAGTCAAGAGAGTCAATCGCAAACCAAAAGGTCGAAGAATTGAAAGCTCAGGTGGAAGAGTTGGTTAAAGAGAAGGAATATTTGGAAGAGCAACTGGAGTTGGCAGATAAGAGAAAGCAAGACATAACTCCATTTTTTGATCAAGCCTGCAATATTCTGGAACGAATATATCAATCTTAAGAAATTCTCAGAGATGAAATCTACAAGATGAAGTTGTTGATGGCGAGAATGAAGGTGATAGTTGCGGAGTCTCTGGCATTCAGGAAAAAGATGTTGGATATTGCAGATAAGGTTAAGAACCAAATGTCCTGGAGGGAAACTAACTCAGAATTCCTTGATCATCTACCCCCGAAGACAACAACAGACATGAAGTCAGATATGGCACTTCTGGAATTTTGTAGGAAAGCTACTAGGAGGCTAAATAACGAAATTCCTAAGACTATCCAAAAGTGTCATGATTTTTACGAGAAAATTCACTAGGTCTATGAGAAGTGTCACCTCCCTTCAGTCCCGAAGATGAATGAGCTTCCTGCAAAAGACCAACGCATAGCAACGTTGCAGAATGGGTTGCAGGAAGATATAGACTACATCAGAAAACTGAGTGCTCTCACAAAAGAAGACATCCACCACTTTGTGGGACTATAATCTATCAATGCCTATTTTCTGGAAGATAGCTGTAAGGCTGCATCAGAAGGGTTGGCGCATATAGAGACATAGTTGTCAACTCAGGAAGTGACTTTACAAGTATTGGAGCCTGTCAAATATAATATCATAGTTGGAGAGGTTAATGCGTGGGAAGATTATATTTCTAGTTTAGCAGGGCCCACCTAATTTTAAATTGTAAATATATTTTTGTATTTTCCTATGTAAGCACTAAATGACAAATTTTGGGGAATCCTAGGGTTAGGGTAAATGAAGAGTCACTAGAGGACAAATTTTTTGTAAGATAAATAGAGGAGGAGAGTAAGGAGAAAAGGAATTTTTCTAGCATAATAGAAGCTAGACCATTTTGTAAGAGAACTATTTTTTTGCTAATAAGAAGGATCTGTTTGCTGGGAAAAGCGTGCATAGAGATTTTTTCCTAGAATGTGTGGAATGTTTAATGTGGAACTACTTCTTCTTGCATTAGTAACTCATACTGTGAGATCGTTCTAACTTTCTTGAACTACTTTAATGGTGATGAATGATTTTAATTTCTATGCAAATTTTTATGTGTAAAATGAGTAATAAATTGTTTTAATCATATCAGAGCTACCTTTGGTATTCTTTCTGCTGTAAATGTGAATATTGTGTTGGAACAACTATCTGTTAGACTTATATTAACATTTCCAGTATATTACTCTTAATTCAAATTTGCTCCTTGCAAGGATAGGATAGTTAATTTAAATTAGAAATAGGAATAGATAATTGATAAGGCAGGAGAGGTAAGACGGAAGGTAAGAACGTACGCATCGCTAGTGTGGTTTCTGCCTGTCAATTATATGCATTTAATTAGGGAACCTACATCTCATACTTTCAAATAAAATTACATAAACGGTGAACCAGGATGCAGCCGGAAAAGAGCTTAAACAATTACACTCGCGGTAGTTGGACTGTTAACCAGACGGATTCCCCACACCAAACGGTGAGTAATCTAATTGGGATTATTTACCGGGTAGAATCCCTACTATTAGTGTAGAGAATTTCTAGGCATCAACAGAGTGAGAACCCATCTGGTTGTTTAATGTATACCTCTTCTTCAAGATATTCATTTGAAAAAATTGATTTTACATCCATTTGATATACCTTGACATCTTCTACATAGGCATAAGCCATAAAAAGTATGATAGCTTCCACTTGTGCCACGGGGGAAAATGTTTTCTCAAATTCTATTCCCTCGATTTGCACATAACCTTTGCATACCATTCTTACCTTGTTTCTAACAGCATGTCCATCTTCATTTAGTTTGTTTTTGAATATCCACTTTGTTCCTATAACATTCTTGTTTTTGGGTCTTGGAACGAATTCCCAAGTCTCATTATTTTTTATTTGATCCAATGCTTCCTTCATAGCCTTCATCCAACCTTCATCTAATTTGTCTTACTCAACCCCTTCTAGTTCTATTTGTGATAGTAATGAGAAATGCACTTCCTCAGTTCGGTTGCTCTGACTTCTTTTGGTTATGATGCCAAGATCCTTGTCTCCCATGATTAAATCTTCTGAGTGATTTTTCAGAACAAATTTGGAGGGGGCCTTTGTATCTGGCCTTCCATCCTCTAATCCGCATTGATATACTTCTTCCTGTGGAATTTATGTTTCTTGATGTTCTTCAAATGGTTTTTATAGCGATGGTAAGTCATCATCTTCTTCGATTCTTCTGTGAGTCAATACTTCATCAACCTTAACTCCAAGACTTTCTACTATTTTCCTGAATCGCAAATTGTAGAACTTATAAGATTTGATTTTGCAGGAGTAACCGAGAGAGATTCCTTCATCTTATCTGGAATCAAATTTTCGAAGAGTGTCATCGTTTCTTTTTATGTAACATTTACTTCCAAATATTATGAAATGCTTAACTGTAGTTGGTCTTCATTTCCAAAGATCATAGGGGGTCGAGCAACTGTTTGTTCTGATAAAGCATCTATTAAGTATGTGAACAGTTGTATAAATAGCATGTGTCCGAACCTATCTGACAATCTTGATTTGTTTAGCATGGTCCTAGCCATTTCTTGAACAATCCTATTTTTCCTTTCTGCCACCCCCATTTTGTTGAGTTCTGGCTGCTGAAAATTGTCTTCTAATTCCATGTTTATCACAATAGATATAAAACTTGTTTGAGGTGTATTCTCCTCCATTGTCAGGACCCTTAAGCACTTTATTCTTAAATCAGTTTCGTTCTCAATCGCCTCCTTAAAGGTCTCGAAACATTCGAATGTTTCTGATTTTGCATTAAGGAAGAATACCCATGTCATTCGAGTGTAATCATTCATGAAAAAAATAAAGTATTATTCACCATTCATTCCTCTGGTTTGCATTGGACCACAAATATTTGAATGAACTAGTTCCAAAGGTCTTGAGGTAGTATATTCTTTTGTTGGGTACTTTGTTCTGGTTTGTTTCCCATGCAGGCAGTGCTTGCAAAAAGCATTCGATGGATTCGTAATCCTTGGAATGTCTCTTGCTACTTGTTTTCTACTGATTTTGATCAAATTGTCAAAATTGATATGTCCCAATCTTCTATTCCAAATCCAACTTTCTTCACTTTGTCCTATGTAGAATTTTTCTTATTTTCCTTCATCGAGAATGTACACATTGTTAGGAGTTCTGGAGGCAGTGGCTACGATTTTGCCTGTATCCTTGTTTTTTATTTTGCATTTCTCCGAGTCAAAAGTGAGTGTGTGTCCATGGTTGTACATATGGATAACACTTAAAATATTATATTTCATGTTCTCGATTGGCAGAACATTATCTGCCTTGTTTCTTTTATTTCCTAAACTTACTAGTCCTTTGCCCAAAATATTAGCTGACCCATTGTCCCCAAAATAAACACTGCCTCCCTTGTCTTCTCTGAACTTCTAAAAGGAATTTTTTTATATCTCCAGTCATATGTTTGGAGCATCCACTATCTATATACCATTTCCCCTTTCTACTTTGTGCATGTAAATCTAGGTTGCATTCTTCCTAATGGTCTTGATTTTTTCGATCCTCAACTATCTTAGTAGATTGCACAGATTGCTGTTGATTTTCACAGTCATGGGTATCATGATCTGATGTGTCGCAATATTCTTCTTCTGAACTTAAAACACTGAAAGGATTGGAATATTCAAACATGACTTAAGATGGTTTTTTGAAGATTTTATGTTTAGGATTCATCTGATTTCCCAATCCATTCTTTTTGGTATATGCTAATGCACGAGCTCTACAATTTATTGCTTTATGACCAAAATTATGACAGTAGAAGCAATTTCCAAAGAAAATTTTCTAGTACCTGATAGGATAGAAATTTCGAAGTTGCACATAATTACTTTCCAACTGAAGACACCCGCTTTGATACCAATTGTTGTAATTGATTTAATACTGAGAGGCGGGGGGGGGGGGGGGGGTGAATCAATATTAGCACAGTTATTCGTAGATTTTACCTTCTTTAACATATTATCCTTTACTTAATCTTTATCTTCTATTATGCATCAGTAAATAAACATTTACACATATATGCACCACATCATCAACACATAACACACCAAATTTTTACGTGGAAACCCAAACGGGAGAAAACCATGGAATGCTTCTTTATAGTGAGAAATAATACATTCAAAGAAGCACCAACTTCCTGTTTTTACTAGCACCAACTGGAAGGAGGCACCAACATCCTGCATTTTCTCCAGCACCAACTGGAAGGAGGCACCGACCCCATGTCGTTTTGTTTTCCAAGAACCAACCTGAAGGAAGTTGTGACTCCTTGTCTCCTTGTTGTTTTACAGGAACCAACCTAAAGGAAGCTCGGACTACCTGACTCCTTGCCCCATCCAACCGCCCTAATGTCCAATATATATTACTGCCTTGTTGATCTTCAACTTTTCGCACTTCTTCAGGTCTTCTGATGATGATTATGTTGTGCGCTACCTTCGTATGCAGGATATACTCTGTTATTGCGCTACATACATCACTTGACTTCTCATTCCTCTCAAATCACACTTCTGCTAATGACTTACTTCATGTACTATGTGTTCTACTAATTCTGCAGTCTGCATTTCTGGTTCAATGATCTGCTCTTTGTGACTGCAATGATCAACTGATACTGTGTTTACAATTGATAGTTTGATGTTCAGAAATGAAGCACTAGTAACAAAAGGAATTGCGCACTTTCTGATGTGTCAGTTCTATTTAAGTGTTTCATTTTCTCATATAATCTGCGACATCCTGTGCATCAAATAATTGGTCCGTTTAGTTTAACACACCTATCTTAGATCATCTGCATCGTGATGCGCCTATCGAGTCCTGCTGATGTTCTATTGTTCTGGATCAGATGAAGTCTTCAACTTCACACACTTCCACTTATGTTCATATGCATAAGCTAGACATCAACACAATCTCTGATCAACTTTGGTTTTGTCTTTGCGTTTCTGTCTCTTCAAATTCCGTGACTATCGACATGGTGAGTGTGATATTGTCCTTTGATATATCCATCACTTGCATATTCTTCAATATCTCTTTCTTTTAGTGTTTGTGCAACTTTCACAGGTCTACAACATCTTTCTGCACATCATCAAAACGTTGTTCTATTGCATGTTCCCATTTGACTCTTCGCTAGATCATTTTGTTCTTTCCACAAGCCCCTTGATGCCCCCCCAAAAAACTGAAAATTTCACACAAAACACTTATGTTCTTCATGTCAAGCTTACTTCAAATCTTCAACTTGCATCTCTATTTATACATGTCCTGCACGGATTGTATGTTAGCAAGTTGGTCGTGGCATCCCTTATTCCATACTTCACGGATTGTGCATATGCCATGTGTCATCATATGCGCTATTGACGCGTCATATATGATGTATCAAGTGCCCTCAAGGTCCACAACTTGTTGGGACTTTCCACATTGTTTGTGTACCATTGCACTCTTGATGTACCATTTCCTTACGGTATGTGCACAATCTTTCACTTCATCTTGATCTGTCCATGATCTTTTATGTATCATCCTTTGTGGGTAATTCACCCTTGTGATATGAATATTCTGCGTAATCTGTGCGTTCTCCGGTATCTCTTTAGTGATATTATGACCCATGCTTCAACATTGCCTTTGGGTGATGCACCCTTGGTGTATTAACACTTTACGGATTCTGTGCATACTCCGACTTTTACTTTATGGGACTTTGAATTATTCCTTGTCATCAGTTGTGGGACTTACACACTCTTTGTTCATTGGCCGTGGAATTTTCTCATATATGACCTTCAACCATTGTACCATTCTAGGAGTTTTTGTGTGTTCCACTTACCAAAAGCATCTTGTTATTGGCTTTGCTTGCGCGCTTTCAGGATTGTCCAATCATCTGTTGTTCCTTTATTCCTGTGCACTCCCAACCATCAACTAAGCAATACTTAGGCTTGCATGCTTACTTGTCTCATTTGTTCAACCAACTTCTTTGTAGTTTGAGCACTTGTACCATTGTCCAACCAAATCCTTCAATTTGTTGGCATGAGAGAGTATGACTTGGTGGACTTGATTTATGCGCAAGAGCCACATGATGTAGGATCCATTACTTGTGTTTCTTCTTGAGTTGGATCTTCATCAAATATCTTCTAGATCTGCATGATGTATGATCTTATGTACTTCTTCAAACTTCAACTGCAAGATGTATCCTTGATGCACTCTTATATATACTCCAAAGTTGCTTGAGTGTTGTATCCTTGATATACATCTTCAAATAGAATTCACTCTTAGATATACTCCAAAGTTGCATACATATATGTCACCTTCACCATTTGCACATATATTTATGATGTTCATGATTTCTTTATCATTCACATTGACTACCTCAAGGTGGTATCTTCATACTTCTGTTGGAATGTTGTATCCAATTTGACTTAGGATGATATCAATGATTCATATTGAATCAACTGACATCCTCTTTGACATTGAATGATAGTCTAACACTTGAAATCCACTTCAGTTGACCTCATTAACAACCAATGCTCAGCAATCTCCCTATATTGGATGACAGTCAAACACTTTCCGTCCTCTTCATCCAAACACTTGACATCAATGGCAACCAATGCTCAACATTTACCATAGTTGTTCCCATGACAGCAATCAATTTATTTCTATTTTATGGGACTTCAACAACATCGTATTCAAGGATCTGTTCCTATCTTTGATTGACGGAAATCATTTGCAGGATAGCTATAAACAATGCAATTCAAACCTCAGGCTCAATTGTCTTCTATCTTGTTCACATAACATATATAGAGTAGGTAGAGCAAGAGGAGAATAAAAATTCCTATGCTGAGAGTGAAAGGCCATAGATTTTACAATTTCTTGGTAATACAAAACATTGCCTTGTATATAAAGCTTTGGAAAATTGATTCTCCCTAAGCTTTGACAAAGATCTCTCTCTTTCTTACTCTTTGTTTCTACGTTCATTGTCATTTGCATAGAGTGACAAGCAAAAAGATGATTTCAACAATACCATATTCAAGAATCTGTTTCTATCACTGATCAAGGGATAACATTTGGAGGATAGTTATAGCTTATGCAATTCAAACTTCGGGCTGAATTGTCTTCGCTCTTGTTCACAAAACATATACAGAGCAGGAAGAACGAGAAGAGGATAAAATATTTCGATTTGGTAGTGAAAGGCCATAGCTTTCACAATTTGCTAATGATACAATACATTGCCTTGTAGAATGCTCTGGAAAAATGATTCTCCCTGTGATTTGAAAAAGATCTCTCCCTTTCTTTCCTTTCGTTTCTTCGTTCATAGTCATTTACATGAAGCGACAAAAAAAAGTGGTTTGATGAATATGAGCTGCCCTTCGAACATGTTCCAATACACATGCTTGTTGAACTTGAAATATTGTCCAAGATATTTTCCAAAAGCAGCTGTATGAAACCAACATTTGAACCCTCTTTCAAACAGAAAGGTCTTTGTGATTATAGTCATGCTTCTAAATACCGTGTTCTGTATTATTATTTGTAGGGTTCTTGACAGTTAGTTTTAGGAAATATGGAATGTTGATTGTTGTGCCCTCCTTTAGAGATTGCGATAATACATATTTCATTTTTTTTTCTTTTGCATTTTCCAATTGTCTATGCACGAAGAAAAAAACAGAACTAGTTCTTTGATATATATGTGCATTTATTAACTTCTTTGAGTTGTTCTTCATGTCATAACCATTTGATCAAGATTTTGTTTGGATTGTTCTTCTTGTGATAATCATTTGATCATGATTTATTTGTGGCAGGTACATTGAATAGTCTTTGAAATTAGAAATGGAGCATTGGAGATTGCAATAGCATCAGTTCATTGTATTTTTGCAAATTCAGTTTCCCCCTTTGCAATTTGACCATTGTGTTTTTTCCCACTGCGTTCTATCATGGAAACAGTGAAAGGAACAAAATCATTTCATGAACCGAAGCTAGAAATGACACAAAATGTTTTTGCAATGAATGAAACAAACTTTTAAAAAATTGACCATGCACTTGCATCTTCGCAGTTATTCTGACTACGATGTTTCCATTACCATTTGGGATATTTCCTATTTGATTCCTTGGTTGTATTATTACATTTTCGATACAGCTCACTTGAAATAAGAGAAGGAATAGTCAACCACTTTAGAAATTGCTTGGACAGGCAAGATCCAGTTGCTATTATCTCAATGGCAACAAAACTAAGCTCTAGATTCTTGCATAGCTTACATAATGTAAATGATCCTGAAACATACTTACATAAAATCAACATTTCAGCAACTTCATCAAATACAAATGGTTAAATTGGTTTGTGGGGATACATTTTCTGTGTTAAATGGTTCTCGAAGTGGTTGTCTATTCCAGTTTCAGTTTGGTCATTTGAAAAAAGAAAACAGTACTTGCATTTCTACTTTGAGAAAGAACAATATCAATACCACTTGCTATTTCATGATATCAATCCATCGTCGGGGCATTTTGAGCCATTGTTATGTTATTCCTTAACCAATCCCATTTCAAATCCAGATATCTCAAACCCTCCATGCATTTTTCCAAATAACATATTCGTAGTCAACTTGCAAATTCCATTGCTTGAACAAATGCAGCTTCTAGAGCAAGGTCTTCATTTATGACATTGCATCATCGGTGATTCTCATGATTCCATATTTGAATCCGTTTGCAATTTTGCACCAACCTTTGATGTCATGTCTTTGAGAAAGACAATAGCACAAACATTTTTCAATTTCTATATTGGAAATGACATGAAAGCAATAAATGCATTAAGCAAATATATTTGCAATAACATTGTTCAATTGCAAATTGGAAAGCTTGTAACATTATCAAGTTATCAATGCCTTACATTGAAGGAAGCATAGAAGGAGGAGATTTTGCCATTCAATGGTTGTGTGAAATGCTATATGTGAAGATATGCATTTGGACGTTCAGGCCATCGGAGGGCAGAGAAGCGGAGTCAACGGTTGACTCCGCTTCTCTGCCCTCCGATGGCCTGAACGTACATACTTTTTAAGCTCAGGCCATTTGGACTGTTGAAACGTGTGGCATTTTTATAGAGTTCAACCCATTTGAACCCTGTTCAAACATCATTTACCTTTTGCGTTCTAGCATTGCACCTGGACATAGCCACCACTAACCATTGATTTTTCCGTAACACGCCAATAGCTTTTGCAATTGATATTGCTCGCATTTCAAATCAATTGCTTTGCATAAACTATAAATCTTTTCCAACTCAAGATCAGAAGAGCTGATTTTGCATGGAATCGAGGCACAAATTGCAATTGAAACTCGAAGACAATTAGCCAGAGCGAGCATTTCAAAAATCCTGAAAAGAAAAATAAACTTGGTTGTCGCAAACAAACAAAGCAAATTCAAAAGGTAGAAAACACATATTCTGCCTTCCAAAAAGGAATTTGATTCAATTTTGTGTTGCAAGTGCAACACCCACGTAGCCAAAATGCCTATAAGTCTTCATCATTTGAAACAATCCATAAGAAATCAAAAGTCAATTGCATACTAAGAACAAAGAAGTTCTATTTCCATATGCAAAATACCAAAGAGGCTTTGTCATTTGAAGCAAGCAATAAGAAAGAAAAACTCAATTCTATGTCAACAAAAAAAAAAAAGATCATGCAATAGCGATAAATGCAATTGAAAACTATCTTGAAATCAAGGCATACCCATTCATGCATGTGCAATTTGTCAACGTCTACATTTTCAAAAAGACATATGTGATATTGAAATTGATCCTTTGTTAAGTTTATCTTCTATATGCATTCTGCAAAAGCCAATAGCTATGAACAAGTGTGTAAATATTGTAAGAATGCAATTTCTAATGGAAAGAGACCTTCATTTGCATGCCCATTGCAAATACGAAGAAATAAAAAAATTGATTTTGTTTCATCTTTAACACCTTTAGAGGAAAGATTGGTTGAACCCAGAATGGCCTTTGCACAAATAAAATAGCTTGTTTACAGAAGATCACAAGTTTGTCTCACATGAATGATCATAAATGTGCCCATGGATTTGAACATAGTGCAATCAACATTGCCAAGAAGCTTCTCTAACACGATGACAATTGTTGTACCGATTAAAAAATGGAATACAAGAATGCTTACTAGTATGGTAATGTTCGACCAAAACATGTTATGATTGCTCTAAAGGACTTATGCGCAACATCGTTGTACAAATTTGAAGGGGTTGTCATCAACAATGATTGGGGATAAATTTTTGAACTATACCAATGAATACAACAAAATTAATTTGCCAATTCGGAATTTGTCCACTCAGATGATAGTGAAGAAGAGCCTAAACAAGTCCCTGAAAATCTAGTTCATATTTATGGAGAAGTGCAACTCATTAACGATATTGAAAATCAGATTATACAAATTGCGCCTTCTAAAGGATTCAAGCCATTGGGCATTTTCCAAGACAATTTCTCTAAAGAGCTTAACTTCCCTAGTCTGTTCTTATGGTTCTAGCCGACCTGCTGATGTAGTAAATCGGTTTTTCTTTCAACAAATAGATCAATGGGACTTGCTTCATGATTCTGAAGATTTCTCAACACATCCTACAAACATTTTTTTTCAAGGCAGTGCGAAAATTGGTGAAACAAGTTTCAAACTCTGCATGGATTTCTATCTGTAAAGGAGAACTGAAAGGAAACAAGTTAACTTCCAAGGATGTCAAATATAAAAAGAATCTTGAAAACATATTGAAATCATTAATTGCATATTGATTGCTTCAAAGCATATGAACATCTCTAGACTACTTTGAGAACATTAGAAGAAATGTATTTGCAATTATAAGACAACTAGGGCCTCCTACTTTTTTTGTTACTTTCACTAGTATAGAACACCTATGGACACCATTGATCAATGCATTGCAAAGAAAAATAAATGATGTTGGATATAGTCATGACAATACTTGCTCTGATCAATATATTGATTGAGTCATAAGAAACCATCTCGTCATTTGTAGCAGATACTATAGACATAGAATCTCAGCAATGCACAAACTAATTACAAAAATAATGAAACATTCAAAGACCTTGAAGACTATTTCTTTATTACCGAGTTCCAGGGCCGAGGAAATGAACATGATCATGCCTTGCTTTGGATACGAAATGCACCTGTATATGGACAAAATTCTGATGACGAGATTACAACATTTGTCAACAAATACATTTCTTGTGACTCAATCCTTTTGTTTGAGGAACTAATCAAAATTCAAACACGTCATCACACAAGAACTTGCAAAAAAAAATACAACTCTATTTGTAGATTCAATTTTCCTTTCCCTCCAATTGACAAGACTACTATTTTGCATCGACTTGACAACAACACATCAATAGACAAAAGAAAAAAAACAACAACTTTGCTCATTGTTACAAAACAAAACCTATTCTAGGAATATTTCCTTTGACAATTTTCTAGACAAGTTGCAACTATCCAAAAAATAGTATGTAACGTACTCTTTTGCGTTCATGCTTATTACGACCTGTTTTACTATTGGAAATAAATCCATGTGACATTTGGATAAATGCTTTTGCAAAACGGATCCTGGAATTGTGGAAAGCTAATATAGATGCACAATTCATACTATATACCTATGCTGCATCGACATATTGTAGTTCCTACATGACTGAAATGGATCGCACAATGACAAAAGCTTTCAAAATATAAAAAATAAAGATTATTGCTCAAACAATGATAGTAGAACACTAGTACAAAATGAGAGATAAATGACCAAATTCCACATATAAATGACCACTTTTGATTTGGCGACCACTAGTCACGGGATAAATGAATGTTAATTTGCCACTAGTGGTCGCCATTTGGTCTTTTTTTGGTCACTAATTTAGTCTTTTTTAATCAATATTGCAATAGCATTAGAGCACGAAGGAATCGAACCACCAACCTCCTGCTTATAAGGAAGACACTCTTCCATCGAGCTAGCACCCTTTAAGAATTTGAGAACCTAACTTACAGAGTCCTCTATAATGGTAAAAAAAATCAATACATGCCTTTGAGTATCTAATGGTTAGAAAATAATGATAAATTGTATAGTTCATAAGATATGATCATGTCCTACAAATATTCATCTTGAAAAAAGAAATACTTTGTAAATCATAAGCCAACTTCGATCAAAAACCAATAGAGAAATATATATTAAGTACATTCCATGTGTAATTGCCAAATGCTCATGTTCGGAAGAACCTAATATTGTTATTCATGTTAACTCAAAAAGGTAATTGACACTACAGTGTAGTTTTCAACTAGAAACTAATTAATGAATTAGCTATTATTATTTCTACCTATATGAAGTTATTTGGATGAAAGCTACCTGAGGTCAGGTAGCTTGATACCTATAGAAATTAGTGATATTACAAGCTACCATAAAATTGCATGTCCATCATAATTTGTAGTTCCACGTTAAATTTAGTTAATCTAACACTACCAATGAATTTCTTGTTGTGGATGACCACGACATTTAGAAAATAGAATACACTAATTACAAAATAGATTGTTGCGGCACATAATCTAGACTCAAACAATATAACCATATGTCAAATTATTATACTATGTTATACAATAAAAAAAAATTGGTCACTCACCGGCATAGATGTTGTCTCTAAGAGTTCAACATGAAAAGTACTTTGCCTAGCCATGATATGGTCCTTTGCTCCCATCCGAACAAATACATGGTCAAATGGTGAAAATTCAAACTCTTCAGTAAGAACATCTGTCCCAAGTTGAAAACCATAAGAATATATATCATCAGCCAATGTAACATAAGGATATCGATATGTTAGACTTAACTTTTAACCACATCAAAATATTAGCCAACCTATACCAAGATAACTGTCAAGCATACTTGTCTATAAAGAGTTGATTTTCCACTCATGTTGGATCTTGTAAAAAGCATGAAAGAAGCATTTACGTGGCAACCTATATTAACATCATTCTAAACAAAAACATCCACTTTCATTGGCCTATCTCACTCATAAGCCATCTTTAACTTTTGGACACACTTTTGAAATGTAAGGGTCACATTTTTCCTACGTAGCATTAAAACTAATGCACATAAATTAATAATTCATCTTTATGATTTTTCATATATTA
Organism: Larix kaempferi; assembly: GCA_027924585.1. Lineage (NCBI taxonomy): Eukaryota > Viridiplantae > Streptophyta > Pinopsida > Pinales > Pinaceae > Larix > Larix kaempferi. The sequence goes on along the minus strand of BSBM01000703.1, from coordinate 2,059,426 downwards.
AACCCCTCCTACATGAAAATATAAGATGATGTATAAGTTGAATATGAAGTATATAAATATCTTAATGTAATACCTTGAAAGAGATGTCGTCAATTTTAGAATTCAGGTCACCGTGTTTAAAATATTCTCCACTTTTCTTTCTTGACCTCCTCCACCTCCGAATATTTTTCCATCAATGAGTTAGAATTCAATTAATATTTTGTAACGGCCAATGCTACTTGCCCAAATATATTTGACTGCATCCAACCACTATGTACAATATTAATGCGATCTCGTATTTTTTATAAACATTGACTGAAGGTTGTCGAAGAATACATGTGTTAACGAGTGAATCGGATGATACATTGCATCATATGCTTTGGACCTATGCATCCTTCTTTTGAATATATGAGTGGAACAAGAGGACGTGAAATGAAAATAGCAATAAGTAACAATGAAAACTAAGTTTCAAAGGTATATGGGAATGGAATCCCTTATGGATAATGTTATGGTGTACGAAACATAAATTAAAACCATAAGAGGATCCTCTCCAAAAGTTGATGTTATGAGCTTGCTTTTCTAGTTCCATAGCCTTTCTTTCAAAGCCTAAGGACATCCTCAAGATCATGTTGCCCATTATATCATCGAGAAGCATAGACATAAATTTATGAATTATTATTATAATATTTTTATATGCAATCCAGGTTTGATGAGCGTGGGAATATTTCAAACCTTGTTGGTTGGTCTTTCAAAATATGACTACACATTACTAGATTCTTATGTGATTTGGAATGCATTGATTGACCCAACCACACAACAAATATAATTATTAATTATAGCTCGGTCAATTGACAATGGATGTATTCTATTCGGAATATAGATGAATACCATGGCTTTGCTCTCTGTATGTTTATATTGAAAATTGTCATATAGAAGTTATGTTACCAGAAATGAGAAACGGGCAACGAAACGAGAACAGTACGTGAAATTGAGTTTGGAAGTTTCGCATATATAAGAAACGAGGAAAGAGAAAATAAAAAAATCTAAAAATCCAAAATATTACAAGAACACTTAACTCTTAACATATTGAAATAATTACCTATTTCATATTGAGGTAATTTCCTTTTATAATGCGGTTGATTCACTTTTCAGAAGTTAACCTATTGATTTTGCCAATGATGATCCTTGCCCAATTATGTTCTTAACCCATATAAACCCACTATTTTATGTGATAAAAGATAAATTAATTTCCTTGGATAAATAGATAAATAATTAGTTCACCAACCCAGGTAAAGGCAAGAAGGCAGGTAGAAGAGCCAGCAAGAACACAAGCATCCTAGCAAGCTCTAACCATAATAGCATATACATGTGGAAAAGTTAAAATGCACAAAATTAGCTCCTCCAAAATATCTAACGGCAATAAATTGTAGTGATCAAAGAAACGACCATCGTTTCCTAAGAAATCGGTCTGGGCCTTAAAAACGGGAAACGACCGTTTTTTAGGGCGTTTTAGTCCCGTTGTCGTTTCTGAGCCGTTTTTTCACAGAAACGGTTGAAGCCGTCTCGTTTCTGGCAACACAATAGAAGCACCCACAAGCTTACCGTGGCTTACCAAGCGCACCCACAAGCGGGTTGGCCTGCCTTGTGTTATCCCTACCGTGTTTTGCAGCCTTGGTATTTGTTGTGGTGACTTCCCCTGGATGCCCGTGGTAGTAGAAGTGACTGTATTTCTTTTAAATTGTGTTCCTAGCATCTCTATATGGAATCTCTACATGTTACAACAAAAGCATAATCCTTGAAAAATAATACATTCACACCATAGACCACATTGAATCAATAGTAACTGATTTCTATCTAGACAACTTGACATTGAAAACTGCAAATCTGTATATTGGACCACATGCACCACTTGAACATGTTTTTTATTTTGTACGTAGCTTTCTGACAAAGTACAAGAAAAGAAGAACACATTGTTCTTGCTGGGGATTTCAACTGTGACATGCTCACAAGTAACAACAAGCGACAAAGATTAATGTCTTTTATGAGTAGCAACAACTTCACATTGCACACAACAAAACCAACGCATTGGACAAACCTGCCTATAAGTCAAACTACATAGGTATCTTTTATGAGTGACCATCATGCTATGTATCTTTCAATTTGTCCAAATTGATGCAAAGCATGTCTTTCACTTGTTCAATAGTTTTGATCCAATATGTTTTCTCTTATTTTCTTGATCTAGAAAAAAACGATAACCAGTTACCGTGTTGTGTTGATTTTCATGTGCATTGCAAAGATCAGATCCGCATGGGTTGTTGAAATGCTGAAAAAACATTGCCTTTGGCTAAAAACATGAAATTTTTTCTTTTCCACATAATTATTTTTCCTATGTTTGGAACAAAAAAAGGGGCCACAGAAGAGAGGTGAAGAATGGGAAATAAACTGTGCCTCGTAACAATGGCTTCGAAAAAATGTCATGTTGCTGTCATATGTTTTTCCAAATGCTTTTGCAGCCCCTCTGAATTGATTTCCATTCAATCCCGATCTGATTTGCACTGTTCAATTTTGCATTCAATCCTGAACTGATTTGCTCTACTGTTCCCCACCCCCCTGCTTGGCTATGTTCTTGCAAATTCAATGACGCTAACTTTGAATTTCTACAAACAACACTTTTGCAACCTAATAAACAGTTGAGATTGTTGCCTTTGCCATCATGTAATTGACACATATTCTCTTATCTAACTTTAATACATTGCAAACACGGAATGTAACTAGTTGGTGGCCTAATACATTTATACAAAATGGTCTAATACATTTGTACAAAGAAACTGTTGTCGCCAAACCTTGACTTATGGAACATTCTATTAGCAAAATATTCATGAGACAAAAACTTTTTCTTAAACAATTTTCTCAATGCTTCAAATGCATGATGTCAAGATCTTTTCATATTCTTTTTTTGTTTTTTTCATTCAACGCCAAAGAAAGTGGCAATGACAAAAAAAACACATCATTTTCTTTGATCTAACAAATGCCTTGATGCACTGATTGTAAAATTGATATCTTTGTTGCCATTACAAACTATGCATGTTTAGATTAACAGATTTTAGCGTCAAAATAGATAAAATATTAAAAAGTCATGCTATTTCATCTGCAACTTTGTTTTCATAAATTGAATTTGATAACCGCATTGCTATTGCAAAAAAAATTCCCTTGCAAGGCAGATAGAATTTTTAATGAAATATATGTTTACATCAGAAATCTAAATCTTACCCTCCAATCGAAAAAACTGATGCCACGTCATTTGCAATAATGTGCTCTTGTTTATGTCATGTCTTGAAAATTGCCATTGTGAATTCCCCTTTCCATGTGTATTTGTTCCATAGAAACAAGATTGTTTTCTTTGCCTTGAAAATGTTGCATTTCACCTCTGCCTTTATAGCCTCACATTTGGCACTAATGCAGTTCAATTTGCAAAGCACAATTGCACATAAAGAAATTGTTGCAGATTGTTGCACAATGGAAACAACATCAGACATTGATACTCAAAAAAGGTAGAGAACATTTGCTTTTCTTTTTTTTAATTTTTATTTTCTTGCGATGGAGCTAATTGGAAATTCCCCTTCCTAGTTCAAATATTGCAAAAAATAACAAAAGGATCAAAAATTGCATGCGAAATACTCCAAATATTCCAACATTTGTTCTTAAAACTGAACCAACTTTTTTGCTAATGTCATGTCCTACAAATTTCCATTGCAAAATCCTCTTTCCATGTGCATTTGTGCCATAGAAACAAGATTGTTTTCTTTTCCTTGAAAATGTTGCATTTCACCTCTGCCTTTGTAGCCTCACATTTGGCACAAATGCAGTTCACAGACAATTGTTTCCAGATTTTCAAAGCGCAATTACACATAAAGAAATTGTTGCAGATTGTTGCACAATGGAAACAACATCAGACACTGATACTCAGAAAAGGTAGACAATACTTTCATGTTTTTTCTTGCAATGTAGCTAATTGGAAATTCCCCCCTTCCTAGTTCCCCTAGTTCCAATATTGCAAAAAAATAGCAGAAGGATCAAAAAACTGCATACGAAATACTTCAAATATTTCAACATTTGTTCTTAAAACTGAACCAACGTTTTTGCTAATTGTTTCTCCTTCTTTCTTTCTACACTAATTCCAGATTGAAGCAAACACCATTGCAACCATCAACTATCATCCAATTGTGCTCAAGAACATACAACAATGTCTTTGAAGGAGATGTTTTAGCAATATATGGACCTGCACAAACTAAAATCCAAGCCTTCTCCTATGAAGACACAGATAATGCATGCAGATTTAGTAGACAGAGACGGTCAAATGACAATTACCGTTGACATAAATGACAATTTGATCAAATGCTTCAGCAATTTTTTCTTGCCTGGAAAAATCATTAGAATCACTGGGTTTGGACTGAAAAAGAAAGGCCAATATGACCGGGGGATTCAAAAAATACCATTTTGATATTATAAAATACTAAAATCGAAAGATTGAACAAGTTTGTCAAATGCGCAAGTTGCCTCCGGATATGAGCATCAATGAGCTCTTGTCAATGAGCGAAGGATTTCCAATTGGTTCTGTTGCAGCGATTGTCGTTGCATGCTACCAAAACAACAAGCAATATGATTTATATATCAAGGATGGTGAAACAAAAAATGATCATGCAATTGTACATAGTGTTCTTTTTTGCATAGCTATATTTTTTTGATAGATTGCCTTTCAATTTCAACAACTTTGCTTTGTTATATTGCACACTACAATTAGCTTCAGCTATTTCTGATTTCCACATTGAAGTTATATTTTTTTTATTTTTTTTTCTACAACTACAACTCAATGAGCCATATAAGGATCGTTTTTTGCAAATACAAGAACAATTGGCATCTGACGATGCACCTCTTTACCTCTTCAAGAACATTATTAGAAATTACTCAAAAGGAAGCCATTTGTTGCCACCTTCTACATCGACATTCATTGATCCACTCAGTGATAACTATGCAATCCAAAATTTGTTGACAATCATAGAATCAAAATCCCAAGTACATTGACAATACTGTTATGGTCCACTGTCAAATGCAATTGTTGATGATACACTTTGCAATTGCCTTGACATAAATATGAATAAATTAGTGAGTGCACTGTCAATGTTGATGAGCGTGGATCGATACAGAGATTGCTTTCCATTTCCAGGTTTCATCCAGTTATTCATAATATGTTCAAACCAATACCATGTTTGAACACTCATTCCAAATGTCAAATATTTTATTCAACAAAAGAAATTAAAAAAAAAAGAAAAAAACTACTATTTCCGTACAAAAGCAATGTTTAACATAGCATATCTGGAATCTTCTTCACATTTTTAACACTTCTTTCTTCTTCACTTACACTAATATTGTTAGTTTTCTTGATTGTAAAAAATGCACAAGTTTGGAAGATCTTCAAACAACTATTCAATACATAAACACTTTTACTATGGTTCACACCTTTGCAATAATGCTAACATGAGGTGTTTCTGTTTCCTCGCACTTTCACAGATTCATTCGCACCACCTTTCCATCGTATCTGTTCCAAATGCAAGCAATCAATGGTTGATAATTTTGTCCCATGCACAAATTGCAAGTGTGAAACAACAATTACATATGAACATAGCATAGAATGCAATTTAGAAACAAATGATGGGTTGATATAATGCATTCTACTCAAAGACTGTTGCCCGGAAGTAGCAACTGTTTCATAAGAAACTTTTTCAAAAATTGTTGCTTCAACAGTCTTTAACCTGCGAAGATTGTGCCAAGGAATTTTCACATTGGCAATGGATAACATAATCATCAACATTAGCATATTTTGAGCCCCCGACCATAAATTGCAGGTTGGCTTCAAATCCTCTTTGTCCTTTTAGTTTGCACAGAAATACATATTCTAGTCAAACGCAAGAATTTCTAGTGCATGCATGAATTTCAAGTTCAATTTATTAGCATAGAAATCAACCAGTTTAAGAACTTTGATCTTGAAACATTTTGCTTTTGAACATGGCTTTAGAGGCAAAAAAACACCCCAGCTCTGTCTCTTGCATGAGATTCATGGACATTACTTTTTTACTCCGATAACAATAGCTTGTTGTTGAGTCGCAAAAGCAAACAACATGCAACTTAATTTTCCGCTAATATTTTGCCATGACGTTCAACTAAATCCACATGTTTAACCTCAAAATGCTTTACTTCTGTGCATATTTCTTAGGCTAGAAAAAAAACAAAAAAAAACAAGTTGAAACAACCACTTTGTGAAACTCATTGCCATCAAACTTGACATTGTTTATTCACTTTGCCAAAATCTGTAGATTCAGGCTTCAAAATTGTTCATTCATCTTGGATTGTTTTATTTTTCATGTTTTTTGCAAATTATTCTCCACATGAAATGGAACCGTCTCCATTTTTTTTTATCAAAGTCTCATCCTAGTCAGCATTCTACAACTGACAACAAGCTGATCAAGGCTATGCAACTTGCCATTCTGCAAATCTCAATTGTTGTGTTCTACAATCAAATACTTTCACCTTTGCTCTTATCAACATTTTAAATATTTGTCTCATTGAAACTTCCACGTTTCCAAAATTCTGAACTATCTAGTAGCTAGGTTCAAGTCTGGAACTTTGGCAATACAACAAATTCGAACTAACCAATACAAATAGAATATGCAATGATACAGAATATGCGTATGAGCTTCTGTTTTTGCATACAATATGTCTTCCCTTTGCCACTATTGATACTTTTTCTATTTTCACATTATTGATCCATGCCCTGGATCACATTCTTGGCGTATTCTAGCATTGTTCTCTTTTTTGTTTCAGCTAGTTTCATTGTCCATGGAAACAAGTTAACTGTTGTTGATTTCAGTATTGACGTAGTGGCTATTACATTTGTATACATGTAATTGCTTTAAAAACCATTCTATCCTAAAAACCAGCATTTCTATGCCTCTGGAACCAGTCCTCCAACCAATGTAAAGAAACATGGAATAGAAAATGAGCTTTCCAGGTAGTGCCAAGCAGCATTTCTTTTGGCAATAGCTCTGGCAGAATGCATTCTCCATGGCCCTGGCATTGCACATATTCTTTTTGTTCTCGTCCAATGTTTTGCAACTTTGTATTTTGATAGTTGTTTTCATGTCCCATACTCCTATGCCAATATTTCATTTCAAATACATTTCTATGTTTCAACTTGACACATTTTTCTACTACCACACTATTCCACTTCAACTGCTTCTATTTAATACAATACACCTATAACATTCATGCCACCTGCCAATTGAACAATAGATATAGATTTGTTTGTATATTCAATAGCATTTTAGTGCAAAATCTACATTGTTTTTTCAATCTGGCAATGCACGTACACACTGCCCTGGAATTTTTCTTCTTGGCTCGTTTTCCGGTTCCATCTTGTGAATTTGCAGAAAACATATTCAACTTAGTTGTAATGTCCCTTGTTAGGAATTTTATTAAAATTGCAATTTTCCACTTTTTTCCTTGGTTCATCCTTTGACTAGTTTCGATCTCTAGGTCCCAAATTTGCCCCAAATGATCCCAAATCTTCTGAGAATGTATATGAATGATATTAGAACATAAATATGTGTTTCAGGGATGCCTTTGTACCTTTAAAACACTTCTGCAAATACTCTTTCAATTCTGGTCAATGTAGGTAACTTTACTAGTGATTTCCCTTTGACTAGTATTGGTCTCTAGGTCTCAAATTGACTCCAAATGCCTTCAAATCTTCAAGGAAGGTGTATGAATGATATTAGGGATTGAATATGATGTTCAGGGATAACATATGGCCACCAAAAGACCTCTGCAAACTCTTTTAAGATTCTGTACCATGTATGCAATTTTACTAGTAATTTGGGGTTCAAATCCCCCTAAGGTAAGTACTGAAAATGGCTTCCCAAATGCCTCCAAACCCACTCAAATTTATGAACAAAGGTATGTAATGTGTTAATTATGTTATTAAGGTCTCATATGCACCATTAATGGTTTATTACAACTGTTCTCACCCTCTCCCATTCAACTGCAAAAATCACCAATTCGACCCTTGGGGAAATGGCACTATTTCTTCTCCCAATGCAATTAAACTGAGTAAAAATACTTCAAATGCTCAAGTACAGTACATGAGACTTGTAAAATACATCCATGGCAGTCCATTAATCACAAATTCATCATATAATCATCCATTCATTCGAAATCATCATCAATACATTGGTTCACAACAAGGTAGTGGGGAAATGGCATTGTTCTTCCATTAAAAATGAGATTTATAAATTTCTACTTGGAATTTCGACCTGAAACTTTCTGGAGATGAAGAACAGAGTATTTAATTCATATTACAAAAGAAATGGGGCATTAGAAGCTCCCCCAAAGAGTAAAATAGCTCACCAAAAACGCCCTCCCTCAAGGATCAAGAATATGCCATCAAAACTGGAAATAGTTGAAGGAGTGAGCTGCAATAGAAGAAACCATGAGCGGCCCTGTAGCTTACACCTGCAAATAAAGACTCCATTAAAGCTCCAAATGAAAGGTCTAAATGGCCTTTCCAATTGCCAACTTGGATGGGAATCTTTCACCCTCGAAATTGGCTAAGGCAAGAAACTAGTCATCCACTAGCTCTCCCTCTTCACAAATGCAATTGCAAATTCTACAAATGATCAAAAGCTATTCTCATACTTCATTTCTACATTTTATAACCAACATTAGCCTTCTAAGGGTCGAAATCCTCTCAATAGATTCAATAGATTTTCATTTAGGAAATATTCCACATTTGCCACTTGTCTCCTAGTTCCAACCTTCCATCTTCTCCCAAATTCGATTTTGAGTCTCTTTGGCTTCTCCAATTCCCAAATTCGCCTTCTTTGAGCCTATTTTTGGGGCTGACATGTCATAGTGGTCAAATGTCAGAGGTCAGGTCTACAATTTGTCATAGTTGTCATAGATGCTCCATCATTGGTGTCATAGGGGCTAGGGAATCTAGCCCAAGTGTCTACAAACTTCCACTTTGACTCTTTATCTTCCATGGAGGTTACCAATCCTTCCAAATTTGACCTAAGATGCTTAATGACATGTGTTATGACTTACCAACTCACCCAAGAGTGTTCACATTCCCATTAATTCGAATTTGCAAAAGAGAGATACCATGTATTATGAAAAATCCAGCTAGTGTGGGTCCCACATCCTCCATATGTCTCCATAACCATTTGTCACTTAGGATTTCTCTTGAATTTCTTTATTCACTCTGTTTATTAAATACTTGAACCCTTCTAATGTCTAAACATCATTTATTATCCCCCTTATTCCAAATCCCAAAGCTTCCACCCCAAACCTAGGAAACTAGTAATTTTTCTCCTTGGCAATTATTTGACCCTTAACATCAATTTTACAAACTCTAATGAATATGGATAATGTGATTAGGCCATTGTGACCCAATTCCAAATTTGGGACATGACATTAGTACATGAAATTTAAAAAAAAACAAACAAACAAACAAACAAGATGTTTGATTGTAGATGCAAACGGCCTATAACTACATCTTATATAGATTCTTGCACTTGAACTTTGCATTCAACCAAAGTATAGATTTTGTCACTTCAAATCTTCCACCTTTTGAACTTCACAATAAAAAATATTTGACAATGGTTGTCCAACGTTTGACTTGATTTTAACAATGCATTTTTTTCTTTTCAGTGTGCAAAGTTTTCTATTTTTTATAACAATCTTGGCATATAAGGAGGCGTATATCAAACAAGTCAAATTGATATACGTGAATTTTAATAAGATAGTTTTTTTAATCTTAAGGAAGTTATATGATGAACTTAAGTGGAAGAAAAATTAGTAATCATTCCCCACTCAACTATTTCTAAGATACTCCCAAACTAGTGGAAAGGGAACACTGAAGTGAATCAGGGTTACATTTCTTAAAGACATGGATGGTATTATTTTGGATGGTCCCTGAAAAACTAATAGTGGATCCATTCAATAGGCTCCATGTGTTTCTTTTTCATATATGCACAAATAACAAAAATGTGTCTAGTTCATATCAATATGAGCTTCCAACGAGTTAATCATTAATGGACATATGATGGGAGGAAATGATGGAGGTGTGATGATATGTATAAAGAGAATTTCCCAAGGACTATTGGAATAGGATGGGATTGAGGTTCATCATTATGTCTCAAAAAAAAAATAGTGGGTCATAGGTACAACTCAATTAGAGGTTGAAAGAAACTAAGTCGAATGTGATTAACAAGCCATGGTGCAAGAGAGGATCAACACATCAACCAATTGCTAGAAGGGATGAAATTCATGCACTATGATGTGCCTAAGTGAATCTACATTTTGCATGTTTTTGGACTTAAATGTAACTATAATCCATTGCCTTTGTCAACAATGTGAATTAAAGAGAAATGTGTCTCTTTAGAACACAACATTGAATGAAATCCATGAAGCATTTCATTCAACCTACCTTGAATTCATTGAGTCATAAATTGAAGTGGAAACAATACTGAATGATTGAACAATATTTATTACAAAGATAAGGATTGTTATTAGTTATTAGAGTAGGGATGTACAACATTTTTATGAAAATATTTAAAGGGGAGTATATCTTTAAAAGAACAAATACAAATTACTCTCATGTTCCTACTATTCTTAGAACGAAAACCATGCAAGATGCTAGATGGTGATCTTCTTATTATGTAAGGACAATAAAAGGTGCATCGATTCTAGATAACATGATATTAAAGATAGCTCATTTTTGTGGTAATAAATAACCACTTGACAAGATTTACTTCACATTATACTTGCAAGAAATTGATATGTGATAGAAATAATGGCTATGATATGTGATAGAAATAATGGCTACATGGCAAGAGAAAATGTGAAACACACTAATGTAATATCCTTTCAATGATGATGTAAAAGAGTACACTTTAATAGAAATATATATTTCACAAAGATAACTATGGGCTAATATTACGAGAATATATTTAAATTGAAAAGGTGACTACCAAATTATGTCATTTAAATTTTTGGTGTTCTATGCACAATGCCTCTAACAATCAAGCAAAGTGGTATGCCTTGTTGTTGGGAATAGAGTATTTAGCTTCTCTCAACCTTTAGAAAGTGATTAGACTCCTTGTTGGTTACTCGGTCTGCAAGGAAAGACTTAATCAACGATGAGACCATCCACAGAAGGCTTCTAAGGAGAACCATTCATAGTCTTATATAAAGAGATTACGGAGCTAAGTCTCATTCATACTAGAAGAAAAAATAATGAACATGCAGATCGACTGAAAAATCATGATGCCAATGTTGGATAAAGTCATTTGTGTGAAAAAGGATGGTCATCCACACCAAAGGTGGATATACCTTAGGTTTAATTGAATATGATTATGAGTCATTTCATGGCATTAATTAATAAAGGTGATCCCATTGCAAAGGCCATAAACATGGCCCTCATGGAGAGTGTAAGATACCACTTACAATTCAATTGAGACCCATATGAAGTCCTCGGTCTTCTCATATTATTCTTCCCCCAGAGATTTGGTTTTAAGGTGTGGATTCTTGTCTCTTGGGAGGCTTGTGGGATATCTTTAATAAGAGATACCTGCATAGAGCTCCATCGTTCTTCCACTTTGACTTTGTCATCCTTGTAGATCCAGTGGAGAGGAGTTTGAGCGATGTTTTAAAGGTGACCTTCCCTTCATATTGGTTGTGGTTCTCCGACTCATCTTCAGTGGCCGCAAAGGTATTTTGTGAAGGCTTTGGCATTTTGTGTTTGAGTTTAAATCCTGCATTGAGGGGTCTTAGCTCTCCTTAGACAGCAGTTTTCCCTCCTTGTTGATCTCGGCTCTCAAGCTTGTTTTCAACAAGTGTTGTGGTGGTTTTGGTTCTTTATTCTAGATTCACTTGGGTAGTTCCTTCTAGTTCGGTATACTCTTTTTGGGACAATGACTCTCCAGGAACAACTATGTCACCTTGTGAAGTTGGAATATGTAGGATTCACAATGAAATACGAAAATTCAAAATTACGATCAATAACAAATTCTAGAAGGAATGGTGGAAGCAATGAAACAAATATTGTACCACATATCTCTGTTGGAAACTAGAATTGATGATATGGAGAGTGGTATCAGAGGACAGGTGGGACAGGTGGACAAGTTATTGGATCATGTGGACAAGTTGTTCAACATGAACTAAAAAGGTAGCTTTCAAAACAATTCCATTGTGGACTCGAGGGCCTTAGAAGAAGAAGACTTAGTGCGCCAGCCTGAATTAGAGATCATTGAGTTTGATTCCTCCAATCAAGTTGGTTGAAGCTTAGCCTCATAATGACATTTGTCTAATTCCATCTTATTGTCTTGTGCTATTTATTTCTTTTGTATAGTTTTGTTTTGTCAATATATTCACTTATATAATGTTATACCTTTTTATTATAGGTAAGAAAATTTTGTTATCTTAGCCTCATAATGACATTTGACTCATTCCATCTTTTTGTCTTGTGCTATAATTTATTTCTTTTGTATAGTTTTGTTTTGTCAATATATTAGCTTATATAATGTTATACCTTTTATTATAGGTAAAAAAAAATTGTTAGAATTATTCAGGAAAAGGGAAATCTTGGAAACTGAATGTAATCATCTTGCTCACCTTTCAAGAAGAGTGAATGTCATTGTACTTTCTAAGTTTTTTAATACAAACAAAGAAAAGAAAAGATTTAAATAAATTTAATAAAATATATTTTCTGATTGGTTAGTTCTGTCAAGCAGACCTGGAATTTGACGTGCTACATAACCTTTTTTCCTCTCCCAGATGTATTTGACGTGCTATAATTTGGAACGTCACCATCTACAGGTTTGCAAAACTCCATCCCGTCAAATTGTTGCTTACCCGTCATAATTTTTAACGTATGATCCTTAGTGTATAATCTAAGATATATATAGATGGAACTTGGATGGGTTCGACCCCCATAGCGTGGGTGGTGGTGGTGGCAGGTGCTGCAGCCTGCATTATATTTTAAGAGGCCATGGCCCACGGTGCCACCTTTTAATAAATTCTATCCAACAATTATATTTTAAGAGGCCATGGCCCACGGTGAAAATTTGAAATTCCAGGCCTGCCGTCAAGTATTGTATTCTTTTGATTAACCTTATGAAGTCAGGTGTTTAGGTTTGAACGTGTGAATTGCGCAATGATTTTATTGATTTAATCTAAATGCCCTATTTTTTGATTGATTGGTGTTTATAGTGCCGTATTCTTTTGATTGACTTTATGAAAGTAATTTGATTTGTTTTGGAAAATTAGCAATACTGACGACCGAGATATCTAAGCCTCTTGCAAATCCCAGCGAAACCCTACGAATCCTAGATTTGAAATGCAATCTACGGCCGGTTGGGCGATTCTTGACAGTGAGTTTCTGGGGCAGCACATGTGAGCGTGTGGTGCCACTGTTTGCAGACCATGGACGCCGAGAGGCGATTCTGCAGCTCGTTAAGGCTCCTCTGTCTCTGATGGCAAACTCCAAATAAATGTCGTGGAAGTAATTTAAGCAATGCCATTTAATTTCACTAAGCAATCTAAGCAATGTCGTGGAACCTTTAGCAATTCTCAAACTCGGCTCATCTCAATGTCAATAGGAATTAATATGTAGACAAACCCTTCAGTATGCCTCTCAAACTCTCAAGAGAAAATTGTTCATAAGTGCATGAGAAGAGGTAGAATATGAAAAACATAAAATGTCTCTTTTTAAGAATATGAAAAACATTAAATGTCTTTTTTTTTTTAATGTTGGGTGCATCTTCTTTCTCCCCTAATTCATCTATGAGTTTTTGATAGGCAATGTTTAAGGTTTCTTATTCCATCTCATTAATATGCATAGCTTAATTATTAACCTCTTCATCATACTTCTTTGAAATACAAGTGATACAACTAGAATCTTTGTCAAAACAACCTCATGCTTCAAACACTAACCCTTAATTGATATTATATGTTTTAATTCACTTACTTTTTTGACAAGATTTGTATTGATGCAACTCAATTATGGATGGACATGTATTTTTCTTCCAACTAATCATAACCTTGAACAATAGAGCTTTGTTGACTAGAGTTAGTACCAATAAATAAACAAATTCATTACAATGTCAAGTATTGGAGACCTATAAGAGAAAACATTTTCAGTAAGTGTAATATTGGCATCCTACAACTTAGCAACAATAACATGCAACATGGCAATCTTGTCATGATGCTTCTCATTAATATCATGCAAGGAAGTAACATCATCACAAAATTTGTCAAGAGTCTTACAAAATAACATATTTTCATAAATTTTCTAAATTTTTTGAAGAGCCAATTCTCTATCCTAATCAAAATCATCCATATTGAAAGGAAAAAAAGATGGACTCCACAATTGTCAATATGATTGTCAAAATGCAAAATGTGTAAACAAAACACATGGGTGAACCCCTTGGAAAATAATATTCCTCCCTTCTCCCTTCTTTGAAAAAAGACCATAGGGTAATATAATAATGTCCACCCGCTTAAGTAAAATATTCAAGTTACAACCACACGCTTAACATTCCATCCAAAAAATATCTCCAACGAAAACTTTCCCAAGGGTAATTTCCCTTTTCAAATTATCCTTCCATGATTTGTTTGTAAAAAAGAGCAAGTAACTTGAACTTATGTTGTACATGTTTCTTAACTAATAATTAAATTGCCCCATTTCCAACCAATTTCATTGGAATCTGATAAATAAAAAATCCTTGAATTTGATCAATTTGTGGTTCAAATTGCAATTTTGACATTCTAGGTTGATCCAAAGACTGAAAAATTTCAAAATTGTACCTTTATTTTGATAAAATTACACTTTTGCAATTATTGAAGTTGTAAGTCCCCATTGTGTGCCAAAATCGTGTCGAAAAGATGTTAAAAATTGGGTGCTTTAGTGATCATTTAGGCCACACGATGGTCTACTCATTAAAACAAACAAGGTTCACCATTTGATACTCAAATAACTATATTTAAGGTGTATTTAAGGGAGTGGCAACTCTCAAAAAATTTCATTGTTGAACTTAGTCATCCAAAATAAAGTGTTTTAAAAAACGATTCGGTTAGTTATACCCCTCCACATGTCCCTTTGACTTTGTAATTGTTCTTATATCATTGTCCTCCTCCAAGCTCTTCAATATAGGCTCCACTTAAAAACTTTCTTATGGCCCAACTCTCTATGACCCTCTATAAGGCCCCTAGGAAAGCCTCCCTGCTTCCCTACTTTGTTAGTGCATTTGGGTGTATCTTAATGTTTGTTTAAATGTTATTATATGGATGGAATAGACCCCATTCGCTTTGTATATATATTTTAAATACTATGGCAAGAAGTGAGGAACTATATAAGAAACATTTGGTGGTAAATTCAGAATCTTTCTCTAGTTCACAAATCAATTTGATCATCAATGATGCAAGGTTCAACATTTGTTCATTTATCTTTTTTATTGCTTGTAATATACGATTATAGAACAACATTGACTTGCTAATATTTAAATCCATATTCAAAGCTAAACCAGGAAGAAAAGGTGAGTATTTTCAATAATGATCACCTACAATGTTTGTTAGACACAATGACAAACTGAGAGGGGGGGGTGAATCAGTGAGTCTACACTTAATCAAATTTTACTTCTTAAATCACCAACTGTTATATCATCATTTCACTTTCACATCAAAATCATATTCATCACTGAACTATCTACCAATCATATGTCATTTATCAAATAAAATATATCAACACAAGAGACACAAGATATGATTGTAATATTTTTGTATTTGGTTCAACGGCTACAACCGTGAGACAATTCAGCACCAACTCCTTATCTAGGACCCTGCCTAGTTTTCCTTAGACCCAGCCAAGAAAATGTATACAAGACCCTTCTTGTATTTACAAGTACACTTCATTACAAGACCCTGCTTGTATTATATGTACATATTAACATACATTACATCTCATATTTCATTCTATCTTTACACCTCATCATTATCAACATCTCTATCCATATCATCATTCTGATTATCATTAATGGTCATAACCCAAGCAAGCATTATGTCCACATAACAAATCAGTCCATCATCTTACTGTTCATTCACTTTCTGCGTAGCTTCAGTTTGCAGCCCTAGATCAATGCCATCATCTTACTACACACATCATCATTATGCCCAACATTCTATCCTTGTTTCATCATATCATCACTGTCTTCGTGTTCATCAAAACATTGTCTTACTCAAGGATATAAGACCATCATTCTATTCATCATCAACAATTCTGTAGCCCCAAATGAACCCAGATATCAAGGATAAAACATTGTGTTCATCATCATTATTCTGTCAAGCATATCACAAACATGTTATTTGGTCCATGTATATTTGACTGCCCTAGATTATCAAATCTGCATCATAACTTTCAGCATTTTGTCCAGCATATTAATCAACCATAGTTGTCATCAAAATATACTAGCAGTCAATTTTTATAAGCTTCCAAAATCAGATATCAGGTTCACTTCTAAACTTTATTGACTGTAAATTTCGACCTGCTATTTCTGAGTTGACTGTAAATTTCAACCTACTATTACTGAGTTGACTGTGGCCGCCTCATAACTGTGTACCCGAAATTCTGAGCTTAAATCACCCGAAAATCAGAGATATTATGTTCAGAATTTGCACTGAAAGATATGCCTGCAACTACCTCAGAGTTCTCCTTCAATCCCAAAATTTCAGAGTTACAAAAATAATCTTTAACTTCAAAAGTTCAAACCTTTTACTGAGGTTGCCTGAAGTTGCAAGAAAAAACATTTTACTTCAATTTTACTATGCCTGCTACAGTATACCCGAAAATTTCAGAGCTCATTTCATTTAAAACTTGCTTGCATTCTGGAGTGGAGAAGCTTGCAATTTATACAAGTCGTGTGGGTTAAAAAATGAGTTGGTCGACCTTTCAAATTAATTAAAATTGATAATTAAATCTTTTCTTAGGTCGGTTGAGCCAATATATGGGGTTAACTTTGCCACACAACTTCACAATTCATATCTCTTCAACCATAAGGAACCACGTGATGTGCCACCTATCGTTGGAAACAGCATGATGATGGCTACTACCTTATGAGGGTCTTACTTGCATTAGCAAGGTTCTTGACCCTTAATTTCTTCAAGAGGTTTCCACATCATTAAGAACTAAGTCATACTTAATTTCTTCAAGAGGTTTCCACATCATTAAGAACTAAGTCATAAAGGTATAAGGAGCTTGAAATAAGCACATCATCAAGTGGTATACTAGACCAACTTCACCAACATCCCACTAGCCCACTAGGTGTTCCAATGGGCTCCAATGCCCACACCCATTGTCATGCTTGCCATTTCCTCCATGTCATCATGCTTAGACTTTGTCATTAATGGTTTCTCTTCAATGACAATCATAGACGGCCATACTCGTCAATCTCCCCTTTTGTCATTGATGGAAACCAACCAGTTTCTTCTTCTCCCCCTTTGACATTAATGACAAAGGGTCAAGTAACCATTAAAGGCTTCACAATGTCCAAATTTTTTTTTCTTGAATTCTTTTGTATCAACTTCTGATTTTGATCTTTTACGGTTTGTCTGCTTCCAAGTCATTTGCTTTTTCGAACAATCAGATGTGTCCCACTTTCAAACTTTTCACCAGTGTTGAGATTCATCCTCTATAAAAAAATGTATAACTAGCTGCTCTTTTCCTAATCTTCAAACCTGATGCATTTTTTCATCAAATCAAATGTCAATCATTAAGATAAAACAAAGATGAGTCTATGTACTTCTCCATCTTGTTTTTGCTACCAATATGCTCCCCCTAATTGATATGCCACAGTTAGAATGTTATCCAAATCTTTGACTTGCTTGGACTGCCCTGCTGTAGTGGTTGACTCAGTTATCATGTCAACAGAAGTCTCCTTATGTCTTCATCAACATGCTGAAAAGTACTTCAAAAATACTTCAACCTCCCCCTTACACATGCATGTCTTGATTTGTATTTTGTCCAAGATCCTTACAAAGTGTGTTCAATTAATTTTGCATATTCCTTGAGATCTTACCACTTTCAAATTTTTTGTTTACCGATGCTCCCCCTGACTGATATGTTGATTCAAACAGATCTGATCTTTTCCAAAACTGTTGAAACATGCTTAAAGGTATTTAAAAAATACTTCAAACTTCCCTTGAGCTAATACTGTTGTCATCACCAACAAGTTTGCCAGTTCCAAATCTACTCCTCAAAAACTATCACTTGCCCATTGTCAAGTTTACTACTGCCATTAAATATTGTTTATGATCCCTGTCTGAACGTGCCACTGATCTTATCCTCTGCTTGTTCAGAGCTGCCTTTCAACCAATAATTTTCAAAGAATACAACTATCTTCAATATTGAAATTTGATTTTAATAATGATGCCACACTTATAGATTTGAAATTTTGTCCTTCCTTTCTTACACGGCTGTGGAGCTCATTCTTAATGCACTATTGCTTTTCTTCTCAATTAATAGACATATATCAATTTCCTAAGATCACAGGCATATGCTCCAAGCCATACATCGTCAATTTTTGAGTTCCTTGATGCTCCAGGCTGCCATGTTTCAAACAGTCCTTTCATTGCATCTGACTTGTAGGAACTTCATGTAGGGATTTAGGATCCTTTAACTTCAATCCTCCGTATACAAGCTATTGGAGACTAATGGTGCTGAGGAGTAAGTCCGTTCTTACTACGTGCCCCCCAACTCGTACGTGACCAACTCCATCATGGTCCACTTCGCACAACCTCATGCTTCCCCTGAGTAAGCAGATTAGTGCTTCTCTACTCATGCGTGGAATTCCGTTGGAAGTCGGCACCATCGTCGTTCTTCCGTGTGTGATTTTATTCGTACTCTACGACCCTTTATTTCCTTTGTGTATCCGTCGATGAACCATTTAACCTATCGCTACACACATACTCAAAAGCACACATTAATAGTCATGTTCTCATTCATCAAAATTCACTTCATAAACTGCTAATCGTTAAGAAACTATAGTTTACTCATAATATCATATATTTCGTTCATCAGTTAATCATTATGCCAACATGCATTTCTTTTCCTCCCATCATATATTTCATCATACAGCTAAACGTTAAGTAGCATATTCATGTACACATATCCATTTCTCATAACACGGCTAATCATTAAGCAAGCATACCTTTATTCGTCAATTCCAGATAAATTATCCAATTCCACAAATTGCCATCTAATCCATTGTTTTCATTCATCAAATTTTCGTCATGCGCATCTTCAGGTTTTCCTCAATTGTTAAGACATATCAAGACTCAAGAGACCACATTATTGAAGTTTGTGCAGCTAGGTCACTCGACAGGTGTCCTTAAATTCCATAGTCATTCTAGGGGCATTACATACACCCCTCTTATATAGAACTTCATCCCGAAGTTAATTCTTATTGTACTTCCATGGTGAATTTCACCTTATTTTCACATTCATGTCTTTTTTCGTCATCCAATTTCATTGGTAATTTTATGTACTATACTCTAGTAATAATTCTTCCCCAATAATTGTTTCCTCTGAATTTGGTTTCCCTCATCTCTTTAATTATCCAAAGGGGTCCATGGTATCCAATTAAACTAAAATCTTGATCAATCAATAGTCACACAACAAGTACCCAATCAATTTTTAATTAAGAATTCCAATCTATTTGGCTATCCTCTTCCATGAGGTGAAAGATAAACATCAAACATCCTTGAGTACGATACTGTTGGCAGTTATAGCTACGAGTTACTGGTTCCAGGGAGACTATCTATCCTTACTAATCAATGTATTCTACTCTTCGTGTTGATCGTCTCCTTACTTCGTTTTACTAAAATAGTCTTTATTTGACTCGTTCGGTGGGTTTTCCCAGTTAAGAATTCTCCAATACCATGTGATGGTTACATCAAGCTTGTATCCTTTGATTTTTTCTAACAACATTGTCATGCTAGGATTTAGTTTCGCTTGGCTCATCTCCCCATGCTAGTAGCATCGATATCTCGCTTTCTAATTTCTAAGTTCTTTTCACCCCCCCGACAATCTGAGCATCTCGATTTTTTTGTTAGTTTTAAAAATTTATCAATTTTTCGACATTCACCAAATATATATGTCCACTAGTCTCTATTCTAGGCTCTTTATAATTGTTACTATTTCCCTTGTTGCATATGGAATTTCTCAACAATGACCAAGATCCTCCATGTTTCCTCCATGTAACCCAATCAACATTCAGGTTGATCTTAAATAGCATCATGATTTCATTTTATCTAAGGAAGCAATCCTTCTCAATCACTTTCTTCCCTCACGATTGACCCAAAGTTAAGTTTGTAAGAAACACTTCCATCATCTCTATTTAAGGGTTTTGACCCCCTCCCAGTTCAATAAACATTTTTATAATACTCTTACCTTCAATAGCCTTGATAATCGACAATTCTATCCCTTTTTTCCAAGTACTCACCCATCATTGTCCCAATCATTCTCATTGCTAGATGGTGTGCAACCTTACCCTACTCTTCTTTCCTAATTGTTCTTTTATTCCAAAAAGCAACTATTATCTCTTTTTTTTTTCTTTTTTTTAACAACAATATTTTTCACCTTTAGGTACATAACTATGATGTACGTACAACCTAATAAAAATCAATTCTTCTTCCTAAATAATCTAGTCTCTATTCTAAATATCATTTCACATTATAAACGTAATTTGTATAGCTATATTCTATTGGTCTAATACAACATCTCGAAGTTATATAAGGTGACATCTTTGTGAGTCATTCCACTAAATAGTTAAGATTCATTGCACATATTCATACCATTAATAATCAACTTCATTATCTAGATAATAGGGAAATTAATAATCGTCATCATTAGACATTGAAAATCATGCCATCCAGGGTTCAATGCCAAACTCCCAAGTTTCCTTGATTGCTTCAAGCTTCTTCTTTTTTTAACAATGATATTATATTTTCAGACTCCTCATCTGACCATACTTATGAGTTTAATGATACCACATGTAGTAGCTCTCATGATAAGCAACTTAAGGCCATTTTTTTTTTCATAAAAAAGGTAATGACACATTTGCTTCTAACTAGAACTCATATCTATGTAGGATACCTAGTGTGTCCATACATAGATATAGTCCATACATTCCTTAAAGTTATAGTATATTTTCATAGTATCATAATTGACCAATTCCCTTCAAATGTTTAAGAGTAACCCTTATCATTTTGTACATCAAAGAAGTAAAATCCTAATGCTTAGTTCCTTCATATTTTACGAATAATAAAACGATTACTATATTTAAGACAATATGTAACTCTTCAAAATAAGCATTCATATCTATCTATTTCCAATCCTTCTCTTCTACCAAGTTTATATTACCAAATTCTTCTTTTTCATATTAAAAACAGTAACCAAGTTTATATTACCAAATTCTTGTTTTTCATATTAAGGACAGTAACCAAGTTTATATATATATATATATAGTTTCCAAGATATATATATATATATATCTTTTCTATCGTTTCCAAATTTAGACAATATATGACACAAGGCTTAATAATAATACTATTGTGGTTGACTTTTATCCTTCCATACAAACGTTTGTGAAATTCCCTCCACTAAGTCTAAAATAAATAAATAAATATTATATATAAAAACTATCACCCTGCGTAACTATATTTGATATTACTGAGTTACTTGATAATGAACATTAGGAATTACATCTACTTACCTTTATAGAATTCTTATTGTATTAGGCACATAATTTTATCATTACACATAAATGCCACATAAGTAATCTTTATTTTTCATACATGCCTTTTTATTATAGGTAAATAACTTTTTCCAAATTTCTCCAAATAAAGATATGATACATTTCACACAAAGGAAAATATTATATAAAATCTCTATAATCTCAACTCTGTTAGGACCAAAGACCATTTTTTTTGATGAACTAGTGTGAATTATGTAATATACAAACAACAAATTTGTTGACAAAAAATACACAAATGAAACAGTTTTGAACCTACCATTCTCCATATGTATTGTGCCCTTCCCTTCAACAGAGATCTAATATAATTTTATCATTACATATAAATGCCACATAACTAATCCCTTTTCCTTTTTTTGATACATACTATTTATTACAAATAAATAAATTTTCCCAAATTTCACCAAATAACGATATGATACATCTCACACAAAGCAAAACATTATATAGATACATTTTATTGTGCCGAGAGGTGCTCTACAGCCCAGTATGAGGGAGATCTTGTTACTTGAGTGTTTGTCGATATTGTCGACCATAAATAGCATTTGTATGAGGGAGATCTTGTAAGTAGAGTGTTTGTCGATATTGTCGGCCATAAACAAAATAATACAAAGTAAACAAAAAAGAATAATACAAAGTAAAAAGTAATAAATATTATGTCGGCCATAAACAAAAAATAATAATACAAAGTAAAAAGTAAATATGAGACTTAAATTAGAGACTTTAGAGCTTAGGATTAGGTGATAAATATTATGTCGATCATAAACAAAAAAGAATAATACAATGTAAAAAGTAAATATGAGACTTAAACTAGAGACTTTACTTTTTGCTTTTAATAGAAAGTAAAAAGTAAATATGATATTTTAGAGTGTTTGTCGAATAACAAAATAATACAAAGTAAACAAAAAAGAATAATACAAAGTAAAAAGTAATAAATATTATGTCCGCCATAAACAAAAATGAATAATACAAAGTAAAAAGTAAATATGAGACTTAAACTAGAGACTTTAGAGCTTAGGATTAGGTAGCTAAGATATTGCACTCAAGGAGCTATTCAAGGAGAGGTTTGAACCTTGGGAGATTTTATCCCTCTCGGCACTTGATAAAACCTAGGATTTGGATCTATGCTGGTATATATTCGGTCATGTTATATATATATTTGCACCTAACTCGATTGTCATGCATAAAAAAAAAGAATGGAAGAAACATACAACTATGAATGCTTTTGCACCTAACTCGATTGTCATGCATAAAAAAAAGGAATGGAAGAAACATACAACTATGAATGCTTTTCCTAACTTATTCACCTAGTTATATTAATCAAAGTCACATGCTAATTTCCTTAATGATTTAATATATATAAACATATAATTATTGAAAGTTTGAACAATTAAGTGAGATAACTATACGTTGGAATAACAATAACAAGTATATTGAAATATCAATACAATCCGCAGATACTTTTTGCTAGATGTATAGCCACTTTATTTTTAGTTTCTGCCAAGGCAAGGATATACTTTATATTTGAAAGTCAAATCTTTTGAACTTGGTATCAATTCTGAATTTTAATGTTGTTTTCATAATGTTTACTAATAGTTTCAGAAAAATATATATTAATCTGATTTTTTTGAAAATAAAAAATGCATATTCTATTTTTTTTAAATGAAATTTGATTTTTTCATTGGTGAAGGACACTTGGTACAAGACATAAATCCCTGCAAGAGGGATTTTAATTATCATAAATTAAAATCATTTAAAAATTAAAAATTAGAAAATTTTACAAGTGTCCTCTTTCGTGATGTCTTCTATCATTTGATTGACTAACGTAACTTAATGCAGGAGACCATAGTGTCTAGCAGCGCATTCATGGTTTATCATCTCAAGGCTACGATGTTTTGTAGTGATCATGATACCTGAATGATTCTCGTGTTCACAGTTCTGTCCGATGACACGAAAAAGAGCACTATATGATACAGGCATGTATGACCCCTCCAAAGATATGAATGCAAGTTAGCCACTATGTATCTGCTTAGCTTGTTAAATTTTAGATCATATAATTTGTTGTAATTCCAATCTTGTTTTGTAAGCATTTCGAAAAATGCATGGAACCAATAGACAATGGGAAAGTTTTGGTTGCTCCTTTGTCGTAATCTTGTGAAGCGCTAATGGCATAAACTGATTAATAGAATTTCATGTTTAGTATTTCGAATCACTTATGAAAGTTGTAATTTCTAAAGACTTGTAGATGTAATTAATGATAATTATCAGCTCATGTTGTTGCTTATACCTATTCTGAGTTGTGCAGATGTTTTTTTATTTCCTTGACGATATTATGTCATCTCTGATGGCCATTGTAAGAGTCCATGCATGAACTGATTGATTGCTATATTCTTAATGGGCATGTTTTCATATTTTTTGTATGGTCAAACGTGAACGAATCTTGTGAATTGTAGAGCAACAAAGATGGCGAGCTTGTACAGTTACATTAAATGTTCATGAAAATTCTTGAGTAAGATTGGTTTTCAAGTTCAATAGATAATTTCGAGGCATATAGTGAAATCAACTCCCAACACAGTGAGCATAAAAAAAATGGCAAGATTAGGAGCCCAATGAGAGAGTTAATGATGTTGTCAACAATCCTTAACCCTTGGATGTGTTGTAATTTCTTATTTTATTTTATTACAACTATAACATAGCTTGTCCACTTCGATTGGTTGGTTGTAGTTATATCCAATGCAATAATAATGTAAATTTGTATGAAATTAATTCCTAAAATTCATTTTTTTGCAGTTTTTTATGTTGCTCAACAACAACAGTTAGTCTTGTCCTAAGTAACTTCCCTGTTCATAGACATTACACTTAATCCTCTGTTGTCCTTAGAGTGTCATTTTTCCTTAGTGAAGTATATTCTGAGAAGAATACCTTGGTGTCTTCCTCGGAATGATAACAGGTAAAGAACTAAAGAGACATTCCCAAACAGGGATTTGGGTGAGTCTTCCTTCCAATGTTATTGAAAACCAAATATAAATCAATATAACCAATGAAATCCAATGTACACCCTATGAATAAAATTATGGATGATGCAAAAAGAGTTCATATACATGCAGAGAGCTCCCTATCCCTTGGTTCATTAGGTGATTCCAGTGTCTTAGCTCTTGGATGGTTCTTATCCCTCCAATTAATCAACTAAGATTTCTAGTGTGGTAAGATCAATCATACTATCAATTATAAATATATATATTTATTATATTTTATCAATTATAAACATAGATATTTATTATATTTTATCAATTATAAATATAGATATTTATTGTATTTTAGATTATTGATATGTATAGAGCACGATCAAACTCAAAGTTTTGTATCCCTTTTCGGTTCAAAAATTTACTTTCATCTAGAAAATGAAATTAATTTTCAACTCGAAAATGAATGATGTTGTATCAGCCTGATCAAGAACTTAATTTTCAAAGAACTTAGCTTAACACTATGAAGGATGAAAATACTCACGTCAAAGACACCATCGCTTGGACACTTGGCAGGATTTTGACTTTTTGCATGGTCTAGCGGTAGAGACTCTATAATCACACAATCAAATCTACCACCCATTTTCCGTCTTACTCGAGAGTATGAAAGATGCTCCTAATGTGGAAGATAAATTTTGGGGTGCTTTGTATTTTCAGGCTCAGTGATACGAAGGTTCCTCTGCCTTTTCTATGAAGTTTTTTTTGTTGTGTGTACTATGAAATCAAGTGTAGTGAAAGTGCAAACATGACAAAATTGATAAGATTCTTCTTGATGTTATCTCCCCTGTTTATCTTAGATTTGGTATTTGATTTGATTTTGGACTTTGTAAAATCAATGTCCCAATGAGCCTTCCTTTTTAGCTTAATTTAAATTAGAACTAGCTTAATGCTTCTATGATTTTGACCTTTCCTGAAGACACATCTTCATCTAATTCTGGAAATGGTTGCTAGTTGCCCCATTTTCACAATGGTTTTGAACCTCCATCACAAAGAAGTTAATGCACGTTGATTTCTGAGATGAACTAGGCCTCCATTTAATGCAGCTTCCCCATGCCATATTCAAATTCAATCGCTTCCTTGGACTATTGTTGAAATCACAATATGAATCCTTGTTTATGCAAGTTCAATCTCCATCTTCCACGTAATCCATATCAAACTGAAATTTTGCAACCTAATGTTCTTATCTAAATAAATTTTTGAACGATTATTCTCCCTCAAATTCAACAACAGACAAGTATTGACCAATATCTCCCTTAGATTCTCGTAATCAACCTCGAACTCAAATATCTCCCTTAGATTCAACAACGGGCATCTCTCGATCAACCTCTCACAAATGACCATCAATAGATGATGATATGTATGTCTCTTCGATATGGGTTCCTTCTCCACTGCATAAAACACAAAACTCATCCTTGCACTAAGAGGTAGATACAATATGCAAACTTGATCTGATCGTTGAGCTGTTTGATTTCTGGAAGGCTGATTGAGACATTCCATGAAATACGGTGACTCAAGCAGCTTGGAATTAACTCTATCCCTAGCCATTTTACGGAGTTGTTTCTTCATAACTCACCTATGGACAGAATCTGCAAGTTTGTTCTATTTCTTTATCTTTGTTCTGACAATCACGGCTATAGGATCTTCGCCAGCAAGTGTCATAGAAATTGCCTTCCATTTTTCCATAGCATTGTACACTCTCTTCTTGTGGCAACCCATAGGGAAGATGAGATTGATTTTGCAGTATTCTGATCAGATAATGAATATATTCTTGTAGGAAATCCATGGTTTATGAGGAATCAATGTTAACCATTGGGGTGTTCTGCATTCCCTACTGCATTTGCCACGTTTCCCTCCTGACCCACATCCACTTCTGGATTATGTCTGGTCATTTGACATCCCTTTGGCAGGGACTTAGCTGCAACACAGCTTTTACCCTTGTTATTCTATAGAAATATTCCTACATCCCATACCATTTCAATCTCCTTATTATACCAACCCCTTTATCTTTTATTTTATTTACCCATCATAAATTTTGATGAAACACTAGTCGAACACTCAGCGTAATTTTTATGGCATGATAACCCTTTGTAATTTTCGTGGTATAAACGATTGACAAATAATTAACCTGGAATATATATTATTAGTCCCTGCTCCGTAGCAATTATACTATCAGTAGGTCACCATGCTTTGTTGACTGGCTTTTGTTTTTTTTTTAATCTAATGTTACATAAAGTTTTCTAGATTTTTGGTATTAAAATGAATTCTCTAAATTAAAAAAAAAAATTATTTCTTTAAATATTATCTATTTTTTTATTGGTGCATTACCAATATTTGACTAATTTCCCTTGGTGTGCAAGGGAATTCGAAACATGTTCGGACAAGACTCTCAGGCCGCCGAAGAATTCAAGGAAACGGTCACCAAATTGATGGTAACAAGAGGAAAGCCTAACCTGTTTGATTACTTTCCATTTCTGCGGTGAAAGCATTGTATTTGGGCGACTGGATAGATCTATAGAGGCTCACCTCCAGATTAAAAGAGAGGGAAGAACTAAGGACAGTTGTGGCAAGATGGAATACTTTCTGGACATTTTGCTAGAATACAAAAGCGAGAACACAAATACATTATTCCCTTTCTATATGTAACTCTACTTGGATTTTACCAATAATAATCAAAGGTAAAGAAATTACCTGACAAACTCTGTTAAGGTGTCTTTGTCATTCTATAGAATTAATTTTCTTTGTGTGTTTAGGATGTTATTTAGACTTACTGGAATGCAAGAAAGAACAGTACCGAAAATACAAAACACTATACAATTGAACATTTCTCTCCAAAATTTTTGTTACACATAGGCATTGCTCAAAATTTTGGATGCAAAACATAAGGATTATGGAAGTACCTACAATTTAGGTGAAGATTGAGGGGCTGTGCAGACCAGAATCTGTCAGTTCACCCACGCCCTCCAACAGATTATCCTCCAAAAAAGGCATCACACCTAATTGTACCCGCCAAGTGAAAGAGGTCTATAAATTCTCATTCGCATACTCTAAATCAAACCGACAACCAACAATATCCCAACATTCATAAATAGGGCATCCATGCTTGGCTTATCATGGCTCCTCTCTCATTGTCAATCCAATCCAAAGAAAATGGGAATGCATCGAACATCCAACCAACTCTATGTTAGTAATTGAAAATGGGAAGAAATCGAACAACAACTATCTCTGTGTTAGTGAGAGAAAATTGATAAGTTGCACATTCATCATTCGATGAATTGCTCTCCTTGAACAAACTTATACTCATAATATTCATCAAGT
This sequence comes from Larix kaempferi, assembly GCA_027924585.1. Classification (NCBI taxonomy): domain Eukaryota; kingdom Viridiplantae; phylum Streptophyta; class Pinopsida; order Pinales; family Pinaceae; genus Larix; species Larix kaempferi. The sequence goes on along the minus strand of BSBM01000703.1, from coordinate 2,031,192 downwards.
AAAATTAACATGTAGTCTTTGTGTGCAAGAGTTGTTTGTATGAGTCTGCGATTTACCTGTGGTGTGGTGAGGAAGTATCACATTTCCCACAACAGTATTACATAGGTGACAGCAGGCCGATATCACCACTGAGAAGTGACTGCAGACGAGAAATCCCTCTCACATCAAGCTTCTCAGAATGCATTGTAGCAGTAGCTTCCACAGACATGAACACATACCTAGTCATCAAGGAATCAAAATCTATCATCATACCTACTTCAATCCTATGGAGAATTGCATAGAAGGGCTTTCCAGACTCTACTCTACGTAACTTTGAACTTCCACTGTTTACATTAAAACCCCTACTACAATCAGTAAATTACCACTACCCTAAAATAGCCTGGAGCGGGTAGACCAATTGGCCTGTATGGGTTTAGTCTCATATAATCATTAGAACACCTTAGGTCCATGGAGCTTGGAGGGTTAAATTGATTTTTGCTGGTACTGGATCCTCTCCTTAGGTCCAGGGAATGTGGTGGGTCTTCCAAAACCGTGTGAAAAACGAAAAAAGAACACCAACACATACAAAATTCTCTTAAAATAAAAGGCAGTATCCTAGTTACCTGCATGTCCAGGGATTGCTGATAGAGTGAAATACGAGAGAGAATATGAGCCAGTTTGAGAGCGTATTCTTGGAAAACCACAGTGCTAAAATCCCTCAAGTTCTTGGAAGTGAACTCAAAGATGGTAGTCTTATGTTGTTTCCTCCACATTTCTCCATCTGCGTTGAAAATGCCATCACCCAAAAGCACTTCCATGTAATACCTATAGGATTCACCCTTCAACACAGCAACCAGATAATCATGTCAGCGAACCATATATAGAGATGTATATATTCATATATCTTCCTTGTGATGTACCATTTTGGATGCAAACGTTATTCTATTTCTTTGTCTTCGCTCTGTCCACACAACAATGTATGGGATTATGCTCTGTATGGCTTTATCCACATAATATTGGCAGTTTCGAATGGTAGATTTCTGGATAGATTGCGATGTGCATTTCCATTGTATATCTCTATGCAGGTTATCTCAATGCATATCTCTGCTAATGAGTCTTAATTTCTGGGTTGCGATAACCTTTTCCAAGAAATGAGCACTAGCTGAAGTGAACAAGGTTCGAATGGTCCCGATGGTAAGAACTTGGGGTTGAGGTTTTTCAATGTTGGGACAGATGTAGCACCAAGTGGCCATCTCACCATCCATGTAAAAATTATTATTCTCTACCTCATTCCCCACTTGCCTTGCATGCAGAGGCTAATCGTATGGCCCAATTATCTTTGATTATTTAATACCAACCTTGAATTTGTGTTGCCCTCGTTTCGCTCTCATAATACGAAGGTACAAGTTTGAGCTTTGAATAAGTATCTTAGCTTTTAACAAGACTGAAGTCTCTTTGCGGTCAGTAAAATCTTTACCAATAAGCAATAAATGTCGTCATTTCCCTCATGTATTTTAGTTGGTGGGAGTTGTCCCGGTGGCAGACAAATCCCTCCTAATTGGTTTTCATTTTTAGTAATAAATTTACATTTTAAGTTTTGATCATTTCTAAATTCCACGTTGATTGAATATGCATGTTGAAATTATTAGATATAATGACTATAGTGTAAAGAATATCTGGTGGTATTTAAGAGTGAACCAAGAGTTGAGAATGACATATGGTGGTGTAAAGAACATTTGTATGAGTCTAAGAATGTAAGGGACAGATGTCAATGATCTCTGATGAATAGAAAGTATCTTCATGAAGCGAGACTCCACTGCGAGGGAGCTACCACGCTGTCCAACCAAGCAACGTGTTATTTTTTATCTTCTTATATCCACTTATTTTTAATCTCGTATATCAACCATATGCACTTTTCAAAATGTTCTATTTCGAAAATTTTTATCTTAATTAAGAAAATCATACTCATTAAATTTTATTATCATCGTGGGATTTTGATGGCCTCCTACAACTAGATGGCCTGTACATCTAATGGCCATGAGGTGTGTTTGTTTTCAAATAAAAACATTTGGACCATTTTCAGTTTCAGTTCGGCTCGACGAGAAAGTAAAAAATTAAATTGGTAAATTTACACAAACTAGTTTGGTTGATATCCATCAGACCATAGATTTACTCCATAATTTACATAATCTACAACGCTCACGATTAGTTTTACAATTGCGTGGAACATAGATTTTCTCTATGGAATTGACTGCATACGATCACCTCTCGGACTCGAAGCAGTTTCATTTAATGTTCTTTTTGTAGGAGGAAATTGACTAGCCTATTCCTCAATGATATATTCCAAATGGCAGGTATAACGTTGAGTGGTATATGGTATATTAGCCCATCAGATAAAGCACACTATTCGTATATAACTATAGATGGAACAATAGGAACTTGCCAGATAAGGAAGATATAATAACTAGTTTTAGCTTAAGAACTATAATTATAAGAACTCTTATATTTTACTATAACTCCCCTCATACTCTATCAGTTTACTAGTTTGAATCTCAAGCGAAAACTAAATAGAATATAAAAGGGTGGTAAGGCCCAAAATAGTTTGCAGTCTTCATTAAAATCCAGAACTCTAGATTGATTAATGGTTTATCTATGATGCTCAGTTATGGGTGGGATAAAGAAAGGGCAGTCTGCTGGAATACTAACATATTATAGGTCTGCTAAAGAAAGAAGCTAGTTTCATTCATCAGAACCCTTGATCATACTATTGTGTGTACATCAATTAAGCATAATATCTTCATTATACCATTGTGCTCATTGACTTTTTCACTTTATTTTTGCACCTAGTGAAATGAGGTGCTCTATAGCCCAGTATGGGGGAGATGTTGTAACGTGAATGTAGCGTTACATCTAATAAAACGTAAAAGGTAATTTTTTTAATTAAAAAAATTCATGTCGGCTCATAAAATAAAAAATTATGGAAAGTATTTAAAAAAAATCCATGTTGATTCATAAAATAAAATATTATGAAAAGTAATTAAAAAATAGATGTTCGTTTATAAAATAAAAACTTAAAACTTAAACCCGAATCTATAAATCAAGAGAGATCAAATTTCTTGAGTTTAAATTTAAAAAAATAAATACACCTCAAAAAATTGGATCCCTCTCGGTGCTTGATAGATACAGGTTTAAGATGAATCTATGCTGGTTGTATATTCAAATAAACAAAATTAAGAGCAGGAACTAGCTGCTTTGAGGTTATTTCTCTTGATTGTATTTAGAAATAACGCTGCACATTATTCACAATCAAGCATGTTTTAAATCATGTGTATCGCCAGCATATAAGTCTTTTTCTTTTGTTATATTTAGAAAATATGTCCAGTTTTAAACAGAACCCCACTCGCAGTTCTTCCATTCGGGTTTAATATTAAAAAATAGTAATAATAATTTCCGGAGAGACATTAGCATATTGAAGTACGTCTCATGAAGTAGAGGTTCTTAAGACTCTTATCCATTGACCCACACAGATTTGCATACTACAACTCTAATCGCATAGTTCGGTTCGACTCTAACTTACGGTGAGAGTTGGTTAGAAATTCTCCACCGCTTATGGGAAATAAAACTGGGATATGCAACGATAGTATCATGAGAGATCTTGACAGGTGAAGCTACAGGGGTCACGAACAGAGGTCGCCGAGCTTGGATCGATGGAGTTTACAATGTAGTGTATTACAGATCTGGAAACAATTTTTCCATCACACATTTCTCTCCTTCTAGGCATTGATTTCTGCATATTGTGGATTTTATTTCAAATGGAATGTACCCAAAACTAGACGAAACCCTGTGATGGCCAACTAAACGATTCAATCCGTTGTTTTACACAATTTTCTTTATCACACTCGCTGTTGTATATATCGTGCAATTTTATGTTTCCTGGTAATTGATTGTAAGTCACCTTCTTCTTTTTTTCTTTTCTTTTTTTGCTTTGGAGTAGTGCTATGGTTTCCTCAGTTCTTGCAAAACAGTTCCGGCGTAAATAAATTAATATTATAAATAGAGTTCAACCTAATTCCACCGATGCAAAATAGATACACAGAGTACTGTGATAGAGTGAGCTTGTTTATTGTGTAAATTAAGGACGTGAAGGGAGAACAAACAGATGGGAAGCGTGATCAATCGGCCAGAGTTCGAGAGAGAAAGATCCTGAGACAGAGGTATGGGAGAAGGATGTTCCGATCGGATTCTTTCGGGGATGAGTTGTGGTTATAGAAAGAAGTCTTGAAAAAAAAAACCTAAATTTATCCCCTTCTGGTAAATGCTCACATACGCTGTAAGGAAACACATACAGATCACCGCTCAAAAGAGAGGGTTTAGGATCAGTAATTAAAAGGAAATAAATATGAATCTACCCCTTTCGTTAAAGGATTGCATACGTGGGAGTTATGCAAATTGGTATTTCGTAAATTTGATAAAAGATGTGAAATAGAGCAGAGAAGTGGGTTTAATCCTTCCACCTATTCGTTGTTGGGATAAATAGACACAGATTCCAAGTTATGAACTAGACATGTGTTTTCACAAATGGTACCGAGATGTCTGTAATGACCGGAATGGAAAGGAATTCTAGCCTCCGTTTAAGGGTCCCTAGCATAAAATCGAATTCGGTACAGATGCCCGCCCTGAATCGATCACCCGATCAATTTCCTAATTAATTGATAAATCAATTCAAATTAAGAAAAAAAATACACGAAGAGTAAACCTGAGTCTATCACCCGATTGGATCTGTAATTACTTAATAGAATAACCTTTAAGTTTAGAATGCTCATAAATGTAGAGCTGAGTGGATCACGGATCGACTCTATATTCACTTAATAAAATAAATTTCAAGTATATAAAGCACAAAAATGTAGATCTGAGTCTATCACGGATCGGCTCTATATTCACTTAATAAATTTCAAATATATAAAGCACGGAATGTAGATCTGAGTCTATCACAGATCGGCTCTGTATTCGCTTAGTAAGTTTCAAGTATATAAAGCACAGAATGTATATCTGATTCTATCACGGATCGACTCTGTATTCAATTAATAAATTTCAAGTATATAAAGCACGGAATGTAGATCTGAGTCTATCACGGATCGGCTTTGTATTTTAAAGATTTGAATGTAATTTATGGTTCTACCAAATCACCTAGAGATTCAAAAGAATTGGTTGAGTAAATTAAAGAAACACCAGTAAATTTGGGTCTGCTAGATCGCCCACAAAAACAAAAACAAAATATATATATATATATTGGCTCTGTAAATTTAAGATTCAACTGTAAAAAGAAATTTTACCTAGATTGCCGAGAAATCAAACGAATTGGCTCTATAATATAAATAATTCAACCAGAAATTATCTAGCATTTCAAATCTTAATAAATTATTGTCCGTAAATATAACCAGAATTTATCTACCATTTCAAATCTTAAAATTTGAGTCTGGTGCCCTCAAGGATCGATCGGCTCTGATACCAAATGTAGGGACCCCGTTTGTGGGGTCATCCCTAAAACTAATCTCAAACACATCTAAATAGTATAATACCGATTCCAACTTATCAATGGTAGAAAAACTAAATTTCATATAAATAAATTTTAGCTTAAGCAAAACAAGTGGAACTTTATACCTGTCATTCGTCGATCGATCCCGCTTGCCCTTGTCATCCACTTCCCCATTGTGTCCTTCCATCCGAAGCTCGTTTAACCATAGGTGAAGCAACCGTTAACTTCTCCACCCAACCGTAGGCTCATGCTTTCAGTCGCATAGCCACCCCCAAGCTTCGAGGTTGTATAGCTCACACACACCAAGTGACTAGATACTCAGAAATGGGTTCTTCCCCCACCAGAATCTCTTGCCAAATTCCAATAGCAACAAGTCACTCTCTTTACAAAAATTACGATGACCATCCAAACATTGGGACCTTTCCCCATTCTCAAATCCTTCCTTAAACAGTAAAATCCATTGCGACACATGTTGCTTCATGCAAAAATGCTTAATTTCTTATTATTCAAATGCAATTTAGCTCGCCTATCCATGTGTCAAGTTTTCTAATAGAATGCACCAACTTTCCTAAATTTTCTCAAGTTTGTCTCCATGATTTTCCATCTAACTTCTATTTTTGTGGGTGCAAGTGATGTTAACTAAATGCTCAAGCCTAGTATTACATTTGCTCCTAAAATAATAATTTCTATTATTTTTAATACTAAAAATGCATTTTCCTGTGCAAGTGGTCTAAAATAATCATTTTTATTATTTTAAATGCATTTTCCTGTGCAAATTGACTAAATGCATTTTTATAAGTTTTTATGCATAATGTTTAACAATTAATCCCTTCTAGGACCTAGGTACCACACCGTTGGGCCCATTTGTGGGGTCGTCCCTATCACATTATGTAAAGTGGTTAAGTTGGGGCCAACCTAGCTTGTGTAAAAGACAAGTCAGAGTTGTGTATAAATAGAGGAGGTGTGTTCCTCATTTAACACATGTTACACTCACTTGTGATTGGTGCATAGGTGAGGGAGAGATCTGCTATGGAGGAGAAGGAGCTCATGTCTATGGTTTACATCTTTTTATTTGTTGTTCATCTATATTGAGGAAGATTTGTTGGGTTTTCTACCCCATGAGGGTTTCCCAGGATAAATCTGTGTCTCTTGTGTTTATGATGTGCTTGTTGTTCTTTGAGTGATCATGTATATGCTATTATTGTGAAATGGAATGTAATGCTGATATTTTATGTCTTATGATATTGAATCTTAACATGGTATCAGAGCTAGCCTTAAGGAAGGCAATGTATGGCACTTACGACACTTGCTTCACTTACGACAATTTGAAGGTTAGGGTTTTGTATAGCAAAAACCAGTCATCGTGGCACTTTCGCTATAAATCCATTTTGGCAAAGTTTCAGGATCTAAAGCCTTTACAGGTCATAGATATCATCCCCCTGTACCTTGTGTCTAAAGAACAGCCTCTAATTCGTTGTACTTTGTTATTTATGATCAATACAAGTTAGGGTTTCTGCCTCTTCCACATCTCAGTCATAAATAGGTGACCTAGGAAAAAAGGTCACAACTTGGGATAGGAAGCTCCAAATGAAATTTCATAAAAAGTGGTAGGTAGGGCACGAACTATAATTTCACAGGGACGATTTTCAGAGGCCGAAGTTGAACTAATGACACGTGGCTCGTCGTACAAGTTCGCTCTCCTATTTTATCCCATTAACAGGTCACGTTGCGACACTTGGCATAACTCTCTCTCAGAAAATCCAATTGAGGTCAGATTTGTGGGGTTGGAAAGCTGACAAGTTAGGATACCACAAGCCTGGTTTTCAGAACCTGTGCATTCATAATTCCAAAGATGAACCAGAAACAATCAGGTGCATATTTCTATCAAAACAGAATTGTTTTCTGAGCACCTTCATTCTTGGCTTATCACTGCTGCGGGAATTTAGGGCTTCGGAGAAAGTTGGAATTTTTGGAATCAGAGTCCACGGATGAATGCTCCTCATCAAAATATAAATTTAGAGACCAATATTGAAGTTTTTGGTTGGGCAGAAGGTCGTGCTTGATCAAACCCTAGTTCAGGATTTTGATCGGAAAGGTGGAAAGGCTTCTACAAAAGTTGGAATTTTTTGAAGTTTGTGACCACGGCTGGAAGCTCCTCAGAAAAATCAAAGTTTAGAGCTTTGGATCGAACCTTTTTATTGGGCAGAAGGGTGGGCTTCATCAAACCCTAGTTCAGGATCCTGTCCAGAAGATCCAGAAGTTTCAAAAGCAATTTTGAGGGGTCAAATTTTGGAGATTTCAAAATTGAAGTATGCTAGCTTGATCATCTCAGCAAAGCACATCTTTCCATACATTCAGAAGTTTGAAATTCAAAGTTTTAATTTCTAGGAATTCTCTGACAAACCCTAATCCAGCTCCAGATCCAGTTTCAGCAATCTAAGTGGATTGGATTAAAAGCAATTCTGACAGGTATGACTTGAGGAGATACAGGTATGTGTTGAAATCTATTCATGGTTAAGTTTATGATATGTTTGTCTTCATGTTATTAAGATTAGTATAGTTATGATTGTTAGATAATGAATGCATGTGAATGGTAGAAAACATTCATTAATTAGGGTTGTGACACTTATTATTGTACTAATGCACTTATGGTGTTATATGAGGATGATGTTGTGTGCTAACAAGATACAGGTACATTAAGAAAGACAAATCAAGTTCTATGACCATGATGACATGAAGACAAAGAATCATGCATAATATTTGATCACATAGAAGCTCTACTTATGAGGTATGTATGGCTTTGTTCTACTATGCTTAACCTATGAGATATGTAGGTTCTAGCACAAGGTCTCTAAAACATTGAAGAGAACAAAGAAGATATTGTTTGGGTATGTTAAGACATAACCAAACATGATAATCCAGGTATGTTTTCCTATATCAAGTTAGAATCCTTATTTGTTAGGATCTTAGGTAAGTATACCTGTGTATGAAATGATCATGACCATACATACTTAAGATTATTTAGAATTATAATGTTTTGATAATATTGAGATTATACTAATGAATGTATGTTTGTGTATGAGATCATGAGGATGACACTAGTGCACACTTAAGCATGCATAGTGGTATAGAGATAAAGTGGGAGGCAACCACACAAACATAAAAGTTAAGTATTTGAGTTGTTATTTGAATCTCTGAAATAGTAATGATATTGCTTGTAATAGTTGTATGCATATTTGTATTCCTAGAATATATCATGCATAATGTAAGCATTCATATAACATTGAACAATATACTACTAATATGCATATGATTGGTAAGTTGGACAAACATTCCATTGTTGCTTGTCTAGAATGAAACCTCTTTGCTGACATGTTGAGAGCTGTGCATGCTCTTGATAGTATGTTCTGGTAGAGATGGAAGGCATCTAGATAGCCGCTGTATGCATATGGGATATGGAAAAGTGTTGTGCCAAAGTATTGGTCAAGATAGTTGCATAACTATGTGAATCATATATGTATGCATAATAGGTTATCATGTCAACATGATTTGATGATTATGAAGTATTACTAATCATGTAATTAACTTTGATTTGTAGGAAAGACCATGAAGGATGATGAACACCTATTCCAAAAAACAAGTGATGGATGTTCAAACAAGAAGACTTACAAATCAAACATACTATAGAAGGCTCATGGCTAGAAGATTCTCTTAGAAAGAGGAAGAGGATCATGACGAGATGTTTTCTCCAAGTAGCTAGATAATATTGTTCTCTCAATGGTGTGATTGAAGAAGAAGTGTGAATCGAGAAAACTCCCAGGATTCAATTGAAGAAAGCTCTGTACGGGTACCCAGGATCAATAGTCATTTGATGAGCTTAATGATCACCATGGGTGATGCGGATTTCAACCATTGCTACAAGATTGAAGTTGGTTTCTATATACTCATGACATTCTTCTCTTAGATGGATGCAAGAAGGAACTCATCAAAGAGTTCGAATGATCTTGAGGCTCATACCAGTAGAACCATCTGACGGGATATGGCACAGATAGATATGCAGAAGATCACTCAGAGTGGGAATGATGTTCAGTCACAGAGGGAGAATTGACAGTTTCTTGACAATCTTGGGATTTACCAGAAGTAAAGTTGATCCTAATCTTTACCTTAAGGTTATGGATGATACTATTACTGTATCTGGATGATCTCTTTCTGACGGGGAATGAGAAATAGATCATGGAAAGCAAGAAGAAGCTAGCTACAGAATTTGATCTCGGATCGATGCATTACTTCCTAGGTCTGGAAGTATGGCAAGGCTCAAAAGGAATCTTTCTCAACTAGGGAAAGTATGATGTGGAAATCTCAAGAAGATTTGATATGTTGGAATGTACAACCTTGGCCGCTCTCATGAGTTCCAACTTGAAGTTGTTAGCTAATGAATCATCAGAGTAAGTGGATGTAACTCTATATAGACAGATTATTGGGTCACTGATGTATCTGAGGAACACTAGGCTAGATATATGATTTGCTATGAACACCTTGAGTTAGTATCTAGTGGAACCTAGACGTGTTCACTTAATAGCTACAAAACATGTGATGAGTTCACTGAAGGGTACAATAGACTTTGGTCTATATTATCTTGGAGATCATGACTTCAGATTGTATGGCTACACAGATGTTGATTGGGCAGGAAGTGTAGAAGACAGGAAGAGCACATCGAGCGGATGTTATTGTCTATGATCTGCCATGATCTCGTGGTTTAGTAGGAAGTAGTATAGTGTGGCTCTCATCACAGCTGAAGCGGAATATATAACTGCTTGCTCTGCTAGTTGTGAAGCGATATGGCTTCGGAAGTTGTTATCAAGATTGGTTGACTTAGAGATGGACCCCGTTGTAATCCTGTGTGACAACTAGAGTTGTATCAAGATGGCAGAGAATCCAGTGTTCCATGATAATTCAAAGCACATAGAGATCTGATATTTTTATATACGGGATATGGTGTAGAAAGGAGCTATCAAGCTCGAGTATGTGAGCACTAACGAACAAGCTGCTGATGTATTGACCAAACCTCTGTCTCGAGAAGAGTTTGAGTATTTCCGAGACAAGCTTGGTGTCATTCAGAAGGACCCTCCTCGAAAGGGGGAGTGATATGGTCGATGGTAATATTTGGATACTGGTATCGATGATGAGATTTCCTAAATTGACGGTAAGGTCAATGATGAGGATTTTGTATCGTTGATGTGGATACTGTATTGATGAGGATACTATATCGATGATGTGGATACTATATTGATGTGGATACTTGTATCGATGATGAGCTTAGTTGTTCCGACGATGAGGTCGATGATGAGGTTGTTGGTTACGACGATGAGGTCGATGCATGGTCCTTAGACTTTGTATATGAGGATGAGGAGGGATTGTATCATCCCTGGACTTAGGTCCCTGAACAGATCCGTAGACTCTTGTCTTTGAGAAAGATGTTGGTGAATGATGTAATGTGCGCTCCTGTACTGCTCAGCGTAACAGTAGGTGATCATTCACAAAACCTGTAATGATGTAATGTTTGCTCCTGGATTAGCAGGTGATCATTCACAGGTTGTAAATCCTAGATCTGATCTAGGTCACACCCGAGTTGAAATAGTACTGGCTCTGTGGTTGATTGGAATGATGTAATGTTCGCTCCTGGACTGCTCAGTGTAGTAGCAGGTGATCATTCGTAGGTCTTGTAATGATGTAATGTTCGCTCCTGGACTGCTTAGTGTAGCAACAGGTGATCATTTACAAGTGATAAAATCCTAGATTTAATCTAGGTCACATCCAGTATGAAAAAGTACTGGCACTGTGGTCGGGATTGCACGTCCTTGAACGTTTGGTTCAAAATGTACGTGATGGGGATTACATCATCCCGGAACCACTAGTTCAAAATGTACGTGATGAGGATTGCATCATCCCAAGACTTTGGTCCCTGAATCGATCCGTAGACATATGTCTCTGAGAAGTGGTCCCTAGTGGATGAGAGGGGATTGCATCATCCCCGGACTTTGGTCCCTAAATTTATCCGTAGACATATGTCTCCGAGAAGTGGTCCCTAGTGGACGAGAGGGGATTGCATCATCCCCGTACTTCAGTCCCTGAATTGATCCATAGTCATATGTCTCCGAGAAGTGGTCCCTAGTGGACGAGAGGGGATTGCATCATCCCCAGACTTCGGTCCCTGAATTGATCCGTAGACATATGTCTCCGAGAAGTGGTCCCTAGTGGACGAGAGGGGATTGCATCATCCCCGGACTTCGGTCCCTGAATTGATCCGTAGACATATGTCTTCGAAAAAGAGGTCCTTAGACTCTGTCTAAGTTGACAAGTGGACTACATCGTCCTTAGACATGTTATGGTGTCTTAAATGGATCATCTGTATTGCAGGGTATGCTGCTACGATGCTGGTGATCGTGATGGTCTAGATGACGATGTTATTGATCGTGATGGTCTAGATGACGATGTTGCTGATCGTGATGGTCTAGATGATGATGTTGTTGATCGTGATGGTCTAGATGACGATGCTGCTGATCGTGATGGTCTAGATGACAATGTTGTTGATCGTGATGGTCTAGATGATGATGCTGCTGATCGTGATGGTATAGATGACGATGTTGTTGATCGTGATGGTCTAGATGATGATGTTGTTGATCGTGATGGTCTAGATGATGATGTTGTTGATCGTGATGGTCTATATGACGATGGTGCTGATCGTGATGGTCTAGATGACGATGTTGTTGATCGTGATGGTCTAGATGACGATGTTGTTGATCATGATGATCTAGATGACGATGTTGTTGATCGAGAGATCTAGATGATGATGTTGATTAGTAGATCCAGACGATGAGGCTGTTGATTGAGTGATCCAGATGATGATGATGTTACTGTAGTTGTTCGAGTGCTGGAAAAGATGAAGATTCAGTACTAAAGATGTTGATGTTCCAGTATTGAAGATGTTCCAGTAAATGCTTGAGTTACTGATGATGTATAAAGAAAGCTTCCAATGATTTATAGATGTATCATGTATGATGTTGATGACTCCTTGCTCCTGCAGATGTTGTTATAATATCCTTCTTGTTAAGGTGGAGTGTTGAAATATTGTAACTTCTAAGAATATTATATTTGTACTTTATTATTCCGGAGATGTTTCATTCCTCCGTGAAGACCTTATTGTATATCCGGAGATGTTTTATTCCTCCGTGGATAATGTGGTAACTTCGGTTATTAGACTTCCCTAATGGGGATCGGCCCTGTATGTGTTATATGGGTTAAATGGTTATTAGACCACCCTAGTGGGGTTGGCCCTATCACATTATGTAAAGTGGTTAAGTTGGGGCCAACTTAGCTTGTGTAAAAGACAAGTCGGAGTTGTGTATAAATAGAGGAGGTGTGTATCTCATTTAACACACATTACACTCACTTGTGATTGGCGCATAGGTGAGGGAAAGATCTTCTATGGAGGAAAAGGAGCTCATGTCTATGGTTTACATTGTTGTATTTGCTGGTCATCTATATTGAGGAAGCTTTTTTGGGTTTTCTACCCCATGAGGGTTTCCCAAGATAAATCTGTGTCTCTTGTGCTTATGTTGTGCTTGTTGTTCTTTTAATGATCCTGTATATGCTATTGTTGTGAAATGGAATGTAATGCTGATATTTTATGTTTAGCATATTGAATCTTAACACAAAATTCTATTGGAAGTCGACATCGTCGTCGTTCTTCCGTGTGTGATTTTATTTGTACTCTACGACCCTTTATTTCCTTTGTGTGTCCGTCGGTGAACCGTTTCACCTATCGCTACACATATACTCAAAAGCACACATTAATAGTCTTGTTATCATTCATCAAAATTCACTTCATAAACTGCTAACCGTTAAGCAATTGTAGTTTACTCATAATATCATAGATTTCGTTAATCAGTTAAAATCATTACGCCAACATGCATTTATTTTCCTCTCATCATATATTTGATCATACAACTAAACGTTAAGTAGCATATTCATGTACACATATCCATTTCTCATAACATAGCTAATCATTAAGCAAGCATACCTTTATTCGTCAATTCCAGATAAATTATCCAATTCCACAAATTGCCATCTAATCCATTGTTTTCATTCATTAAATTTTCGTCAAGTGCATCTTCAAGTTTTCCTCAATCGTTAAGACATATCAAGACTCAAGAGACCACCTTATCGAAGTTTTTTAGGTCGGGTCACTCGATTGGTGTCCTTAAAGTACACAGTCATTCTAGGGGCATTACAAAACCTAGCTGATCTTGTGAGCATAATAGTGTGGTCTTGCTTATGATAGGTACTGAAGCTACTTCATTGATGGCAGGTATACATACCTAATTGAGATCCTCTTTGTTTCGAGAATAATTTAATATTCTCTACTGAACAGGGCCAACCATGTGAAGGTGGAAGCTCTTATGGCCCCTCCCCCCCTCACATCACTCTCAATTCCCCATACCCAATGCATGTACTTGAAAAAAAAAATATGTGCAAACATGTGGTTTTCATCATAAAGAAACATTTGCCATTCATTCAATAAAAGGTAACATTCGTTAAACAATTCATTAATTCAGTAGGCAAAAAATTATGCATGACATTATATTATCAAAAATAAGTATGCATAGTTTTTCTTTAGTCGCTTCTTTTTAGTTTTTTTTCTCTTGACAAAATTAGAAAGAAACTCATCTTCTAGAACTTGTTGTTCAATGCTTGGGGCTTCATCAACTTGTCATGATGTCTTCCTAGTAGAGTACTCATGATGTGGATGTTGCGGCAAGGGGTTTGGATTTACTACAATAATGTGAAAATGTTGCATTAATATCTTTTGATATTATAATGACAAGTTTTCATTTAAAAAAAACATTACAAAGGTTTTTTTTTACCTATTTAAGCCACATCATGTACTTTGTATTCATGTCTAGGCTCATCTGGCCTTCCATCCTCTAATCCGCATTGATATACTTCTTCCTGTGGAATTTATGTTTCTTGGTGTTCTTCAAATGGTTTTTATAGCGATGGTAAGTCATCATCTTCTTCGATTCTTCTGTGATTCAATACTTCATCAACCTTAACTCCAGGACTTTCTACTATTTTCCTGATTCGCAAATTGTAGAACTTATAAGATTTGATTTTGCAGGAGTAACCGAGAGAGATTCCTTCTTCTTATCTGGAATCAAATTTTTGAAGAGTGTCATCGTTTCTTTTTATGTAACATTTACTTCCAAATATTATGAAATGCTTAACTGTAGTTGGTCTTCATTTCCAAAGTTCGTAGGGGGTCGAGCAACTGTTTGTTCTAATAAAGCATCTATTAAGTATGTGAACAGTTGTATAAATAGCATGTGTCCAGAACCTATTTGAAAATCTTGATTTGTTTAGCATGGTCCTGGCCATTTCTTGAACAATCCTATTTTTCCTTTCTGCCACCCCATTTTGTTGAGTTATGGCTGCTAAAAATTGTCTTCTAATTCCATGTTTATCACAATAGCTATAAAACTTGTTTGAGGTGTATTCTCCTCCATTGTCAGGACCCTTAAGCACTTTATTCTTAAATCAGTTTCGTTCTCAACCGCCTCCTTAAAGGTCTTGAAGCATTCGAATGTTTCTGATTTTGCATTAAGGAAGAATACCCATTTCATTCGAGTGTAATCATCCATGAACAAAATAAAGTATTATTCACCATTCATTCCTTTGGTTTGCATTGGACCACAAATATTTGAATGAACTAGTTCCAAAGGTCTTGAGGTAGTATATTCTTTTGTTGGGTACTTTGTTCTGGTTTGTTTCCCATGTAGGCAGTGTTTGCAGAAAGCATTCGATGGATTCGTAATCCTTGGAATGTCTCTTACTACTTGTTTTATACTAATACTGACCAAATTGTCAAAATTGATATGTCCCAATTTTCTATTCCAAATCCAACTTTCTTCACTTTGTCCTATGTAGAATTTTTCTTATTTTCCTTCATCAAGAATGTACACATTGTTAGGAGTTCTGGAGGCTGTGGCTACGATTCTTCCTGTATCCCTATTTTTTATTTTGCATTTCTCCGAGTCAAAAGTGAGTGTGTGTCCATGGTTGTACATATGGGTAACACTTAAAATATTATATTTCATGTTCTCACCTGGCATAACACTATATGCCTTGTTTCTTTTATTTCCTAAACTTGCTAGTCCTTTGCCCAAAATATTAGCTAACCCATTGTCCCCAAAATAAACACTGCCTCCCTTGTCTTCTCTGAACTTCTGAAAGGAATTTTTTTATATCTCCGGTCGTATGTTTGGACCATCCACTATCTATATACCATTGCCCCTTTCTACTTTGTGCATGTAAATCTAGGCTGCATTCTTCCTAATGGTCTTGATTTTTTCGATCCTCAACTATCTTAGTAGATTGCACAGATTGATGTTGATTTTCGCAGTCATGGGTATCATGATCTGATGTGTCCCAATATTCTTCTTCTGAACTTAAAACACCGAAAGGATTGGAATATTCAAACATGACTTCAGATGGTTTTATGAATATTTTATGTTTAGGATTCATCTGATTTCCCAATCCATTCTTTTTGGTATATGCTAATGCACGAGCTCTACAATTTATTGCTTTATGACAAAAATTATGACAGTAGAAGCAATTTCCAAATAAAATATTCTAGTACCTAATAGGATAGAAATTTTGAAGTTGCACATAATTACTTTACAACTGAAGACACCCGCTTTGATACCAATTGTTGTAATCGATTTAATACTGAGGGGGGGGGGGTGAATCAGTATTAGCACAGTTATTCGCAGATTTTACCTTCTTTAACATATTATCCTTTACTTAATCTTTTTCTTCTATTATGCATCAGTAAATAAACATTTACACATATATGCACCACATCATCAACACATAACACAGCAAATTTTTACGTGGAAACCCAAACGGGAGAAAACCATGGAATGCTTCTTTATAGTGAGAAATAATACATTCGAGGAAGCACCAACTTCCTGTTTTTACTAGCACCAACTGGAAGGAGGCACCAACATCCTGCATTTTCTCTAGTACCAACTGGAAGGAGGCACCGACCCCATGTCGTTTTGTTTTACAAGAACCAACCTGAAAGAATTTGTGACTCCTTGTCTCCTTGTTGTTTTACATGAACCACCCTAAAGGAAGCTCAGACTACTTGACTCCTTGCCCCATCCAACTACCCTGATGTCCAATATATATTACTGAATTGTTGATCTTCAACTTTACAAACTTCTTAAGGTCTTCTGATGATGATTATGTTGTGCACTACCTTCGTATGCAGGATATACTTTGTTATTGCGTTGCATACATCACTTGACTTCTCATTCCTCTCAAAACACACTTCTGCTAATGACTTACTTCATGTACTATGTGCTCTACTGATTCTACAGTCTGCAATTCTAGTTCAACGATCTGTTCTTTGTGACTACAATGATCAACTGATACTGTGTTTACAATTGATAGTTTAATGTTCAGAAATGAAGCACTAGTAACAAAAGGAATTGCGCACTTTTTGATGTGTCTGTTCTATTTAAGTGTTGCATTTTCTTAGATAATCTGCAACATCATGTGCATCAAATAATTGGTCCATTCAGTTTAACGCACCTATCTTAGATCTTCTGCATCATGATGTGCCTATCGTGTCCTGTTGATGTTCTATTGTTGCGGATCAGATGAAGTCTTCAACTTCACACACTTCCACTTATGTTCATATGCATAAGCTAGACATCAACACAATCTCTGATAAACTTTGGCTTTGTCTCTGCGTTTATGTCTCTTCAAATTTTGTGACTATCGACATGGTGAGTGTGATACTATCCTTTGATATACCCATCACTTGCATATTCTTCAGTATCTCTTTCTTTTAGTGTTTGTGCAACTTTCACAGGTCTACAACATCTTTCTGCACATCATCAAAACTTTGTTCTATTGCATGTTCCCATTCGACTCTTCGCTAGATCATTTTGTTTTGTCCATGAGCCCCTTGATGCCTTGAAAAAAAAGCTGAAAATTTCACACAAAACACTTATGTTCTTCGTGTCAAGGTTACTTCAAATCTTCAACTTGCATCTCTATTTATACATGTCCTGCACGGATTGTATGTTCGCAAGTTGGTCGTGGCATCCCTTCTTCCATACTTCGCAGATTGTGCATATGCCATCTGTCATCATATGCGCTATTGACGTATCATACATGATGTATCAAGTGCCCTCAAGGTCCACAACTTGGTGGGACTTTCCACATTATTTGTGTACCATTGCACTCTTGATGTACCATTGCCTTATGGTATGTGCACAATCTTTCACTTCATCTTGATCTATCCATAATCTTTTTTGTATCATCCTTTGTGAGTAATGCACCCTTGTGATATCAATATTCTGCGTAATCTGTGTGTTCTCTAGTATCTCTTTAGTGAGATTATGACCCATGCTTCAACATTGCATTTGGGTGATGCACCCTTGGTGTATTGACACTTTACGGATTCTGTGCATACTCTAACTTTTACTTTGTGAGACTTTGAATTATTCCTTGTCATCACTTGTATTTGACTCCTTGGTTGTATTATTACATTTTCGATACAGCTCACTTGAAATAAGAGAAGGAATAGTCAACCACTTTAGAAATTGCTTGGACAAGCAAGATCAAGTTGCTATTATCTCAATGCCAACAAAACTAAGCACTAGATTCCTGCATAGCTTACATAATGTAAATGATCCTAAAACATACTTACATAAAATCAACATTTCAGCAACTTCATCAAATACAAATGGTTAAATTGGTTTGTGGGGATACATTTCTGTGTTAAATGGTTCTCGAAGTGGTTGTCTATTCCAGTTTCAGTTTGGTCATTTGAAAAAAGAAAGCAGTACTTGCATTTCTACTTTGAGAAAGAACAATATCAATACCACTTGCTATTTCATGACATCAATCCATCGTCAGGACATTTTGAGCCATTGTTATTATATTCCTCAACCAATCCCATTTCAAATCCAGATATCTCAAACCCTCCATGCATTTTTCCAAATAACATATCCGTAGTCAACTTGAAAATTCCATTGCTTGAACAAATGCATCTTCTAGAGCAAGGTCTTCATTTATGAAATTGCATCATCGGTGATTCTCATGATTCCCTATTTGAATCCGTTTGCAATTTTGCACCAACCTTTGATGTCATGTCTTTGAGGAAGACAATAGCACAAACATTTTTCAATTTCTATATTGGAAATGACATGAAAGCAATAAATGCATTAAGCAAATATATTTGCAATAACATTGTTCAATTGCAAATTGGAAAGCTTGTAACATTATCAAGTTATCAATGCTTTACATTGAAGGAAGCATAGGAGGAGATTTTGCAATTCAATGGTTGTGTGAAATGCTATATGTGAAGCTATGCATTTGGACTGTTGAAACGTGTGGCATTTTTATAGAGTTCAACCCATTTGAACCCTGTTCAAACATCATTTACCTTTTGCGTTTTAGCATTGCACCTGGACATAGCCACTACCAACCATTGATTTTTCTGCAACACGCCAATAGATTTTGCAATTGATATTCCTAGCATTCCAAATCAATTGCTTTGCATAAACTAGAAATCTTTTCCTACTCAAAATCAAAATCAGAAGAGCTGATTTTGCATGGAATCGAGGCACAAATTGCAATTGAAACTCGAAGACAATTAGCCAGAGCGAGCATTTCAAAAATCCTGAAAAGAAAAATAAACTTGGTTGTCGCAAACAAACAAAGCAAATTCGAAAGGTAGAAAACACATATTATGGCTTCCAAAAAGGAATTTGATTCAATTTTGTGTTGCAAGTGCAACACCCACGTAGCCAAAATGCCTATGAGTCTTCATCATTTGAAACAATCCATAAGAAATCAAAAGTCAATTGCATACTAAGAACAAAGAAGTTGTATTTCCATATGCAAAATACCAAAGAGCTTTCGTCATTTGAAGCAAGCAATAAGAAAGAAAAACTCAATTCTATGTCAACAAAAAAAAGATCACGCAAGGGCGGTAAATGCAATTGAAAACTATCTTGAAACAGTTCAAGACACACCCATTCATGCATGTGCAATTTGTCAACGTCTACATTTTCGAAAAGACATATGTGATATTGAAATTGATCCTTTGTTAAGTTTATCTTCTCTATGCATTCTGCAAAAGCCAATAGTTATTAACAAGTGTGCAAATATTGTAAGAATGCAATTTCTAATGGAAAGATACCTTCATTTGCAATCCCATTGCAAATCCGAAAAAATAAAAAAAATTGATTTCGGTTTCATCTTTAACACCTTTAGAGGAAAGATTGGTTGAACCGAGAATGTTCTTTGCACAAACAAAGATAGCTTGTTTACAAAAGATCACAAGTTTGTCTTACATGAATGATCATAAATGTGCCCATGGATTTGAACATAGTGCAATCAAACATTGCCAAGTAGCTTCTCTGACACGATGACAATTGTTGTGCCGATAAAAAAATGGAATACAAGAATGCTTACTAGTCTAGTAATGTTAGACCAAAACATGTTATGATTGCTCTAAAGGACTTATGCGAAACGTCGTTGTACAAATTTGAAGGGGTTGTCATCAACAATGATTGGGGATAAATTTTTGAACTATACCAATGAATACAACAAAATTAATTTGCCAAATCGGAATCTATCCACTCAGATGATAGTGAAGAAGAGCCTAAACAAGTCTCTGAAAATCTGGTTCATATTTATGGAGAAGTGCAACTCATTAACGATGTTGAAAATCAGATTATACAAATTGCGCCTTCTAAAGGATTCAAGCCATTGGGCATTTTCCAAGATAATTTCTCTGAAGAGCTTAACTTCCCTAGTCTGTTCTTATGGTTCTAGCCGACCTGCTGATGTACTAAATCGGTTTTTCTTTCAACAAATAGATCAATGGGAATTGCTTCATGATTCTGAAGATTTCTCAACACATCCTACAAACATTTTTTTCAAGGCAGTGCTAAAATTGGTGAAACAAGTTTCAAACTCTGCATGGATTTCTATCTGTAAAGGAGAACTGAAAGGAAACAAGTTAACTTCCAAGGATGTCAAATATAAAAAGAATCTTGAAAACATATTGAAATCATTAATTGCATATTGATTGCTTCAAAGTATATGAACATCTCTAGACTAGTTTGAGAACATTAGAAGAAATGTATTTGCAATTATACGACAACTAGGGCCTCCTACTTTTTTTGTTACTTTCACTAGTGCAGAACACCTATGGACACCATTGATCAGTGCATTGCAAAGAAAAATAAATGATGTTGGATATAGTCATGACAATACTTGCTCTGATCAATATATTGATTGAGTCATAAGAAACCATCTCGTCATTTGTAGCAGATACTATAGACATAGAATCTCAGCAATGCACAAACTAATTACAAAAATAATGAAACATTCAAAGACCTTGAAGACTATTTCTTTATTACCGAGTTCCGGGGCCGTGGAAATGAACATGATCATGCCTTGCTTTGGATACGAAATGCACATGTATATGGACAAAATTCTGATGACGAGATTACAACATTTGTCAACAAATACATTTCTTGTGACTCAATCCTTTTGTTTGAGGAACTAATCAAAATTCAAACACGTCACCACACAAGAACTTGCAAAAAAAAACACAACTCTACTTGTAGATTCAATTTTCCATTCCCTCCAATTGACAAGACTACTATTTTGCATCGACTTGACAACAACACATAAATAGACAAAAAAAAAAAAAAACAACTTTGCTCATTGTTGCAAAACAAAACCTATTCTAGGAATATTTCCTTTGACAATTTTCTAGACAAGTCGCAACTATCCAAAAAATAGTATGTAATGTACTCTTTTGCGTTCATGCTTACTACGACCTGTTTTACTATTGGAAATAAATCCATGTGACATTTGGATAAATGCTTTTGCAAAACGGATCCTGGAATTGTGGAAAGCTAATATAGATGCACAATTCATACTAGATACCTATGCTGCATCGACATATTGTAGTTTCTACATGACTAAAATGGATCGCACAATGACAAATGCTTTCAAAAAATAAAACATAAAATATTGTTGCTCAAACAATGATAGTAGAACACTAGTACAAAATGAGAGATAAATGACCAAAATCCACATATAAATGACCACTTTTGATTTGGCGACCACTAGTCACGGGATAAATGAATGTTAATTTGCCACTAGTGGTCACCATTTGGTCTTTTTTTGGTCACTAATTTAGTCTTTTTTAATCAATATTGCAATAGCATTAGGGCACAAAGGAATCGAACCACCAAACTCCTGCTTATAAGGAAGACACTCTTCCACTGAGCTAGCACCCTTTAAGAATTCGAGAACCTAACTTACAGAGCCCTCTATAATGGTAAAAAAAATCAATACATGCCTTTGAGTATCTAATGGTCAGAAAATAATGATAAACTGTATAAGTTCATAAGATATGATCATGTCCTACAAATATTCATCTTGAAAAAAGAAATACTTTGTAAATCATAAGCCAACTTCGACCAAATACCAATAGAGAAATATATATTAAGTACATTCCATGTGTAATTGCCAAACGCTCATATTCTAAAGAACCTAATATTGTTATTCATGTTAACTCAAAAAGGTAATTGACACTACAGTGTAGTTTTTAGCTAGAAACTGATTAATGAATTAGCTATTATTATTTCTACCTATATGAAGTTATTTGGATGAAAGCTACCTGAGGTCAGGTAGCTTGATACCTATAGAAATTAGTGATATTACAAGCTACCATAAAATTGCATGTCCATAAGAATTTGTAGTTCCACGTTAAAGTTAGTTAATCTAACACTACCAATGAATTTCTTGTTATGGATGACCACGACATTTAGAAAATAGAATTTACTAATTACAAAATAGATCGTTGCGGCACATAATCTAGACTCAAACAATATAACCATATGTCAAATTATTATACTATGTTATACAATACAAAAAAATTGGTCACTCACTGGCATAGATGTTGTCTCTAAGAGTTCAACATGAAAAGTACTTTTCCTAGCCATGATATGGTCCTTTGCTCCCATCCGAACAAATACATGGTCAAATGGTGAAAATTCAAACTCTTAAGTAAGAACATCTGCCCCAAGTTGAAAACCATAAGAATATATATCATCAACCAATGTAACTTATGGATATCGATATGTTAGACTTAACTTTTAACCACATCAAAATATTAGCCAACCTATACCAAGATAACTGCCGAGCATACTTGTCTATAAAGAGTTGATTTTCCACTCATGTTGGATCTTGTAAAAAACATGAAAGAAGCATTTATGTGGCAACCTATATTAACATCATTCTAAACAAAAACATCCACTTTCATTGGCCTATCTCACTCATAAGCCATCTTTAACTTTTGGACACACTTTTGAAATGTAAGGGTCACATTTTTCCTACGTAGCATTAAAACTAATGCACATAAATTAATGATTCATCTTTATGATTTTTCATATATTAAACCCCTCCTACATGTATAAGTTGAATATGAAGTATATAAATATCTTAATGTAATATCTTGAAAGAGATGTCGTCAATTTTAGAATTCAGGTCACCATGTTTAAAATATTCTCCACTTTTCTTTCTTGACCTCCTCCACCTCCGAATATTTTTCCATCAATGAGTTAGAATTCAATTAATATTTTGTAACGGCCAATGCTACTTGCCCAAATATATTGACTGCATCCAACCACTATGTACAATATTAATGCGATCTTGTATTTTAATAAACATTGACTGAAGGTTGTCGAAGAATACATGTGTTAACGAGTGAATCGGATGATACATTGCATCATATGCTTTGGACCGATGCATCCTTCTTTTGAATATATGAGTGGAACAAGAGGACGTGAAATGAAAATAGCAATAAGTAACAATGAAAACTAAGTTTCAAAGGTATATGGGAATGGAATCCCTTATGGATAATGTTATGGTGTACGAAACATAAATTAAAACCATAAGAGGATCCTCTCCAAAAGTTGATGTTATGAGCTTGCTTTTCCAGTTCCATAGCCTTTCTTTCAAAGCCCGAGAACATCCTCAAGATCATGTTGCCCATTATATCATCGAAAAGCATAGACATAAATTTATGAATTATTATTATAATATTTTTATATGCAATCCAGGTTTGATGAGCGTGGGAATATTTCAAACCTCGTAGGTTGGTCTTTCAAAATATGACTACACATTACTAGATTCTTATGTGATTTGGAATGCATTGATTGACCCAACCACACAACAAATATAATTATTAATTATAGCTCGGTCAATTGACAATGGATGTATTCTATTCGGAATATAGATGAATACCATGGCTTTGCTCTCTGTATGTTTATATTGAAAATTGTAATATAGAAGTTACGTTACCAGAAATGAGAAACGGGCAATGAAACGAGAACGGTAAGTGAAATTGAGTTTGGAGGTTTCACATATATAAGAAACGAGGAAAGAGAAAACAAAAAAATCTAAAAATCCAAAATATTACAAGAACACTTAACTCTTAACATATTGAGATAATTACCTATTTCATAGTGAAGTAATTTGCTTTTATAATGCAGTTAATTCACTTTTAAGAAGTTAACCTATTGATTTTGTCAATGATGATCCTTGCCAAATTATGTTCTTAACTCATATAAACCCACTATTTTATGTGATAAAAGATAAATTAATTTCCTTGGATAAATAGAGAAATAATTAGTTCGCCAACCCAGGTAAAGGCAAGAAGGCAGGTAGAAGAGCCAGCAAGAACACAAGCATCCTAGCAAGCTCTAACCATAATAACATATACATGTGGAAAAGTTAAAATGCACAAAATTAGCTCCTCCAAAATATCTAACGGCAATAAATTCTAGTGATCAAAGAAACGACCATCGTTTCCTAAGAAATCGGTCTGGGCCTTAAAAACGGGAAACGGCCGTTTTTTTAGGGCGTTTTAGTCCCGTTGTCGTTTCTGAGCCGTTTTTTTCACAGAAACGGTTGCAGCCGTCTCGTTTCTGGCAACACAATAGAAGCACCCACAAGCTTACCGTGGCTTACCAAGCGCACCCACAAGCGGGTTGGCCTGTCTTGTGTTATCCCTACCGTGTTTTGCAGCCTTGGTATTTGTTGTGGTGACTTCCCCTGGATGCCAGTGGTAGTAGAAGTGACTGTATTTCTTTGAAATTGTGTTCCTAGCATCTCTATATAGAATCTCTACATGTTACAACAAAAGCATAATCCTTGAAAAATAATACATTCACACCACAGACCACATTGAATCAATAGTAACTGATTTCTATCTAGACAACTTGACATTGAAAACTGCAAATCTGTATATTGGACGACATGCACCACTTGAACATGTTTTTTATTTTGTACGTAGCTTTCTGACAAGTACAAGAAAAGAAGAACACATTGTTCTTGCCGAGAATTCCAACTATGACATGCTCACAAATAACAACAAGCAACAAAGATTAATGTCTTTTATGAGTAGCAACAACTTCACATTGCACACAACAAAACCAACGCATGAGACATGATCAATCCTTGACCACTTTTGGACAAACCTGCCTATAAGTCAAACTACATAGGCTTGTTGGAGTGACCATCATGCTATATATCTTTCAATTTGTCCAAATTGATGCAAAGCATGTCTTTCACTTGTTCAATAGTTTTGATCCAATATGTTTTCTCTTATTTTCTTGATCTAGAAAAAAACGATAACCAGTTACCGTGTTGTGTTGATTTTCATGTGCATTGCAAAGATCAGATCCGCATGGGTTGTTGCAATGCTGAAAAAACATTGCCTTTGGCTAAATCCATATCAATGGACCATGGCCAAGGCAATGAAATTTTTTCTTTTCCCAATAATCATTTTTCCTATGTTTGGAACAAAAAAAGGGGCCACAGAAGAGAGGTGAAGAATGGGAAATAAACTGTGCCTCGTAACATTGGCTTCGAAAAAATGTCAAGAATACCAGTTCATGTTCCTGTTATATGTTTTTCCAAATGCTTTTGCAGCCCCTCTGAATTGATTTCCATTCAAGCCCGATCTGATTTGCACTGTTCAATTTTGCATTCAATCCTGAACTGATTTGATCTACTGTTCCCCACCCCCCTGCTTGGCTATGTTCTTAGATAGACTTCAATATTTGCAAATTCAATGACGCTAACTTTGAATTCCTACCAACAACACTTTTGCAACCTAATAAACAGTTGAGATTGTTGCCTTTGCCATCATGTAATTAACACATATTCTCTTATCTAACTTTAATACATTGCAAACCCGGAATGTAACTAGATAGTGGCCTAATACATTTATACAAAAATGGTCTAATACATTTGTACAAAGAAACTGTTGTCGCCAAACCTTGACTCATGGAACATTCTATTAGCAAAATATTCATGAGAAAAAAACTTTTTCTTAAACAATTTTCTCAATGCTTCAAATGCATGATGTCAAGATCTTTTCATATTCTTTTTTTGTTTTTTTCATTCAACGCCAAAGAAAGTGGCAATGACAAAAACAAAAAAACACATCATTTTCTTTGATCCAACAGATGCCTTAATGCACTGATTGTAAAATTTATATCTTTGTTGCCATTACAAACTATGCATGTTTAGATTAACATATTTTAGCGTCAAAATAGATAAAAAGTCATGCTATTTCATTTGCAACTTTGTTTTCATAAATTGAATATGAAAACCGCATTGCTATTGCAAAAAAAATTCCCTTGCAAGGCAGATAGAATTTTTAATGAAATATATATGTTTACATCAGAAATCTAAATCTTACCCTCCAATCGAAAAAACTGATGCCACGTCATTTGCAATAATGTGCTCTTGTTTATGTCATGTCTTGAAAATTGCCATTGTGAATTCCCCTTTCCATGTGCATTTGTTCCATAGAAACAAGATTGTTTTCTTTGCCTTGAAAATGTTGCATTTCACCTCTGCCTTTATAGCCTCACATTTGGCACTAATGCAGTTCAATTTGCAAAGCACAATTGCACATAAAGAAATTGTTGCAGATTGTTGCACAATGGAAACAACATCAGACATTGATACTCAAAAAAGGTAGAGAACATTTTCTTTTCTTTTTTTAATTTTTATTTTCTTGCGATGGAGCTAATTGGAAATTCCCCTTCCTAGTTCAAATATTGCAAAAAATAACAAAAGGATAAAAAATTGCATGCGAAATACTTCAAATATTCCAACATTTGTTCTTAAAACTGAACCAACTTTTTTGCTAATGTAATGTCCTACAAATTTCCATTGCAAATTCCTCTTTCCATGTGCATTTGTGCCATAGAAACAAGATTGATTTCTTTTCCTTGAAAATGTTGCATTTCACCTCTGCCTTTGTAGCCTCACATTTGGCACAAATGCAGTTCACAGACAATTGTTTCCAGATTTTCAAAGCGCAATTACACATAAAGAAATTGTTGCAGATTGTTGCACAATGGAAACAACATCAGACACTGATACTCAGAAAAGGTAGAACAACACTTTCATGTTTTTTCTTGCAATGTAGCTAATTGGAAATTCCCCCTTCCTAGTTCCCCTAGTTCCAATATTGCAAAAAAATAGCAGAAGGATAAAAAAACTGCATACGAAATACTTCAAATATTTCAACATTTGTTCTTAAAACTGAACCAACGTTTTTGCTAATTTTTTCTCCTTCTTTCTTTCTACACTAATTCCAGATTGAAGCAAACACCATTGCAACCATCAACTATCATCCAATTGTGCTCAAGAACATACAACAATGTCTTTGAAGGAGATGTTTTAGCAATATATGGACCTGCACAAACTAAAATCCAAGCCTTCTCCTATGAAGACACAGATAACGCATGCAGATTTAGTAGACAGAGACGGTCAAATGACAATTACCGTTGACATAAATGACAATTTGATCAAATGCTTCAGCAATTTTTTCTTGCCTGGGAAAATCATTAGAATCACTGGGTTTGGACTGAAAAAGAAAGGCCAATATGACCGGGGAGATTCAAAAAATACCATTTTGATATTAGAAAATACTAAAATCGAAAGATTGAACAAGTTTGTCAAATGCGCAAGTTGCCTCCGGATATGAGCATCAATGAGCTCTTGTCAATGAGCGAAGGATTTCCAATTGGTTCTGTTGCAGCGATTGTCGTTGCATGCTACCAAAACAACAAGCAATATGATTTATATATCAAGGATGGTGAAACAAAAAATGATCATGCAATTCTACATAGTGTTCTTTTTTGCATAGCTATATTTTTTTGATAGATTGCCTTTCAATTTCAACAACTTTGCTTTGTTATATCGCACACGACAATTAGCTTCAGCTATTTCTGATTTCCACAAAGTTATATTTTCTTTTCTTTTCTTTTTCTACAACTACAACTCAATGAGGCATATAAGGATCGTTTTTT
The DNA here is from genome assembly GCA_027924585.1 of Larix kaempferi. Taxonomy (NCBI): domain Eukaryota; kingdom Viridiplantae; phylum Streptophyta; class Pinopsida; order Pinales; family Pinaceae; genus Larix; species Larix kaempferi. Next base: position 2,003,181 of record BSBM01000703.1, on the reverse strand, counting down.
GCAAATACAAGAACAATTGGCATCTGACGATGCACCTCTTTACCTCTTCAAGAACATTATTAGAAATTACTCAAAAGGAAGCCATTTGTTGCCACCTTCTACATCGACATTCATTGATCCACTCAGTGATGACTATGCAATCTAAAATTTGTTGACAATCATAGAATCAAAATCCCAAGTATATTGACAATACTGTTATGGTCCACTGTCAAATGCAATTGTTGATGATACACTTTGCTATTGCCTTGACATAAATATGAATGAATTAGTGAGTGCACTGTCAATGTTGATGAGCGTGGATCGATACAGAGATTGCTTTCCATTTCCAGGTTTCATCCAGTTATTCATAATATGTTCAAACCAATACCATGTTTGAACACTCATTCCAAATGTCAAATGTTTTATTCAACAAAAGAAATTTTTAAAAAAGAAGAAAAAAACTACTATTTCCGTACAAAAGCAATGTTTAGCATAGCATATCTGGAATCTTCTTCACATTTTTAACATTTCTGTTTTCTTCACTTACACTAATATTGTTAATTTTCTTGATTGTAAAAAATGCACAAGTTTGGAAGATCTTCAAATAACTATTCAATACATAAACACTTTTACTATGGTTCACACCTTTGCAATAATGCTAACATGAGGTGTTTCTGTTTCCTCGCACTTTCACAGATTCAAGGCGTGCTTAGACCAAAAAATGTATTCCCACCACCTTTCCATCGTATCTGTTCCAAATGCAAGCAATCAATGGTTGATAATTTTGTCCCATGCACAAATTGCAAGTGTGAAACAACAATTACATATGAACATAGCATAGAATGCAATTTAGAAACAAATGATGGGTTGATATAATGCATTCTAGGCAATCCTCAACTCAAAGACTGTTGCCCGGAAGTAGCAACTGTTTCATAAGAAACTTTTTCAAAAATTGTTGCTTCAAGAGTCTTTAACCTGCGAAGATTGTGCCAAGGAATTTTCACATTGGCAATGGATAACATAATCATCAACATTAGCATATTTTGAGCCCCCGACCATAAATTGCAGGTTGGCTTCAAATCCTCTTTGTCCTTTTAGTTTGCACAGAAATACATATTCTAGTCAAACGCAAGAATTTCTAGTGCATGCATGAATTTCTAGTTCAATTTATTAGCATAGAAATCAACCAGTTTAAGAACTTTGATCTTGAAACATTTTGCTTTTGAACATGGCTTTAGAGGCAAAATAAACCCCAGCTCTGTCTCTTGCATGAGATTCATGGACATTACTTTTTTACTCGGATAACAATAGCTTGTTGTTGAGTCGCAAAAGCAAACAACATGCAACTTAATTTTCCGCTAATATTTTGCCATGACGTTCAACTAAATCCACATGTTTAACCTCAAAATGCTTTACTTCTGTGCATATTTCTTAGACTAGAAAAAAAAAAACAAGTTGAAACAACCACTTTGTGAAACTCAATGCCATCAAACTTGGCATTGTTTATTCACTTTGCCAAAATCTGTAGATTCAGGCTTCAAAATTGTTCATTCATCTTGGATTGTTTTATTTTTCATGTTTTTTGCAAATTATCCTCCACATGAAATGGAACCGTCTCTATTTGTTTATCAAAGTCTCATCCTAGTCAGCATTCTACAACTGACAACAAGCTGATCAAGGCTATGCAACTTGCCATTCTGCAAATCTCAATTGTTGTGTTCTACAATCGAATACTTTCACGTTTGCTCTTATCAACATTTTAAATATTCGTCTCATTGAAACTTCCACGTTTCCAAAATTCTGAACTATCTAGTTGCTAGGTTCAAGTCTGGAACTTTGGCAATACAACAAATTCGAACTAACCAATACAAATAGAATATGCAATGATACAGAATATGCGTATCAGCTTCTGTTTTTGCATACAATATGTCTTCCCTTTGACACTATTGATACTTTTGCTATTTTCAGATTATTGATCCATGCCCTGGATCACATTCTTGGTGTATTCTAGCATTGTTCTCTTTTTTTGTTTCTAGTTTCATTGTCCATGGAAACAAGTTAACTATTGTTGATTTCAGTATTGGCGTAGTGGCTATTACATTTGTATACATGTAATTGCTTTAAAAACCATTATATCCTAAAAACCAACATTTCTATGCCTCTGGAACCAGTCCTCCAACCAATGTAAAGAAACATGGAATAGAAAATGAGCTTTCCAGGTAGTGCCAAGCAGCGTTTCTTTTGGCAATAGCTCTGGCAGAATGCATTCTCCATGGCCCTGGCATTGCACATATTTTTTTGGTTCTCGTACAATGTTTTGCAACTTTGTATTTTGATAGTTGTTTTCATGTCCCATACTCCTATGCCAATATTTCATTTCAAATACATTTCTATGTTTCAACTCTTGACACATTTTTCTACTACCACACTATTCCACTTCAACTGCCTCTATTTAATACAATACACCTATAACATTCATGCCACCTGCCAATTGAACGATAGATATAGATTTGTTTGTATATTCAATAGCGTTTTAGTGCAAAATCTACATTGTTTTTTCAATCTGGCCATGCACGTACACACTGCCCTGGAATTTTTCTTGTCTCGTTTTCCCGTTCCATCTTGTGAATTTGCAGAAAACATATTCAACTTAGTACATGAAATTTTAAAAAAAACAAACAAACAAACAAGATGAAGATGTTTGATTGGAGATGCAAACGGCCTATAGCTACATCTTATATAGATTCTTGCACTTGAACTTTGCATTCAACCAAAGTATAGATTTTGTCACTTCAAATCTTCCATCTTTTGAACTTCACAATAAAAAATATTTAATAATGGTTGTCCAACGTTTAACTTAATTTTAAACCATGCATTTTATTCTTTTCAGTGTGCATTGTTTTCTTTTTCATCCTTTTATTATAGTGACCTAACCATATCAATTGCAAAGTTTTCTATTTTTTATAACAATCTTGCCATGATTTGCACTATGCAACAACCAACAAACTTGCCACCATTTAAGATACTGTGACGGCCCAGAATTTGAATCTTGTTTCTTGCACTCAAATATCGTTTCCCAATTAGCTAGTTAACACATTCAAAATCAATACTCCAATCACTACAAACAAAAAAATGGTTCCCTGCACCTTTGGTGAAACATACATTACTCTCATTTCTACTCACAAATTTTGTATTGCTTTGTCATTTTCTTTTCAGATTGCTTTGCAATTGAAAATGTTGAAGTGTTGTCTACTTATGTTGTGTGGCTACCAAACATCCTACATAGTCCCTTGCTTAATGGTCAGAGTCGTTCATGGTCAGATCCATCTTGCATAAGTAGATTTGTCACATATGAACCAATACTCTGGTTATATAACAACAAATTCCTAGTTTCGTCTTGCAGTGCCTTTAATAAAAAAAGAGTTCGAATCCAATCCCAATTAATGAGTGTCGGTACATAGTAGAAGAGGCCATTGAACTTTTCTTTTCAACAGAAAAAAACGTACTATTGTTATTCAAACCGAATCAAATAGTACAAAGATTGTTCTAGAACAACTGAATGTTCTCAGTCACAAAATATCTGCTAGCTTTTTAGCTGATACATGTACAAAGAGGAGATCATTCTATCTTATCTCAATAAGTGAGAAACTAACTCCATTCTTCAAAAAAGATAGAGCCAAAAAATCAACACTATATCATGATCAGAAAAAGTAACAGTCACCCTTATCCAAAAGAAAAGAATCCAGCCATTCTTCCCAAATTAAAAATCCTTCAACCCCATCAAATGCCTGCTTGGAAAGTTTATCGGCAAAAGAGTTATGCTCCCTGAAGATATGTTCAAAAGAAATGAACTCATGCCTGGAAATATCTTGTCTAGTACTCTGACACCAATGCCTGAGTGCAGTAACATTAAGTCTAAAATAATCAGCAGCCCATTTAATGGTCACATGAGAATCACCAAATACCTCAAGATTGACTAATCCAAAGATATTTGCCACTTTTAGAACACACCACAGTGCCAACAATTCTGCTTTCATGTTTGTCCCTTTACCACCATTAAGACATAAAGTATAATAATGATCATCATTTAAATAGATAACCCCTCCCGCCGCGCTAAAGCCATTTTGTGCAGCACCATCAAAAAACAAAACCGGCTGTGAAACAATGAAAGAAAATTGGCTTATTCTCACCATATGACGAGAACCTTCATCATCCTGATATATCTGTAACATTTTTAAAACAGTCACCACACAGGTTGCAGCCACTGGCATTTTATCTTGAAACAATACACTGTTCCGAACATGCCAAATCGCCCAAGAGACAAAAATGGGCAAATACAAAGGTTTTTTAAAGTTTCTAACCCAACTTAGTATACATGAGCCAAAGTCCCTATCACCTCATGCCAAATCTGATTTTAACTCTGTACAACATAAAGACCAAACTTCTTGCATAAAACTACACTCCATAAAAATATGATTGACTGATTCAGAATTTTGTTTACACAAGCAACACCAATTCGGACCAGACCATCCACACCTTAGCAAATTATCCCAAGTCTTAAAAGCATGCCAAAAGAAACATTTAACTTTTAATGGCATTGTCCATTTCCATACTCTCTTGTACCACCAATGTTGAGGATAAATACATTTTTTTTTCAGAGAAAAATTAAACTTACTATTAATATACGAAATAGTAAATAAGTCCAATTGACTGTCCAATCACAAATGTCTTGACACCCTACCATGTGTATACCAGTCACAACAGTCTCTAATGCCAGCCAAGCTAGCTCAAAAAAATACCAATAATAAGTGCCTCATGTCCCAATATGACAATACATAAAAGTGTCCAGTAACCAAAGCCGTGACCCACTGCCACAACATACATAATGAACTGTTCCAAAAAATAGTCCAAATATATAGATAAACATAAAAGACATCAGCTAAAATGATGATGCAAAGTAACCACAAAAACCATCATCCCGAAGTGAAGTGTAATGCAGGGATTACACCCCATCAATATATATCGAACAGCATCTGTACGAGGTTGTAATATAGGCCGCAAAATATATAAGGTATGTAGAAGAGCCCAACAAGTGGTTGGACGCAGAGTAATCTAAGTATCTGCACAACAGAAGCTAAAGTCATATAAGATAATAAAGCTGCATATATCATGGAAAGGAAATACAAAGGTGTGTGAACATATCATTTAGTCCAATGTAACTGATAAGAACCATGTGAAAATAGAATGTCATCCCTCCGTTCCTGCCACATGATGACCCCCTCCTAAGATGTATTTGACACGTGGATTTAAATTTGGAATGCCACTATCTACAGGTTTGCAAAACTCCATCCCGTCAAATTGACATCCGTCATAATTTCTAATGTATGGTCCTTAGTGTATAATCTAAGCTATATTTTAAGAGGCCTGGGGGGTGGTGGTGGCAGGTGCTGCAGCCTGCATTATATTTTAAGAGGCCATGGCCCACGGTGCCACCTTCACAAGCGTTTAATAAATTCTATACAACAATTAAATGATAAATGATGATGCAGCCTATGTACAATGTAACTACATGGCAGAGTGACAGAATAGTTGGTCGGAAGGGTGAATACCAGCTGGTATTCATTAGTGGAGCATTGTAAATGGTGAAGGTCAATTCATTGATCACTGAAACAGAATAACTACAGTGGTGCAACCTCATCTATTCTTTTGCTAATTCACGAAACATTGTTAATTTGTTAACTCGGGAGGTGAGGCATCGGTCGAATCCATGGACTTTATCGCAAGCTGCTATCATCCCTCTCATGTACCAGAGTGTCATAAAGAGTCAAAATACCAGTCTGTAAAGCATGAATTTTGTAGACCTTAGGTTGATTTTAAACTAAAATGGTAAAATAAATTGCAAATATTTAAGTAATATTTGAATATAACATAAAAACATTTGACACTTTATAAAGTTTAATCAAACTTAAAATGACAGGCAATGAAAATTAGTAACCGTCATTAAATCTTGACTTGACATGCAGTGAAAATTTGAAATTCCAGGCCTGCTGTCAAGTATTGTATTCTTTTGATTAACCTTATGAAGTCAGGTGTTTAGGTTTGAACGTGTGAATTGCGCAATGATTTTATTGATTTAATCTAAATGCCCTATTTTTTGATTGATTGGTTTTTATAGTGCCGTATTCTTTTGATTGACTTTATGAAAGTAATTTGATTTGTTTTGGAAAATTAGCTCACAGTAAGATTTTACAAGATTTGACTTTATGAAAGTAATTTGATTTGTTTTGGAAAATTAGCAAACTTTTTTTAGTTTTATATATATGTCGTTTCAAAATTTTGAAAGTTGCAAACTTTTTTTTAATTTTATATATATGTCGTTTCAAAATTTTAAAAGTTGTAAACTTTTTTTTAATTATATATATATATATATATCGTTTCAAATATTTTAAATTTGATCTGAACGTGTTAACTGTTCTTGATTTCAATATGTTTCAAATATTTTAAATTTGATCTGAACGTGTTAACTGTTCTTGATTTCAGTATGAAAGTAATTTGATTTGTTTTGGAAAATTAGCTCACAGTAAAATTTTACAAGATTTGATTTTATGAAAGTAATTTGATTTGTTTTGGAAAATTAGTAGACTCTTTTTTAGTTTTATATATATATGTCGTTTCAAAATTTTTAAAGTTACAAACTTTTTTTAGTTTTATATATATTTCGTTTCAAAATTTTTAAAGTTACAAACTTTTTTTAGTTTTATATATATTTCGTTTCAAATATTTTAAATTTGATCTGAACGTGTTAACTGTTATTGATTTCAATATAAAAGTAATTTGATTTGTTTTGGAAAATTAACTCCCAGTAAGATTTTACAAGATTTGTTTTGGACAATTAGCTCACAGTTAGATTTTCCAAGATTTGTAAGTAATTTCTCGACTTCTCGGCGCGGAGTAAATTTATCTTTGATGAATTTCTCAACTTCTCGGCACGTAGTAAATTTACATTTCAAAGATTGAATTTGGCGCGTAGTAAATTTACATTTCAAAGATGAATTTATATAGATAAAAGAGAAACCGAAATCATTCCCATTCTGTTAATGGAGGAGAAGATGGAGATCTGTTACGTTCCTTCTCCTTTCTGCTATATTATTCTCTTCTTCTGTTATTCCATTCTCTTTGTCCATCCTTTTTTGGTTTCCACACTTCAATTATCTAATCCCCATCTCAGCAATGCTTCTGATCAAGAGGCTTTGATTGGGTTCCTGTCTGGGATAACTTACGATCGATCTCAATCACTAACCAATACTTGGAAGCCAAATGTTTCGTTCTGCGAGTGGACAGGTATCATATGCAGTCGCCGCAGACAGAGAGTGGTGTCTCTTAATGTTTCAAGAATGGGATTACAAGGTACAATCTCTCCTCTTCTGGGCAATCTCTCTTTTCTTAGAATACTTGACCTCCGCAATAACAGTTTTCATGGTCACATTCCCTATCAGTTGGGAAGTCTCTTTCGCTTAAAGATGCTTCGCCTGTCTGTGAATCAACTACAAGGCTCCATTCCGTCCACTCTGGGAGGGTGCCGTAGTTTAATGAACTTTTCAATAGCCTATAACAATCTCATGGGAAACATTCCCTCAGAATTATGCGTTATCCCCAAGTTACAACACCTTAACTTATATGAGAACAATTTGACGGGCACAATTCCGGTTTGCTTGGGAAACATATCCTCTTTGCAGTACATAGATTTGTGTAGCAACAACCTCCACGGAATGGTTCCTTTCGAACTAGGTATGCTAAGCCAGGTGAGCACCATGGCTCTATGTCATAACCATCTCACAGGACAAATTCCATCCTCCTTGTCTAACTGCACCAAACTTCTACAATTAGATGTAACTGAAAACCAGTTCAGTGGTCACATTCCAGCTGAGTTTTGTAGCAGAAATACCAAGTTGATAGGATTCTATCTGGGTGCTAATCAGTTGAGTGGCAGTATTCCTACTTCCCTCTTCAATTGTACAAAGCTTCAAACTTTCTCCTTACCTGAAAACCAACTCACGGGAGTAGTGCCCATGGAGTTCGGTAAGTTGACACAGCTCCGGGTGCTTAACTTAGGCAATAATCAATTGGTTAGCGGGAGCACAAAGAGCTTGCCTATCCTTACTTCTCTTATTAATTGTTCTACCCTACATGCACTAAAGTTATCCTCTAATCATCTCACAGGACGTTTGCCCTCTTATATAGGCCACCTGTCTTCAAAATTGGACTTCATAGACTTGGGCAGCAATGGATTGGCAGGAGAAATACCTTCACAGATTGGAAATCTAAGTGGTTTAACAATGCTTGGTTTATATGACAATTTTCTTACAGGGGTAGTCCCGTCATCACTTAAAATGCTTCAAAATTTGGAGCGGTTATATATGGGAGGCAACAGGTTACAAGGAAACATTCCAATAGAAATTGGGAAACTCAAGAGCTTAGGGCTCCTAGCTATGGAGGAAAATAATCTGTCTGGAAATATCCCTGATTCTATTTCCCACCTTCAGCAGCTAAGATATCTATATCTTCATAAGAACCAGTTGTCAGGGAATATACCTGCAAATATAGGAAAATGTATGAACTTACTACTGCTTGACCTATCATACAATAGACTCAACCATGGCATACCTCTACAGGTTGCAAGTCTTGCAAATTTAGCTTTCTATTTTAACATTTCAAACAATTTATTAGAAGGGCCCGTACCTTTGGAACTAAGCAAGATGACTATGCTCCAAGCTATAGATATTTCTGCAAATCGGTTAAGTGGTTATATTCCAGGTGGACTGGGAAGCTGCAAAGAACTAGAATACATGAATCTTTCTTTCAATGCACTTGAAGGTCCGATTCCAATGTCACTTGGTGAACTTCAAAGTCTTCAAAATATGGATTTCTCCTCAAATAATTTGTCAGGTGGAATACCAATGTCATTGGCAAATCTCAAAATGCTCAATGAATTGAATATCTCTTTCAACAACTTGTCAGGAGAAGTGCCGAAAGGTGGAGTTTTCAAAAAGCTTGGTGCCACTTCATTTATGGGAAATCTGGGTCTGTGTGGACCTTGGGTAAGTCTATCACCATGCTCTACTCACAAACATAAAAGCATTTCACATGTGAAAAGAGTCATCATACCTGTTGTTGCAATTTCAGTTATGTTTGTATTGTGTTTGTTTTTGGGAATCTTGTGGACACGAAATTGCAAGAGGCATATTCCTATAGAGGTTGGGGCATCCTTAAATGTGGGGCACAGAAGAATTTCCTATGGAGAGCTCATCACCGCAACAGAGGAATTTAGTGATGCCAACTTGTTAGGAGTGGGTAGTTTTGGCAAAGTGTATAAAGGAGTTTTGAATGATGGCACAAACATCGCCGTGAAGCTTCTAAATTTGGAAAATGAAGGGGCTCACAAGAGTTTTGACAAGGAGTGCAAAGTATTGAGTAGAGTTAGGCATCGAAATCTTGTTAGAATAATAACCTCTTATTCAAACCACCAAATCAAAGCTTTGATATTTCCTTTCATGCCAAACGGAAGCTTAGAGAAGTGTTTATATCCCGATGGGGAGGTAGAAAGTGGTTTGACTTTGATTCAAAGGTTGAACATAGCAATAGACATTGCACATGGCACGGCATATCTCCACCACCATTGTTTCATGCAGGTGATCCATTGTGATCTGAAACCAAACAATGTGCTTTTGGGTGAAGACATGACAGCATATTTAATAGACTTTGGCATTGCCACCATATGTTTTGCAAATTCTGAGGATTTAGCTCTCACTTCCACACATGCACTCAAGGGATCCATAGGCTACATTCCTCCAGGTATTATTTGAGATAAATAGCATGTTAGAGAATGTCATGAATTTTCTATTTTTATTCAAATTTGTGAATCTAAAACCTTATGATGAGGATGTTTGAATGCAGAATATGGATTGAGCAGGCATGTGACAACAAAAGGTGATGTTTATAGCTATGGAGTAGTGCTATTAGAGATTCTCACTAGAAAGAAACCCACCCACAACATGTTTGTGGAAGGAATGACTCTTCAAAAATGGGTGGATAGTAATTTTCCAAACCGAGTTGGGGAAGTGGTGGATAAGAGTCTATTGAGGACTAGTACCATCACTGATGAAGATAAGGAACTCAATTGCCTCACTCACCTTGTAAGTGTGGGTTTGCTCTGCACAAAAGAATCCCCTGAAGAACGACCTACTATGATGGACATTGTGAATAGACTACAAAACATCAAAAATACTTTTTTGGAGGCTGCAGACATTTCAAAATTCCAATCAGATATAGGATATTTGCTAGGCGGTCCAAGCACTGCCTGCAAGGACACTTGTGAATGCCAAAGTTCTTCTACATTCTAGTTTGTTGTAAGGGAGCAGTAGTTGTGTTAGTGAACCTAAAGTTTCTAGTTTGTTGTAAGGGAGCACTAGTTGTGTTAGTGAACCTAAAGTAATTTGAGTGTGTTGTCATTAATTGCAGAAATATTTCAGGTTTCTTTCCAGAAATATTTTTTTACAGTTTGCTTGTCACTCATGCATTCTACCCCTTTACTCATGTATTCATCCCGTTTTCATAAGTTTACCTTTATGATGAAAATGTGTTATATATTATGTCATCCCATAATACACCAGCACACTATTTTTTCAACGAAGTTATTTTTGACAAGAACTAGTGTTTTAGAATGATCCTTTGCCCTATATCAAACCACTGACCAGAACTGGTGTTTTAGAATGATCATTTGCACTATATCAAACCACTGACTTGAAGATCACATATGGGTTCGCTCTCATCCACCGAGAGATCTATTCTATACTATTCTGCTAATAATTGTGATAATTCACAGTTGGTAAGTCTTCGATGGTATAACAATTTTTGAAATTTTACTGCTTTTCCTATCTCTCAACAAATTAAAAGGTTGAGTTATCAAAAGAATCCAACAATCATTTTCACTTGTTCCCTTCACGTAACTGTGTACATTAAAATCTGTATACATTAAAAATCAAATAAAATACAATTTTATTGATATCATCCCCGCATTAGGGCATATGCAAGAAAATAATATTCGACTTACAGAATTACCGCCTTTGTCAGAATTATATGGCCAAACCTTGCCCAGCGCTAGCAAAGGACTGAAGCTCAATGGATTTTAGAGCCTTGTATTCCATTATACCCAGCAAAGCTGACTCTGTCAATCCCTCAGCTCGCAAACAAAGTTTCTACAGTTCCGCAGAATCATGGTAAGAGCGGCATCATTTAAAGGAAAAAGACGATTACAATACTCAAATTCTTTCAGACCCCTTGTTTGCAGCAGCAAATGCTTGCTAATGAATCAGCATGAAAAGCTTGTTGCATTCTAGAAATGGAATGAGAACTGATCACCCTGATAACTCCCTCAGGACCTGCAGATGGAGGCAGTGGGTAGCCAGAGACCTGAGGGCCAAGGTAATGTCGATGAGGTTGCAAAGTCCCAGTGAGACCTTCAGAAACCTCGGAACAATCTCTGATACTATTGACAAACCTGACGGAGTGAATCTACTTAACTCTTGGAGATTCTTGCAATTTTTCAATGAATGGCCTCAATGCAGGAGTCCAGCAAATTATGGCAATACTGACGACCGAGATATCTAAGCCTCTTGCAAATCCCAGAGATGGCCTCAATGCAGGAGTCCAGCAAATGGGGTATTCAAAATAAGGCAATCTCCTCGAGCATACTACAATTTATTCAGAAACCCTACAAATCCTAGATTTGAAATGCAATCTCCGGCCGGTTGGGCAAGGTTCCCTAATGATAATATAAATAGGTTTTGGAGACGCAAGTCTTGACAGTGAGTTTCTGGGGCAGCACATGTGAGCGTGTGGTGCCACTGTTTGCAGACCATGGACGCCGAGAGGCGATTCTGCAGCTCGTTAAGGCTCCGCTGTCTCTGATGGCAAACTCCAAATAAATGTCGTGGAAGTAATTTAAGCAATGCCATTTAATTTCACTAAGCAATCTAAGCAATGTCGTGGAACCTTTAGCAATTCTCAAACTCGGCTCATCTCAATGTCAATAGGAATTAATATGTAGACAAACCCTTCAGTATGCCTCTCAAACTCTCAAGAGAAAATTGTTCATAAGTGCATGAGAAGAGGTAGAATATGAAAAACATAAAATGTCTTTTTTTAAGAATATGAAAAACATTAAATGTCTTTTTTTTTTAATGTTGGGTGCATCTTCTTTCTCCCTTAATTCATCTATGAGTTTTTGATAGGCAATGTTTAAGGTTTCTTATTCCATCTCATTAATATGCATAGCTTAATTATTAACCTCTTCATCATACTTCTTTGAAATACAAGTGATACAACTAGAATCTTTGTCAAAACAACCTCATGCTTCAAACACTAACCCTTAATTGATATTATATGTTTTAATTCACTTACTTTTTTGACAAGATTTGTATTGATGCAACTCAATTATGGATGGACTTGTATTTTTCTTCCAACTAATCATAACCTTGAACAATAGAGCTTTGTTGACTAAAGTTAGTACCAATAAATAAACAAATTCATTACAATGTCAAGTATTGGAGACCTATAAGAGAAAACATTTTCAGTAAGTGTAATATTGACATCCTACAACTTAGCAACAATAACATGCAACATGGCAATCTTGTCATGATGCTTCTCATTAATATCACGCAAGGAAGTAACATCATCATGAAAATTTTTCAAGAGTCTTACAAAAGAACATATTTTCATAAATTTTCTAAATTTTTTGAAGAGCCAATTCTCTATCCTAATCAAAATCATCCATATTGAAAGGAGAAAAAGATGGACTCCACAATTGTCAATATGATTGTCAAAATGCAAAATGTGTAAACAAAACACATGGGTGAACCCCTTGGAAAATAATATTCCTCCCTTCTCCCTTCTTTGAAAAAAGACCATAGGGTAATATAATAATGTCCACCCGCTTAAGTAAAATATTCAAGTTACAACCACACTCTTAACATTCCATCCAAAAAATATCTCCAACGAAAACTTTCCCAAGGGTAATTTCCCTTTTCAAATTATCCTTCCATGATTTGTTTGTAAAAAAGAGCAAGTAACTTGAACTTATGTTGTACATGTTTCTTAACTAATAATTAAATTGCCCCATTTCCAACCAATTTCATTGGAATCTGATAAATAAAAAATCCTTGAATTTGATCAATTTGTGGTTCAAATTGCAATTTTGACATTCTAGGTTGATCCAAAGACTGAAAAATTTCAAAATTGTACCTTTATTTTGATAAAATTACACTTTTGCAATTATTGAAGTTGTAAGTCCCCATTGTGTGCCAAAAACGTGTCGAAAAGATGTTGAAAATTGGGTGCTTTAGTGATCATTTAGGCCACACGATGGTCTACTCATTAAAACAAACAAGGTTCACCATTTGATACTCAAATAACTATATTGAAGGTGTATTTAAGGGAGTGACAACTCTCAAAAAAATTCATTGTTGAACTTAGTCATCCAAAATAAAGTGTTTTAAAAAACGATTCGGTTAGTTATACCCCTCCACGTGTCCCTTTGACTTTGTAATTGTTCTTATATCATTGTCCTCCTCTAAGCTCTTCAATATAGGCTCCACTTAATAACTTTCTTATGGCCCAACTCTCTATGACCCTCTATAAGGCCCCTAGAAAAGGCTCCCTACTTCCCTACTTTGTTAGTGCATTTGGGTGTATCTTAATGTTTGTTTAAATGTTATTATATGGATGGAATAGACCCCATTCGCTTTGTATATATATTTTAAATACTATGGCAAGAAGTGTGGACCTATATAAGAAACATTTGGTGGTAAATTCAGAATCTTTCTCTAGTTCACAAATCAATTTGATCATCAATGATGCAAGGTTCAACATTTGTTCATTTATCTTTTTTATTGCTTGTAATATACGATTATAGAACAACATTGACTTGCTAATATTTAAATCCATATTCAAAGCTAAACTAGGAAGAAAAGGTGAGTATTTTCAATAATGATCACCTACAATGTTTGTTAGACACAATGAATCACTGAGAGGGGGGGGTGAATCAGTGAGTCTACACTTAATCAAATTTTACTTCTTAAATCACCAACTGTTATATCATCATTTCACTTTCACATCAAAATCATATTCATCACTGAACTATCTACCAATCATATCTCTTTTATCAAATAAAATATATCAACACAAGAGACACAAGCTATGATTGTAATCTTTTTGTATTTGGTTCAACGGCTACAACCGTGAGGCAATTCAGCACCAACTAAATACAAAGAGCACCAACTCCTTATCTAGGACCCTGCCTAGTTTTCCTTAGACCCAGCCAAGAAAATGGATACAAGACCATTCTTGTATTTACAAGTACACTTCATTACAAGACCCTACTTGTATTATATGTACATATTAACATACATTACATCTCATATTTCATTCTGTCTTTACACATCATCATTGTCAACATCTCTATCCATATCATCATTCTGATTATCATTAACTGTCATAACCCAAGCAAGCATTATGTCCACATAACAAATCAGTCCATCATCTTACTGTTCATTCACTTTTTGCGTAGCTTCAATTTGCAGCCCTAGATCAATGCCATCATCTTACCACACACATCATCATTATGCCCAAGATTCTATCCTTGTTTCATCATATCATCATTGTCTTCGTGTTCATCAAAACATTGTCTTACTCAAGGATATAAGACCATCATTCTATTCATCATCAACAATTGTGTAGCCCCAAATGAACCCAGATATCAAGGATAAAACATTGTGTTCATCATCATTATTCTGTCAAGCATATCACAAACATGTTATTTGGTCCATGTATATTTGACTGCCCTAGATTATCAAATCTGCATCATCATTTTCAGCGTTTTGTCTAGCATATTAATCAACCATAGTAGTCATCAAAATATACTAGCAGTCGATTTTTATAAGCTTCCAAAATCAGATATTAGGTTCACTTCTAAACTTTATTGACTGTAAATTTCGACCTGCTATTTCTGAGTTGACTGTAAATTTCAACCTGCTATTACTGAGTTGACTCTGGCTGCCTCAGAACTGTGTACCCGAAATTCTGAGCTTAACTCACCCAAAAATCAGAGATATTATGTTCAGAATTTGCACTGAAAGATACGCCTGCAACTACCTCAGAGTTCTCCTTCAATCCCAAAATTTCAGAGTTACAAAAATAATCTTTAACTTCAAAAGTTCAAACCTTTTACTGAGGTTTCCTGAAGATGCAAGAAAAAACGTTTTACTTCAATTTTACTGTGCCTGCTACAGTATACCCAAAAATTTCAGAGCTCATTTCATTTAAAACTTGCTTGCATTTTGGAGTGGATAAGCTTGCAATTTATACAAGTCGTGTGGGTTAAAAAATGAGCCGGTCGACCTTTCAAATTAATTAAAATTGATAATTAAATCTTTTCTTAGGTCGGCTGAGCCAATATATGGGGTTAACTTTGCCACACAACTTCAAAATTAATATCTCTTCAACCATAAGGAACCATGTGACGTGCCACCTACCGTTGGAAATGGCATGATGATGGCTACTACCTTATGAGGGTCTTACTTGCATTGGAAAGGTTCTTCACCGTTAATTTCTTCAAGAGGTTTCCACATCATTAAGAACTAAGTCATAAAGGTATAAGGAGCTTGAAATAAGCACATCATCAAGTGGTATACTAGACCAACTTCACCAACATCCCACTAGCCCACTAGGTGTTCCAATGGGCTCCAATGCCCACACCCATTGTCATGCTTGCCATTTCCTCCATGTCATCATGCTTAGACTTTGTCATTAATGGTGTCTCATCAATGACAATCATAGACAGCCATACTCGTCAATCTCCCCCTTTGTCATTGATGGAAACCAACCAGTTTCTTCTTCTCCCCCTTTGACATTAATGACAAAGGGTCAAGTAACCATTAAAGGCTTCACAATATCCAAATTTTTTTTTCTTGAATTCTTCTATATCAACTTCTGATTTTGATCTTTTATGGTTTGTCTGCTTCCAAGTCATTTGTTTTTTCGAACAATCAGATGTGTCCCACTTTCAAACTTTTTCACCAGTGTTGAGATTCATCCTCCATAAAAAAATGTATAACTAGTTGCTCTTTTCCTAATCTTCAAACCTGATGCATTTTTTCATCAAATCAAATGTCAATCATTAAGATAAAATAGAGATGATTCTATGTACTACTCCATCTTGTTTTTGCTACCAATATGCTCCCCCTAACTGATATGCCATAGTTAGAATGTTATCCAAATCTTTGACTTGATTGGACTGTACTGCTACAGTGGTTGACTCAGTTATCATGTCAACAGAAGTCTGCTTATGTCTTCATCAACATGCTGAAAAGTATTTCAAAAATACTTCAACCTCCCCCTTACACATGCATATCTTGATTCGTATTTTGTCCAAGATCCTTAAAAAGTGTGTTCAATTAATTTTGCATATTCCTTGAGATCTTACCACTTTCAAATTTTTTGTTTACCGATGCTCCCCCTGACTGATATGCTGATTCAAACAGATCTGATCTTTTCCAAAACTGTTGAAACATGCTTAAAGGTATTTAAAAAATACTTCAAACTCCCCTTGAGCTGATACTGTTGTCATCACCAAGAAGTTTGCCAGTTCCAAGTCTACTCCTCAAAAACTATCACTTGCCCATTGTCAAGTTTACTACTGCCATTAACTACTGTTTATGATCCATGTCTGAACGTGCCACTGATCTTATCCTCTGCTTGTTCAGAGCTGCCTTTCAACCAATAATTTTCAAAGAATACAACTATCTTCAATATTAAAATTTGATTTTAATAATGATGCCACACTTATAGCTTTGAAATTTTGTCCTTCCTTTATTACACGGCTTTGGATCTCATTCTTAATGCACTATTGCTTTTCTTCTCAATTCATAGACATATATCAATTTCCTAAGATCACAAGCATATGCTCCAAGCCATACATCGTCAATTTTTGAGTTCCTTGATGCTCCAGGCTGCCATGTTTCAAACAGTCCTTTCGTTGCATCTGACTTGCAGGAACTTCATGTAGGGATTTAGGATCCTTTACCTTCAATCCTCCGTCTACAAGCTATTGGAAACTAATGGCGCTAAGGAGTAAGTCCGTTCTTACTATGTTCCCCCCAACTCGTACGTGACCAACTCCATCATGGTCCACTTCGCACGACCTCACGCTTCCCCTGATTAAGCGAATCAGTGCTTCTCTACTCATGCGTGGAATTCCGTTGGAAGTCGGCACCATCGTCGTTCTTCTGTGTGTGATTTTATTCGTACTCTACGACCCTTTATTTCCTTTGTGTATCCGTCGATGAACCATTTCACCTATCGCTACACACATACTCAAAAGCACACATTAATAGTCATGTTCTCATTCATCAAAATTCACTTCATAAACTGCTAATCGTTAAGCAACTATAGTTTACTTATAATATCATATATTTCGTTAATTAGTTAATCATTATGCCAACATGCATTTCTTTTCCTCCCATCATATATTTCATCATACAGCTAAACGTTAAGTAGCATATTCATGTACACATATCCATTTCTCATAACACGGCTAATCATTAAGCAAGCATACCTTTATTCGTCAATTCCAGATAAATTATCCAATTCCACAAATTGCCATCTAATCCATTGTTTTCATTCATCAAATTTTCGTCATGCGCATCTTCAGGTTTTCCTTAATCGTTAAGACATATCAAGACTCAAGAGACCACATTATTGAAGTTTGTACAGCCGGGTCACTCGACAGGTGTCCTTAAATTCCATAGTCATTCTAGGGGCATTACATACACCCCCTCTTATATAGAAATTCATCCCGAAGTTAATTCTTATTGTACTTCCATGGTGAATTTCACTTTATTTTCACATTCATGTCTTTTGTCATCATCCAATTTCATTGGTAATTTTATGTACTGTACTCTAGTAATAATTCTTCCCCAATAATTGTTTCCTCTGAATTTGGTTTCCCTCATCTCTTTAATTATCCAAAGGGGTCCATGGTATCCAATTAAACTAAAATCTTGATCCATCAATAGTCACACAACAAGTACCCAATCAATTTTTAATTAAGAATTCCAATCTATTTGGCTATCCTCTTCCATGAGGTGAAAGATAAACATCAAACATCCTTGAGTACGATACTGTTGGCAGTTATAGCTACGAGTTACTGGTTCCAGGGAGACTATCTATCCTTACTAATCAATGTATTCTACTCTTCGTGTTGATCGTCTCCTTACTTCGTTTTACTAAAATAGTCTTTATTTGACTCGTTCAGTGTGTTTTCCCAGTTAAGAATTCTCCAATACCATGTGATGGTTACATCGAGCTTGTATCCTTTGATTTTCTCTAACAACATTGTCATGCTAGGATTTAGTTTCGCTTGCCTCAGCTCCCCATGCTAGTAGCATCAATATGTCGCTTTCTAATTTCTAAGTTCTTTTCACCCCCCCGACAATCTGAGCATCTCGGTTTTTTTGTTAGTTTTAAAAATTTATCAATTTTCTGACATTCACCAAATATATCTGTCCACTAGTCTCTATTCTAGCCTCTTTATAATTGTTACTATTTCCCCTGTTGCATATGGTATTTCTCAACAATGACCAAGATCCTCCATGTTTCCTCCATGTAAACCAATCAACATTCAGGTTGATCTTAAATAGCATCATGATTTCATTTTATCTAAGGAAGCAATCCTTCTCAATCACTTTCTTCCCTCACGATTGACCCAAAGTTAAGTTTGTAAGAAACACTTACATCATCTCTATTTAAGGGTTTTGACCCCCTCCCAGTTCAATAAACATTTTTATAATACTCTTACCTTCAATAGCCTTGATAATCGACAATTCTATCCCTTTTTTCCAAGTACTCGCCCGTCATTGTCCCAATCATTCTCATTGCTAGATGATGTGCAACCTTACCCTACTCTTCTTTCCTAATTGTTCTTTTATTCCAAAAAGCAACTACTATCTCTTTTTTTTTTCTTTTTTTTAACAACAATATTTTTCACCTTTAGGTACATAACTATGATGTACATACAACCTAATAAAAATCAATTCTTCTTCCTAAATAACCCAGTCTCTATTCTAAATATCATTTCACATTATAAACGTAATTTGTATAGCTATATTCTATTGGTCTAATACAACATCTCGAAGTTATATAAGGTGACATCTTTGTGAGTCATTCCACTAAATAGTTAAGATTCATTGCACATATTCATACCATTAATAATCAACTTCATTATCTAGATAATAGGGAAATTAATAATCGTCATCATTAGACATTGAAAATCATGCCATCCAGGGTTCAATGCCAAACTCCCAAGTTTCCTTGGTTGCTTCAAGCTTCTTTTTTTTAAACAATGATATTATATTTTCAGACTCCTCATCTGACCATACTTATGAGTTTAATGATACCACATGTAGCAGCTCTCATGATAAGCAACTTAAGGCCATTTTTTTTTTCATAAAAAAGGTAATGACACATTTGCTTCTAACTAGAACCCATATCTATGTAGGATACCTAGTGTGTCCATACATAGATATAGTCCATACATTCCTTAAAGTTATAGTATATTTTCATAGTATCATAATTGACCAATTCCCTTCAAATGTTTAAGAATAACCCTTATCATTTTGTACATCAAAGAAGTAAAATCCTAATGCTTAGTTCCTTCATATTTTACGAATAATAAAACGATTACTATATTTAAGACAATACTTAACTCTTCAAAATAAGCATTCATATCTATCTATTTCCAATCCTTCTCTTCTACCAAGTTTATATTACCAAATTCTTGTTTTTCATATTAAAAACAGTAACCAAGTTTATATTACCAAATTCTTGTTTTTCATATTAAGAACAGTAACCAAGTTTATATATATATAAGATAGTTTCCAAGATATATATATATATATCTTTTCTATCGTTTCCAAATTTAGACAATTTATGACACAAGGCTTAATAATAATACTATTGTGGTTGACTTTTATCCTTCTATACAAACGTTTGTGAAATTCCCCCCACTAAGTCTAAAATAAATAAATAAATATTATATATAAAAACTATCACCCTCCGTAACTATATTTAATATTAATGAGTTACTTGATAATGAACATTAGGAATTACATCTACTTACCTTTATAGAATTCTTATTGTATTAGGCACATAATTTTATCATTACACATAAATGCCACATAAGTAATCTTTCTTTTTCATACATACCATTTTATTATAGGTAAATAACTTTTTCCAAATTTCTCCAAATAAAGATATGATACATTTCACACAAAGGAAAATATTATATAAAATCTTTATAATTTCAACTCTGTTAGGTCCAAAGATCACTTTCTTTGATGAATCTGTGTGAATCATGTAATATACACACAACAAATTTGTTGATAAAAAATACACAAGTGGAACAGTTTTGAACTTACCATTCTCCATATGTACGGTGCCCTTCCCTTCAACATAGATCTAATATAATTTTTTCATTACATATAAATGCCACATAACTAATCCCTTTTCCTTTTTTTATACATACTATTTCTTACAAATAAATAAATTTTCCCAAATTTCACCAAATAACGATATGATACTTCTCACACAAAGCAAAACATTATATAAATACATTTTATTATGCCGAGAGGTGCTCTACAGCCCAGTATGAGAGAGATCTTGTTAGTTGAGTGTTTGTCGATATTGTCGGCCATAAATAACATTTGTATGAGGGAGATCTTGTAAGTAGAGTGTTTGTGGATATTGTCAGCCATAAACAAAATAATACAAAGTAAACAAAAAAGAATAATACAAAGTAAAAAGTAATAAATATTATGTCTGCCATAAACAAAAAATAATAATACAAAGTAAAAAGTAAATATGAGACTTAAACTAGAGACTTTAGAGCTTAGGATTAGGTGATAAATATTATGTCCATCATACACAAAAAATAATAATACAATGTAAAAAGTAAATATGAGACTTAAATTAGAGACTTTACTTTTTACTTTTAATACAAAGTAAAAAGTAAATATGATATTTTAGAGTGTTTGTCGAGTAACAAAATAATACAAAGTAAACAAAAAAGAATAATACAAAGTAAAAAGTAATAAATATTATGTCCGTCATAAACAAAAATGAATAATACAATGTAAAAAGTAAAGATGAGACTTAAACTAGAGACTTTAGAGCTTAGGATTAGGTAGCTCAGATATTACACTCAAGGAGCTATTCAAGGAGAAGTTTGCACCTCGGGAGATTTGATCCCTCTAAGCACTTGATAAAACCTAGAATTTGGATCTATACTGATATATATCCGGTCATATTATATATATATTTGCACCTAACTCGATTGTCATGCATAAAAAAAAGAATGGAAGGAAACATAAAACTATGAATGCTCTTGCACCTAACTCGATTGTCATGCATAAAAAAAAAGAATGGAAGAAACATACAACTATGAATGCTTTTCCTAACTTATTCACCTAGTTATATTAATCAAAGTCGCATGCTAATTTCCTCAATGATTTAATATATATAAACATATAATTATTGAAAGTTTGAATAATTAAGTGAGATAACTATACGTTGGAATAACAAGTATATTGAAATATCAATACAATCCGCAGATACTTTTTGCTAGATGTATAGCCACTTTATTTTTAGTTCCTGCCAAGCAGGCATATACTTTATATTTAAAAGTCAAATCTTTTTAACTTGGTATTAATTGTGAATTTTAATGTTGTTTTCATAATGTTTACTAATAGTTTCAGAAAAATATATATTAATCTGATTTTTTTTAAAATAAAAAATACATATTCTATTTTTTTTAAATAAAATTTGGTTTTTTCATTGGTGAAGGATACTTGGTACAAGACATAAATCCCTGCAAGAGGGATTTTAATTGTCAGAAATTAAAATAATTTAAAAATTAAAAATTAGAAAATTTTACAAGTGTCCTCTTTCGTGATGTCTTCTATCATTTGATTGACTGACGTAACTTAATGCAGGAGACCATAGTGTCTAGCAGTGCATTCATGGTTTGTCATCTCAAGGCTATGATGTTTTGCAATGATCGTGATACTTGAATGATTCTCGTGTTCACAGTTCTATCTGATGACACGAAAAAGAGCACTATATGATACAGGCATGTATGACCCCTCCGAAGATATGAATGCAAGTTAGCCACTGTGTCTCTGCTTAGCTTGTTAAATTTTAGATCACATAATTTGTTGTAATTCCAATCTTGTTTTGTAAGCATTTCGAAACATGCATGGAACCAATAGACAATGGGAAAGTTTTGGTTGCTCCTTTGTCGTAATCTTGTGAAGCGCTAATGGCATAAACTGATTAATAGAATGTCATGTTTAGTATTTCAAATCACTTAGGAAAGTTGTAAGTTCTAAAGACTAGTAGATGTAATTAATGATAATTATCAGCTCATGTTGTTGCTTATAGCTATTCTAATTTGTGCAGATGTTTTTTTATTTCCTTGACGATATTATATCATCTCTGATGGCCATTGTAAGAGTCCATGCATGAACTGATTGATTGATATATTCTTAATGGGCATGTTTTCATATTTTTTGTATGGTCAAACGTGAATGAATCTTGTGAATTACAGAGCAACAAAGATGGCGAGCTTGTACAGTTACATGAAATGTTCATGAAAATGCTTGAGTAAGATTGGTTTTCAAGTTCAATAGATAATTTCGAGGAATATAGTGAAATAAACTCCCAACACAGTGAGCATAAAAAAAAATGGCAAGATTAGGAGCCCAATGAGAACGTTAATGATGTTGTCAGCAATCCTTAACCCTTGGATGTGTTGTAATTTCTTATTTTATTTTATTACAACTATAACATAGCTCGTCCACTTCGGTTGGTTGGTTGTAATTATATCCAATGCAATAATAATGTAAATTTGTATGAAATTAATTCCTAAAATTCATTTTTTTGCAGTTTTTTTGTTGCTCAACAACAACAGTTAGTCTTGTCCTAAGTAACTTCCCTGTTCATAGACATTACACTTACTCCTCTGTTGTCCTTAGAGTGTCATTTTTCCTTAGTGAAGTATATTCTGAGAAGAATACCTTGGTGTCTTCCTCGGAATGATAACAGGTAAAGAACTAAAGAGACATTCCCAGACAGGGATTTGGGTCAGTCTGCCCTCCAATGTTATTGAAAACCAAATATAAATCAATATAACCAATGAAATCCAATGTACACCCTATGAATAAAATTGTGGATGATGCAAAAAGAGTTCATATACATGCAGAGAGCTCCCTATCCCTTGGTTCATTAGGTGATTCCAGTGTCTTATCTCTTGGATGGTTCTTATCCCTCCAATTAATCAACTAAGATTTCTAGTGTGGTAAGATCAATCATACTATCAATTATAAATATATATATTTATTATATTTTATCAATTATAAATATAGATATTTATTATATTTTATCAATTATAAATATAGATATTTATTGTATTTTAGATTATTGATATGTATAGAGCACGATCAAACTCAAAGTTTTGTATCCCTTTTCGGTTCAAAAATTTATTTTCATCTAGAAAATGAAATTAATTTTCAACTCGAAAATGAATGATGTTGTATCAGCCTGATCAAGAACTTAATTTTCAAAGAACTTAGCTTAACACTATGAAGGATGAAAATACTCACGTCAAAGACACCATCGCTTGGACACTTGGCAGGATTTTGAGTTTTTGCATGGTCTAGCGGTAGAGACTCTATAATCACACAATCAAATCTACCACCCATTTTCCGTCTTACTCGAGAGTATGAAAGATGCTCCTAATGTGGAAGATAAATTTTGGGGTGCTTTGTATTTTCAGGCTCAGTGATACGAAGGTTCCTGTACCTTTTCTATGAATTTTTTTGTTGTTGTGTGTCCTATGAAATCAAGTGTAGTGAAAGTGCAAACATGACAAAATTGATAAGATTCTTCTTGATGTTATCTCCCCTGTTTATCTTAGATTTGGTATTTGATTTGATTTTGGACTTCGTAAAATCAATGTCCCAACGAGCCTTCCTTTTTAGCTTAATTTAAATTAGAACTAGCTTAATGCTTCTATGATTTTAACCTTTCCTGAAGACACATCTTCATCTAATTTTGGAAATGGTTGCTAGTTGCCCCATTTTCAGAATGGTTTTGAACCTCCATCACAAAGAAGTTAATGCACGTTGATTTCTGAGATGACCTAGGCCTCCATTTAATGCAGCTTCCCCATGCCATATTCAAATTCAATCGCTTCCTTGGACTATTGTTGAAATCACAATATGAATCCTTGTTTATGCAAGTTCAATCTCCATCTTCCATGTAATCCATATCAAACTGAAATTTTGCAACCTAATGTTCTTATCTAAATAAATTTTTGAACAATTATTCTCCCTCAAATTCAACGACAGACAAATATTGACCAATATCTCCCTTAGATTCTCTTAATCAACCTCGAACTCAAATATCTCCCTTAGATTCAACAACAGGCATCTCTCGATCAACCTCTCACAAATGACCATCAATAGATGATGATATGTATGTCTCTTCGATATGGGTTCCTTCTCCACTGCATAAAACGTAAAACTCATCCTTGCACTAAGAGGTAGATATAATATGCAAACTTGATCTGATCGTTGAGCTGTTTGATTTCTGGAAGGCTGACTAAGACATTCCATGAAATGCGGTGACTCAAGCAACTTGGAATTAACTCTATCCCTGGCCATTTTGTGGAGTTGTTTCTTCATAACTCACCTATGGACAGAATCTGCAAGTTTGTTCTATTTCTTTATCTTTGTTCTGACAATCACGGCTATAGGATCTTCACCAGCAGGTGTCATAGAAATTGCCTTCCATTTTTCCATAACATTGTACACTCTCTTCTTGTGGCAACCCATAGGGAAGATGTGATTTATTTTGCAGTATTCTGATCAAATAATGAATATATTCTTGTAGGAACGCCATGGTTTATAAGGAATCAATGTTAGCCATTGGGGTGTTCTGCATTCCCTACTGCATTTGCCACATTTCCCTCCTGACCCACATCCACTTCTAGATTATGTATGGTCATTTGACATCCCTTTGGCAGGGACTTAGCTGCAACCCAGCTTTTACCCTTGTTATTCTATAGAAATATTCCTACATCCCATACCATTTCAATTTCCTTATTATACCAACCCCTTTATCTTTTATTTTATTTACCCATCATAAATTTCGATGAAACTCTAGTCGAACACTCAACGTAATTTTTATGGCATGATAACCCTTTGCAATTTTCGTGGTATAAACGATTAACAAATAATTAACCTGGAATATATATTATTAGTCCCTGCTCCGCAGCAATTATACTATCAGTAGGTCACCATGCTCTGTTGACTGGCTTTTGTTTTATTTTTTTTAATCTAATGTTACATAAAGTTTTCTAAAGTTTTCTAGATTTTTGGTATTAAAATGATTTCTCTAAATTAAAAAAAATATATTTCTTTAAAGATTATCTATTTTTTTATTGGTGCATTACCAATATTTGACTAATTTCCCCTAGTGTGCAAGGGAATTCGAATTATAAAAATAATAAAAAATTGAAAAATTAAAAGAAAACGGAGAGCATACCACATATGGATTACAATTAATTGATCTTTGAAAATTGTGACGTGATATGACCAACCATTAAATTCATGCAATAAATTAATCTGTCATATATTTAGTTCACACATTTGGTTTGGTTACAATTAAGAGCATTACGGGCCTGAATTGACAAAGAAACAGCGCGAGAATTTTGGATGCTTCTGAACTGTCAAAGAAGCAACTCGAGTATTCTGAATGCTTTCGGATAATCTTCCAACTTCTGGACCAAGTATTTTCTGGACACATCGTCATAGAAGCAGCCAAGTCCTTCTACTACAGCGAATCTTCATTGGCGTGAAGCAACTGCGGGCCTCGTTGGCATGTGCTTCGAAGATTCTGCAACACCGATCTCTTCAACATCAAGAGATTGGAGGCTTTATAGCATCTGAGAAGAGATCAAGTCTTTTCCACCATTCAATCCATTTTTGAGGATTCTACAAGGCCAAGGGTGTGAATATCGGGCACTTTTTGTTTCTTACAATCTTGAATCTATTGGGAAACTTGATTTTTTCTCAAAACATGTTCGGACAAGACTCTCAGGCCGCCGAAGAATTCAAGGAAACAGTCACCAAATTGATGGTAACAAGAGGAAATCCTAACCTATTTGATTACTTTCCATTTATGCGATGAAAGCATTGTATTTGGGCGACTGGATAGATCTGTAGAGGCTCACCTCCAGACTAAAAGAGAGGGAAGAACTAAGGACATTTGTGGCAAGACGGAAGACTTTCTGGACATTTTGCTAGAATACAGAAGCGAGAACACAAATACATTATTCCCTTTCTATATGTAACTCTACTTGGATTTTACCAATAATAATCAAAGGTAAAGAAATTACCTGACAAACTCTGTTAAGGTGTCTTTGTCATTCTATAGAATTAATTTTCTTTGTGTGTTTAGGATGTTATTTAGACTTACTGGAATGCAAGAAAGAATAGTACCGAAAATACAAAACACTATACAATTGAACATTTCTCTCCAAAATTCTTGTTACACATAGGCATTGCTCAAAATTTTGGATGCAAAACATAAGGATTATGGAAGTACCTACAATTTAGGTGAATATTGAGGGGCTGTGCAGACCAGAATCTGTCAGTTCACCCACGCCCGCCAACAGATTATCCTCCAAAAAAGGAATCACACCTAATTGTAGCCACCAAGTGAAAGAGGTCTATAAATTCTCATTCACATACTCTAAATCAAACCGACAACCAACAATATCCCAACATTCATAAATAGGGCATCCATGCTTGGCTTATCATGGCTCCTCTCTCATTGTCAATCCAATAACAAGAAAATGGGAAGGCATCGAACATCCAACCAACTCTATGTTAGTAATTGAAAATGGGAAGGAATCGAACAACAACCAGCTCTGTGTTAGTGAGAGAAAATTGATAAGTTGCACATTCATCATTCGATGAATTGCTCTCCTCGAACAAACTTATACTCATAATATTCATCAAGTAAAATTAACATGTAGTCTTTGTGTGCAAGAGTTGTTTGTATGAGTCTGCGATTTACCTGTGGTGTGGTGAGGAAGTATCACATTCCCACAACAGTAGCACATAGGTGACAGCAGGCCGATATCACCACCAAAGTGACTGCAGACGAGAAATCCCTCTCACATCAAGCTTCTCAGAATGCATTGTAGCAGTAGCTTCCGCAGACATGAACACATACCTAGTCATCAAGGGATCAAAATCTATCATCATACCTACTTCAATCCTATGGAGAATTGCATAGAAGGGCTTTCCAGACTCTACTTTGTAACTTTGAACTTCCACTGTTTACATTAAAACCCCTATTACAATCAGTAAATTACCACTACCCTAAAATAGCCTGGAGCGGGTAGACCGATTGGCCTATATGGGTTTAGTCTCATATAATCATTAGAACACCTTAGGTCCATGGAGCGTGGAGGGTTAAATTGATTTTTGCTGGTACTGGATCCTCTCCTTAGGTCCAGGGAATGTGGTGGGTTGTCCACAACCGTGTGAAAAACGAAAAAAGAACACCAACACATACAAAATTCCCTTAAAATAAAAGGTAGTGTCCTAGTTACCTGCATGTCCAGGGACTGCTGATAGAGTGAAATACGAGAGAGAATATGAGCCATTTTGAGAGCGTATTCTTGGAAAACCACAGTGCTAAAATCCCTCAAGTTCTTTGAAGCGAACTCAAAGATGGTAGTCTTATGTTGTTTCCTCCACTCTACATTGAAAATCCCATCACCCAAAAGCACTTCCATGTAATACCTATAGGATTCACCCTTCAACACAGCAACTAGATAATCATGTCAGCGAACCATATATAGAGATGTATATATTCATATATCTTCCTTGTGATGTACCGTTTTGGATGCAAATGTTATTCTATTTCTTTGTCTTCGCTCTGTCCACACAACGACGTATGGGATTATGCTCTGTATTGCTTTATCCACATAATATTGGCAGTTTCGAATGGTAGATTTCTGGATAGATTGCGATGTTCATTTCCATTGTATATCTCTATGCACGTTATCTCAATGCATATCTCTGCTAATGAGTCTTAATTTCTAGGTTGTGATAACCTTTTCCAAGAAATGAGCACTAGCTGAAGTGAACATGGTTCAAATGGTCCTGATGGTAAGAACTTGGGGTTGAGGTTTTTCGATGTTGGGACAGATGTAGCACCAAGTGGCCATCTCACCATCCATGTAAAAATTATTATTCTTTACCTCATTCCCCACTTGCCTTGCATGCAGAGGCTAATCGTATGGCCCAATTATCTTTGATTATTTAATACCAACCTTGAATTTGTGTTTCCCTCGTTTCGCTCTCATAATACGAAGGTACAAGTTTGAGATTTGAATAAGTATCTTAGCTTTTAACAAGACCGAAGTCTCTTTGTGGTCAGTAAAATCTTTACCAATAAGCAATAAATGTCGTCATTTCCCTCATGTATTTTAGTTGGTGGGAGTTGGCCCGGTGGCAGACAAATCCCTCCTAATTGGTTTTCATTTTTAGTAATAAATTTACATTTTAAGTTTTGATCATTTCTAAATTCCACGTTGATTGAATATGCATGTTGAAATTATTAGATATAATGACTATAGTGTAAAGAACATCTGGTGGTATTTAAGAGTGAACCAAGAGTTGAGAATGACATCTAGTGGTGTAAAGAACATGTGTATGAGTCTAAGAATGTAAGGGACAGATGTCAATGATCTCTGATGAATTGAAAGTATCTTCATGAAGCGAGACTCCACTGCGAGAGAGCTACCACACGCTGTCCAACCAAGCAACGTGTTATTTTTTATCTTCTTATATCCATTTATTTTTAATCTCGTATATCAACCATATGCACTTTTCAAAATGTTCTATTTCGAAAATTTTATCTTAATTAAGAAAATCATACTCATTAAATTGTATTATCATCATGGGCTTTTGATGGCCTCGTACAACTAGATGGCCTGTACATCTGATGGCCATGAGGTGTGTTTGTTTTCAAATAAAAACATTTGGACCATTTTCAGTTTCAGTTCGGCTCGACGAGAAAGTACAAAATTAAATTGGTGAATTTACACAAACTAGTTTGGTTGATATCCATCAGACCATAGATTTACTCCATAATTTACATAATCTACAACGCTCACGATTAGTTCTACAGTTGCGCGGAACATAGATTTGCTCTATGGAATTGACTGCATACGATCACTTCTCGAACTCGAAGCAGTTTCATTTAATGTTCTTTTTGTAGGAGGAAATTGACTAGCCTATTCCTCAATGATATATTCCAAATGGCAGGTGTAACGTTGAGTGGTATATGGTATATTAGTCCATCAGATAAAGCACACTATTCGTATATAACTATAGATGGAACAATAGGAACTTGCCAGATAATGAATATATAATAACTAGATTTAGCTTAAGAACTATAATTATAAGAACTCTTATATTTTACTATAACACCCCTCATACTCTATCAGTTTACTAGTTTGAATCTCAAGCGGAAACCAAATAGAATATAAAAGGGTGGTAAGGCCCAAAATAGTTTGCAGTCTTCATTAAAATCCAGAACTCTATATTGATTAATAGTTTATCTATGATGCTTAATTATGGGTGGGATAAAGAAAGGGCAGTCTACCGGAATACTAACATATTATAGGTCTGCTAAAGAAAGAAGCTAGTTTCAGTCATCAGAACCCTTGATCATACTATTGCATGTACATCAATTAAGCATAAGATCTTCATTATACCATTGTGCTCATTGACTTTTTCACTTTATTTTTGCACTGAGTGAAATGAGGTGCTCTACAGCCCAGCATGGGGGAGATGTTGTAACGTGAATGTAGCGTAACATCTAATAAAACGTAAAAAGTAATTTTTTTAATTAAAAAAATTCATGTCGGCTCATAAAATAAAAAATTATGGAAAGTATTTAAAAAAATCCATGTTGGTTCATAAAATAAAATATTATGAAAAGTAATTAAAAAATAGATGTTCATTTATAAAATAAAAACTTAAAACTTAAACCCGGATCTATAAATCAAGAGAGATCAAATTTATTGAGTTTAAATTTAAAAAAAATAAATACACCTCAAGAAATTGGATCCCTCTCGGTGCTTGATAGATACAGGTTTAAGATGAATCTATGCTAGTTGTATATTCAAATAAACAAAATTAGGAGCAGGAACTAGCTGCTTTGCGGCTATTTCTCTTGATTGTATTTAGAAATAACGCTGCACATTATTCTAGGGAGTGGCAACAATCAAGCATGTTTTAAATCATGTGTATCGCCAGCATATAAGCCTTTTTTTTTGTTATATTTAGAAAATATGTCCAGTTTTAAACAGAACCCCACTCGCAATTCTTCCATTCGGGTTTAATATTAAAAAATAATAATAATAATTTCCGGAGAGACCTTAGCATATTGAAGTACATCTCATGAAGTAGAGTTTCTTAAGACTCTTATCCATTGACCCACACAGATTTGCATACTACAACTCTAATCGCATAGTTTGGTTCGACTCTAACTTACGGTGAGAGTTGGTAAGAAATTCTCCACCGCTTATGGGAGATAAAACTGGGATATGCAACGATACTATCATGAGAGATCTTGACAGGTGAAGCTACAGGGGTCACGAATAGAGGTCGCTGAGCTTGGATCGATGGAGTTTACAATGTAGTGTATTACAGATCTGGAAACAATTTTTCCATTGCACATTTCTCTCTTTCTAGGCGTTGATTTCTGCATATTGTGGATTTTATTTCAAATGGCATGTACCCAAAACTAGATGAAACCCTGTGATGGCCAACTAAACGATTCAATCCGTTGTTTTACACAATTTTCTTTATCACACTCACTGTTGTATATATCATGCAATTTTATGTTTCTTGGTAATTGATTGTAAGTCACCTTCTTCTTTTTTTCTTTTCTTTTTTTGCTTTGGAGCAGTGCTATGGTTTCCTCAGTTCTTGCAAAACAGTTCCGGCGTAAATAAATTAATATTATAAACAGAGTTCAACCTAATTCCACCGATGCAAAATAGATACACAGAGTACTGTGACAGAGTGAGCTTGTTTATTGTGTAAATTAAGGACGTGAAGGGAGAACAAATAGATGGGAAGCATGATCAATCGACCAGAGTTCGAGAGAGCAAGATCCTGAGACAGAGGTATGGGAGAAGGATGTTTCGATCGGATTCTTTCGGGTATGAGTCGTGGTTGCAGAAAGAAGTCTTGAAAAAAAAAACCTAAATTTATCCCCTTCTGGTAAATGCTCACAGACGCTGTAAGGAAACACATACAGATCAGCGCTCAAAAGAGAGGGTTTAGGATCAGTAATTAAAAGGAAATAAATATGAATCTACCCCTTTCGTTAAAGGATTGCAGACATGGGAGTTATGCAAATTGGTATTTAGTAAATTTGATAAAAGACGTGAAATAGAGCAGAGAACTGGGTTTAATCCTTCCACCTATTTGATGTTGGGATAAATAGACACAGATTCCAAGTCATGAACTAGACATGTGTTTTCACAGACGGTACCGAGACGTCTGTAATGACCGGGATCGAAAGGAATTCTAGCCTCCGTTTAAGGGTCCCTAGCATAAAATCGAATTCGGTACAGATGACCGCCTTGAATCGATCATTAGAGAAATTTTGAGGTCAAAAAATGGTCTCAAAACAAAGAAAATGTACTATAAAAAAAAACCAATCACATTCTAGTAGATGACATCATCCCCCTTGGTTGAGGTGGCATTGCATGAGTTAAGAATGCTTATTTGTCAAATTTTATATGGTGGATGAAAACACATAGTTAACCAAGGTAGTGGTGTAAGTACTTTTAAGTCATAAAGTAAAGTACTCATAATGATAGTTTTTTCATAAAATAATATTATTGTCATTTTCAAGTAAAGTACTCATAATGAATGTCTTTTCACACTTTCTCATAAAATAATATTATTGTCATTTTCAAGTGAAGTACTCTTAATTCATAAAGAAAGTCCTTTCACATTTTTTTATAAAATAATATATTATGATTTTTATGTTTTTAATTTTAAATTATATATTCACTCCATTCTATTTAATAACATAATGTCAAACTAATAAAGAATAATAATAGATTTAATAAATAATAATAATAATAATAATGCAATGTGGATTATAATAATATTATTAACATTTTACATGTAAATAAATTCTCAATTAAATTACATTATATTAAATTCATAAGAAAAGTACTAAATATAAAAAGTCAACATAAAATTAAAAAAAATAGCTCTTAAAAATATTTTTTATTATTTAATTTCATTTGCAAGTTCAAGACAAATAAATGCTAAAGGACAATAAATTTTTGGGAATTTACAATGAATCTTATTCACATCAATGTAGACTTATTTTATTAATTTTATTTCTAGTGAATTTTGAAAAGCAACTCAACCATGGTTATTTATATTGTGCATAGAAAATAGTGTGGGAGGTGACTTGTCATATATACCTACCCCATAAAACTACCAATTCATAATATTTTAATATATCTCATATTTTTGTAGTACATCTCTTAGAAGGCCATTTTTTGACCTCAAAATCTCTTTAATGCACCCGATCAATTTCATAATTAATTGATAAATCAATTCAAATTAATAAAAAAATACACAAAGAGTAAACCTGAGTCGATCACCCGATTGGCTCTGTAATTACTTAATAGAATAAACTTTAAGTTTAGAATGCTCATAAATGTAGAGCTGAGTGGATCACGGATCGACTCTGTATTCACTTAATAAAATAAATTTCAAGTATATAAAGCACAAAAATGTAGATCTGAGTCTATCACGGATCGGCTCTGTATTCACTTAACAAATTTCAAGTATATAAAACACAGAATGTAGATCTGAGTCTATCACGGATCGGCTCTGTATTCACTTAATAAATTTCAAGTATATAAAGCATAGACTGTATATCTGATTCTATCACGGATCGACTCTGTATTCACTTAATAAATTTCAATTATATAAAGCACGGAATGTAGATCTGAGTCTATCACAGATCGGCTTTGTATTTTAAAGATTCGAATGTAATTTATGGTTCTACCAGATCGCCTAGAGATTCAAAAGAATTGGTTGAGTAAATTAAAGAAACACCAGTAAATTTGGGTCTGTTAGATCACCCACAAAATATATATATATATATATATATATATATTGGCTCTGTAAACTTAAGATTCAACCGTAAAAGGAAATTTTACCTAGATTGCCGAGAAATCAAACGAATTGGCTCTATAATATAAATAATTCAACCAGAAATTATCTACCATTTCAAATCTTAATAAATTATTGTCCGTAAATATAACCAGAAATTATCTACCATTTCAAATCTTAAAATTTGAGACTGGTGCCCTCAAGGATCGATCGGCTCTGATACCAAATGTAGGGACCCCGTTTGTGGGGTCGTCCCTAAAACTAATCTGAAACACATCTAAATAGTATAATACCAATTCCAACTTATCAATGGTAGAAAAACTAAATTACATATAAATAAATTTTAACTTAAGCAAAACAAGTGGAACTTTATACCTGTCATTCGTCGATCGATCCCGCTTGCCCTTGTCGTTCACTTCCCCATTGTGTCCCTCCATCCAAAGCTCGTTTAACCATAGGCGAAGCAACCGTTAACTTCTCCACCCAACCGTAGGCTCATGCTTTCAGTCGCATAGCCACCACCGAGCTTCGAGGTCGTATAGCTCACACACACCAAGTGACGAGAGACTCAGAAATGGGTTCTCCCCCCACCAGAATCTCTTGCCAAATTCCAATAGCAACAAGTCACTCTCTTTACAAAAATTACAATGACCATCCAAACATTGGGTCCTTTCCCCATTCTCAAAGCCTTCCTTAAACAGAAAAATCCATTGCGACACATGTTGCTTCATGCAAAAATGCTTAATTTCTTATTATTCAAATGCAATTTAACTCGCCTATCCATGTGTCAAGTTTTCTAATAGAATGCACCAACTTTCCTAAATTTTCTCAAGTTTGTCTCCATGATTTTCCATCTAACTTCTATTTTTGTGGGTGCAAGTGGTGTTAACTAAATGCTCAAGCCTAGTATTACATTTGCTCCTAAAATAATAATTTCTATTATTTTTAATACTAAAAATGCATTTTCCTATGCAAGTGGTCTAAAATAATCATTTCTATTATTTTAAAAGCATTTTCCTCTGCAAATTGTCTAAATGCATTTTTATAAGTTTTAATGCATAATGTTTAACAATTAATCCCTTCTAGGACATAGGTACCACACCGTTGGGCCCATTCGTCCTTTATGCTCTTCTATCGACATGGTACCACTCCGTCGGGTCAACTCGTTCGTCGTTTCCATTTATCAACAGGGTACCACATCGTCGGGTCCTTGTATCCGTCAATTCCGTTTATCGACAAGGTACCACATCGTCGGGTCCTTCCGTCGATATCTTTTCATTGTATCTGACTTGCGGGAACTTCATGTAGGGATTTAGGATCTATTACCTTCAATCCTTCGTCTACACGCTATTGGAGACTAATGGCGCTGAGGAGTAAGTCCGTTCTTATTGCGCGCCCACCAACTCTTACGTGACCAACTCCGTCATGGTCCACTTCGCACAACCTCATGCTTCCCCTGACTAAGCGGATCAGTGCTTCCCTACTCATGTGCAAAATGTTGAAATATTGTAACTTCTAAGAATATTATATTTGTACTTTATTATTCCGGATATGTTTCATTCCTCCGTGAAGACCTTATTGTATATCTGGAGATGTTTTATTCCTCCGTGGATAATGTGGTAACTTGGGTTATTAGACTTCCCTAGTGGGGGTCGGCCCTGTATGTGTTATGTGGGTTAAAGGGTTATTAGACCACCCTAGTGGGGTCGGCCCTGTCACATTATGTAAAGTGGTTAAGTTGGGGCCGACCTAGCTTGTGTAAAAGACAAGTCGGAGTTGTGTATAAATAGAGGAGGTGTGTTCCTCATTTAACACACATTACACTCACTTGCGATTTGCGCATAGGTGAGGGAGAGATCTGCTATGGAGGAGAAGGAGCTCATGTCTATGGTTTACATCTTTGTATTTGTTGTTCATCTATATTGAGGAATATTTGCTGGTTTTTCTACCCCATGAGGGTTTCCCAGGATAAATCTGTGTCTCTTGTGTTTATGATGTGCTTGTTGTTCTTTCAGTGATCCTGTATATGCTATTATTGTGAAATGGAATGTAATGCTGATATTTTCTGTCTTAGGATATTGAATTTTAACATGGTATCAGAGCTAGCCTGAAGGAAGGCAATGTATGGCACTTATGACACTTGCTTCACTTGCGACAATTTGAAGGTTAAGGTTTTGTATAGCAAAAACCAGTCATCGTGGAACTTTCGCTATAAATCCATTTTGGCGAAGTTTCAGGATCTCAAACCTTTACAGGTCGTAGATATCATCCCCCTGAACCTTTTGTCTAAAGGACAGCCTCTAATTCGTTGTACTTTGTTATTTATGATCAGTACAAGTTAGGGTTTCTGCCTCTTCCAGATCTCAGTCATAAACAGGTGACCTAGGAAAAAAGGTCACAACTTGGGCTAGGAAACTCCAAATGAAATTTCATAAAAAGTGACAGGTAGGGAACGAACTATAGTTTCACAGGGACGATTTTCAGAGGCCGAAGTTGAACCAATGACACGTGGCTCGCCGTACAAGTTCGCTCTCCTGTTTTATCCCATTAACAGGTCACGTTGCGACACTTGGCATAACTCTCTCTCAGAAAATCCAATTGAGGTCAGACCTGTGGGGTTGGAAAGTTGACAGGTCAAAATACCATAGGCCTAGGTTTCAGACCCTGTGCATTCATAATTCCAGAGATACACCATAAACAATCAGGTGCATATTTCTATCAAAACAGAATTGTTTTCTGAGCACCTTCATTCTTGGCTTATCATTGCTGCAGGAATTTAGGGCTTCGGAGAAAGTTGGAATTTTTGGAATCAGAGTCCACGGATGAATGCTCCTCATCAAAATAGAAATTTAGAGACCAATATTGAAGTTTTTTGTTGGGAAGAAGGTCGTGCTTGATCAAACCCTAGTTCGGGATTTTGATCGGAAAGGTGGAAAATTAGGGCTTCTACAAAAGTTCGAATTTTTTGAAGTTTGTGACCACATTTGGAAGCTCCTCAGAAAAATTGAAGTTTAGAGCTTTGTATCGAACCTTTTTATTGGGTAGAAGGGTGGGCTTCATCAAACCCTAGTTCAGGATCCTGTCCAGAAAATCCAGAAGTTTTAAAGGCAATTTTGAGGGGTCAAATTTTGGAGATTTCAAAATTGAAGTATGCTAGCCTGATCAGCTCAGCAAGGCGCATCTTTCCATACATTCAGAAGTTTGAAATTCAAATTTTGAATTTCTAGGGCTTCTCTGACAAACCCTAATCCAGCTCCAGATCCAGTTTCAGCAATCTAAGTGGATTGGATTAAAAGCAATCCTGACAGGTATGACTTGAGGAGATACAAGTATGTGTTGAAATCTATTCATGGTTAAGTTTATGATATGTTTGTCTTCATGTTATTGAGGTTAGTACAGTTATGATTGTTTGATAATGAATGCATGTGAATGGTAGAAGACATTCATTAATTAGGGTTATGACACTTATGATTGTACTAATGCACTTGTGGTGTTATATGAGGATGATGTTGTGTGCTAACAAGATACAGGTACATTAAGAAAGACAAATCGAGTTCTATGACCATTATGACATGAAGACAAAGAATCATGCATAATATTTGATCACATAGAAGCTCTACTTATGAGATATGTATGGCTTTGTTCTACTATGCTTAACCTATGAGATATGCAGGTTCTAGCACAAGGTCTCTAAAACATTGAAGAGAACAAAGAAGATATTGTTTGGGTATGTTAAGACATAACCAAACATGATAATCCAAGTATGTTTTCCTATATCAAGTTAGAATCCTTCTTTGTTAGGATCTTAGGTAAGTATACCTGTGTATGAAATGATCATGACCATACATACTTAAGATTATTTAGAATTATAATGTTTTGATAATATTGAGATTATACTAATGAATGTATGTTTGTGTATGAGATCATGAGGATGACACTAGTGCACACTTAAGCATGCATAGTGGTATAGAGATAAAGCGGGAGGTAACCACACAAACATAAAATATAAGTATTTGAGTTGTTATTTGAATCTCAGAAATAGTAATGATATTGCTTGTAATAGTTGTATGCATATTTGTATTCCTAGAATATATCATGCATAATGTAAGCATTCATATAACATTGAACAATATACTACTAATATGCATATGATTGGTAAGTTGGACAAACATTCCATTGTTGCTTGTCTAGAATGAAACCTCTTTGCTGACATGCTGAGAGATGTGCACGCTCTTGATAGTATGTTCTAGTAGAGATGGAAGGCATCTAGATAGCCACTGTATGCATATGGGATATGGAAAAGTGTTGTGCCAAAGTATTGGTCAAGATAGTTGCATAACTATGTGAATCATATCTATATGCATAATAGGTTATCATGTCAACATGATTTGATGATTATGAAGTATTACTAATCATGTAATTAACTTTGATTTGTAGGAAATACCATGAAGGATGATGAACACCTATTCCAAAGAACAAGTGATGGATGTTCAAACAAGAACACTTACAAATCAAACATACTATAGAAGGCTCGTGGCTAGAAGATTCTCTTAGAAAGAGGAAGAGGATCATGATGATATGTTTGCTCCAAGTAGCTAGATAATATTATTCTCTCAATGGTGTGATTGAAGAAGAAGTGTGAATTGAGAAAACTCCTAGGATTCAATTGAAGAAAGCTCTGTACGGGTACCCAGGATCAATAGTCATTTGATGAGCTTAATGATCACCATAGGTGATGCGGATTTCAACCATTGCTACAAGGTTGAAGATGGTTTCTATATACTGATGACATTCTTCTCTTAGATGGATGCAAGAAGGAACTCATCACAGAGTTCGAATGATCTTGAGGCTCATACCAGTAGAACCATCTGACGGGAGATGGCACAGATAGATATGCAGAAGATCACTCAGAGTGGGAATGATGTTCAGTCACAGAGGGAGAATTGATAGTTTCTTGACAAGCTTGGGATTTACCAGAAGTAAAGATGATCCTAACCTTTACCTTAAGGTTATGGATGATACTATTACTGTATGTGGATGATCTCTTTCTGACAGGGAATGAGAAATAGATCATGGAAAGCAAGAAGAAGCTAGCTACATAATTTGATCTCGGATTGATGCATTACTTCCTAGGTCTGGAAGTATGGCAAGGCTCAAAAGGAATCTTTCTCAACTAGGGAAAGTATGATGTGGAAATCTTGAGAAGATTTGATATGTTGGAATGCACAACCTTGGTCGCTCTCATGAGTTCCAACTAGAAGTTGTTAGCTGATGAATCATCAGAGTTAGTGGATGTAACTCTGTACAGGCATATTATTGGGTCACTGATGTATTTGACGAACACTAGGCCAGATATATGCTTTGCTGTGAACACCTTGAGTCAGTATCTAGTGGAACCTAGACGTGTTCACTTAATAGCTGCAAAACATGTGATGAGTTCACTGAAGGGTACGATAGACTTTGGTCTATATTATCTTGGAGATCATGACTTCAGATTGTATGGCTACACAGATGTTGATTGGGCAGGAAGTGTAGTAGACAGGAAGAGCACATCGGGCGGATGTTATTGTCTATGATCTGCCATGATCTCGCGGTTTAGCAGGAAGTAGTATAGTGTGGCTCTCATCATAGCTGAAGCGGAATATATAGCTGCTTGCTCTACTAGTTGTGAAGCAATATGGCTTCGGAAGTTGTTATCAGGATTGGTTGACTTAGAGATGGACCCCGTTGTAATCTTGTTTGACAACTAGAGTTGTATAAAGATGGCAGAGAATCCAGTGTTCCATGATAATTCAAAGCACATAGAGATCTGATATTTTTATATACGGGATATGGTGCAGAAAGTAGCTATCAAGCTCGAGTATGTGAGCACTGACGAACAAGCTGCTGATGTATTGACCAAACCTCTGTCTCGAGAAGAGTTTGAGTATTTTCGAGACAAGCTTGGTGTCGTTCAGAAGTTCAGAAGGACCCTCCTCGAAAGGGAGAGTGATATGGTTGATGGTAATATTTGGATACTGGTATCGATGTGGATACCTATATCGATGATGAGATTTCCTATATTGATGGTAAGGTCAATGATGAGGATACTGTATCGTTGATGTGGATACTGTATTGATGAGGATACTGTATCGATGATGTGGATACTGTATTGATGTGGATACTTGTATCGATGATGAGGTTACCTGTTCCGACGATGAGGTCGATGATGAGGTTGTTGGTTATGACGATGAGGTCGATGCATGGTCCTTAGACTTTGTATATGAGGATGAGGAGGGATTGTATCATCCCTGGACTTAGGTCCCTAAACAGATCCGTAGACTCTTGTCTTCGAGAAAGATGTTGGTGAATGATGTAATGTGCACTCCTGGACTGCTCAACATAACAGTAGGTGATCATTCACAAAACCTGTAATGATGTAATGTTCGCTCCTGGATTAGCAGGTGATCATTCACAGGTTGTAAATCCTAGATCTGATCTAGGTCACACCCGAGTTGAAATAGTAATGGCTCTGTGGTTGACTGGAATGATGTAATGTTCGCTCCTGGACTGCTCAGTGTAGCAACAGGTGATCATTCGTAGGTTCTGTAATGATGTAATGTTCGCTCCTGGACTGCTTAGTGCAGCAGCAGGTGATCATTTACAAGTGATAAAATCCTAGATTTAATCTAGGTCACATCCAGTATGAAAAAGGACTGGCACTATGGTCGGGATTGCACGTCCTTGAACGCTTGGTTCAAAATGTACGTGATGGGGATTGCATCATCCCGGAACCACTAGTTCAAAATGTACATGATGGGGATTGCATCATCCCAGGACTTCGGTCCCTGAATCGATCC
Source organism: Larix kaempferi (assembly GCA_027924585.1). Lineage (NCBI taxonomy): Eukaryota > Viridiplantae > Streptophyta > Pinopsida > Pinales > Pinaceae > Larix > Larix kaempferi. The sequence continues at coordinate 1,962,956 of BSBM01000703.1, read as the reverse complement.
GTAGACATATGTCTCCGAGAAGTCGTCCCTAGTGGACGAGAGGGGATTGCATCATCCCCAGACTTTGGTCCCTGAATTGATCTGTAGACATATGTCTCCGAGATGTGGTCCCTAGTGGACAAGAGGGGATTGCATCATCCCCGTACTTCGGTCCCTGAATTGATCCGTAGACATACGTCTCCGAGAAGTGGTCCCTAGTGGACGTGAGGGGATTGCATCATCCCCGGACTTCAGTCCCTAAATTGATCCGTAGACATATGTCTTCGAGAAGTGGTCCCTAGTGGATGAGAGGGGATTGCATCATCCCCAGACTTCGGTCCCTGAATTGATCCGTAGACATATGTCTTTGAAAAAGAGGTCCTTAGACTCTGTCTAAGTTGATGAGTGGACTACATCATCCCTAGACATGTTATGGTGTCTTAAATGGATCATGTGTATTGCAGGGTATGTTGCTACGATGTTGTTGATCGTGATGGTCTAGATGACGATGTTATTGATCGTGATGGTCTAGATGACGATGCTGCTGATCGTGATGGTCCAGATGATGATGTTGTTGATCGTGATGATCTAGATGACGATGCTGCTAATCGTGATGGTCTAGATGACAATGTTGTTGATCGTGATGGTCTAGATGATGATGTTGTTGATCGTGATGGTATAGATGACGATGTTGTTGATCGTGATGGTCTAGATGACGATGTTGTTGATCGTGATGGTCTAGATGACGATGTTGTTGATCGTGATGGTCTAGATGACGATGTTGCTGATCGTGATGGTCTAGATGACGATGTTGTTGATCGTGATGGTATAGATGACGATGCTACTGATCGTGATGATCTAGATGACGATGTTGTTGATCGATAGATCTAGATGATGATGTTGATTAGTAGATCCAGATGATGATGATGTTACTATAGTTGTTCGAGTGCTGCAAAAGATGAAGATTCAGTACTGAATATGTTGATGTTCCAGTAACTGCTTGAGTTACTGATGATGTATAAAGAAAGATTCCAATGATTTATAGATGTATCATATGTATGATGTTGATGACTCCTTGCTCCTATAGATGTTTTTATAATATCCTTCTTGTTAAGGGGGAGTGTTGAAATATTGTAACTTCTAAGAATATATTTGTAATTTATTATTCCGGAGATGTTTCATTCCTCCGTGAAGACCTTATTGTATATCCGGAGATGTTTTATTCCTCCATGGATAATGTGGTAACTTGGGTTATTAGACTTCCCTAGTGGGGATCGGCCCTGTATGTGTTATGTGGGTTAAAGGGTTATTAAACCACCCTAGTGGGGTTGGCCCTATCACATTATGTAAAGTGGTTAAGTTGGGGCCGACCTAGCTTGTGTAAAAGACAAGTCGGAGTTGTGTATAAATAGAGGAGGTGTGTTCCTCATTTAACACACATTACACTCACTTATGATTGGCGCATAGGTGAGGGAGAGATCTGCTATGGAGGAGAAGGAGCTCATGTCTATGGTTTACATCTTTGTATTTGTTGTTCATCTATATTGAGGAAGATTTGTTGGGTTTTCTACCCCATGAGGGTTTCCCAGGATAAATCTGTGTCTCTTGTATTTATGTTGTGCTTGTTGTTCTTTAAGTGATCCAGTATATGCTATTGTTGTGAAATGGAATGTAATGCTAATATTTTATGTTTAGCATATTGAATCTTAACATAGAATTCTGTTGGAAGTCGACATCGTTGTCGTTCTTCCGTGTGTGATTTTATTTGTACTCTACGACCCTTTATTTCCTTTGTTTGTCCGTCAGTTAACCGTTTTACCTGTCGCTACACATATACTCAAAAGAACACATTAATAGTCTTGTTATCATTCATCAAAATTCACTTCATAAACTACTAACCGTTAAGCAACTGTAGTTTACTCATAATATCATAGATTTCGTTAATCAGTTAAAATCATTACGCCAACATGCATTTATTTTCCTCTCATCATATATTTGATCATACAGCTAAACGTTAAGTAGCATATTCATGTACACATATCCATTTCTCATAACATAGCTAATCATTAAGCAAGCATACCTTTATTCGTCAATTCCAGATAAATTATCCAATTCCACAAATTGCTATCTAATCCATTGTTTTCATTCATCAAATTTTCGTCATGTGCATCTTCAAGTTTTCCTCAATCGTTAAGACATATCAAGACTCAAGAGACCACCTTATCGAAGTTTGTTCAGTCGGGTCACTCGATTGGTGTCCTTAAAGTACACAGTCATTCTAGGGGCATTACAAAACCTAGCTGATCTTGTGATCATAATAGTTTGGTCTTGCTTATGATAGGTACTGAAGCTACTTCATTGATGGCAGGTATAAATACCTAATTGAGATCCTCTTTGTTTCAAGAATAATTTAATATTCTCTACTAAACAGGGCCAACCATGTGAAGGTGGAATCTCTTATGGCCCCTCCCCCCCTCACATCACTCTCAATTCCCCATACCCAAAGCATGTACTTGAAAAAAAAATTATGTGCAAACATGCGGATTTCATCATAAAGAAACATTTGCCATTCATTCAATAAAAGGTAACATTCGTTAAACAATTCATTCATTCAGTAGGCAAAAAATTATGCATGACATTATATTATCAAAAATAAGTATGCATAGTTTTTCTTTAGTCACTTCTTTTTAGTTTTTTTTCTCTTGACAAAATTAGAAAGAAACTCATCTTCTGGAACTTGTTGTTCAATGCTTGGGGCTTCATCAACTTGTCGTGATGTCTTCCTAGTAGAGTACTCACGACGTGGATGTTGTGGCAAGGGGTTTGGATTTACTGCAATAATGTGAAAATGTTACATTAATATCTTTTGATATTATAATGACAAGTTTTCATTTAAAAAAAACATTACAAAGGTTTTTTTTAACCTATTTAAGCCACATCATGTACTTTGTATTCATGTCTAGGCTCATCTAGCCTTCCATCCTCTAATCCGCGTTGATATACTTCTTCCTGTGGAATTTATGTTTCTTGATGTTCTTCAAATGGTTTTTATAGTGATGGGAAGTCATCATCTTCTTTGATTCTTCTATGAGTCAATACCTCATCAACCTTAAATCCAGGACTTTCTACTATTTTCCTGAGTCGCAAATTGTAGAACTTATAAGATTTGATTTTGCAGGAGTAACCGAGAGAGATTCCTTCATCTTATCTGGAATCAAATTTTTTAAGAGTGTCATCGTTTCTTTTTATGTAACATTTACTTCCAAATATTATGAAATGCTTAACTGTAGTTGGTCTTCATTTCCAAAGCTCGTAGGGGATCGAGCAACTGTTTTTTCTGATAAAGCATCTATTAAGTATGTGAACAGTTGTATAAATAGCATGTGTCTAGAACCTATTTGACAATCTTGATTTGTTTGGCATGGTCCTGGCCATTTCTTGAATAATCCTATTTTTCCTTTCTGCCACCCCATTTTGTTGAGTTCTGGCTACTGAAAAATTGTCTTCTAATTCCATGTTTATCACAATAGCTATAAAACTTGTTTGAGGTGTATTCTCCTCCATTGTCAAGACCCTTAAGCACTTTATTCTTAAATCAGTTTCGTTCTCAACCGCCTCCTTAAAGGTCTTGAAGCATTCGAATGTTTCTGGTTTTGCATTAGGGAAGAATACCCATTTCATTCGAGTGTAATCATCCATGAACAAAATAAAGTATTATTCACCATTCATTCCTCTGGTTTGCATTGGACCACAAATATTTGAATGAACTAGTTCCAAAGGTCTTGAGGTAGTATATTCTTTTGTTGGGTACTTTGTTCTGGTTTGTTTCCCATGTAGGCAGTGTTTGCAGAAAGCATTCAATGGATTCGTAATCCTTGGAATGTCTCTTACTACTTGTTTTCTACTAATTCTGACCAAATTGTCAAAATTGATATGTCCCAATTTTCTATTCCAAATCCAACTTTCTTCACTTTGTCCTATGTAGAATTTTTATTATTTTCCTTCATCAAGAATGTACACATTGTTAGGAGTTCTGGAGGCTGTGGCTACGATTCTACCTGTATCCCTATTTTTTATTTTGCATTTCTCTGAGTCAAAAGTGAGTGTCTGTCCATGGTTGTACATATGGATAACACTTAAAATATTATATTTCATGTTCTCGACTCGCAGAACATTATCTGCCTTGTTTCTTTTATTTCCTAAACTTGCTAGTCCTTTGCCCAAAATATTAGTTGACCCATTGTCCCCAAAATAAACACCGCCTCCCTTGTCTTCTCTGAACTTCTGAAAGGAATTTTTTTATATCTCCGGTCATATGTTTGGAACATCCACTATCTATATACCATTGCCCCTTTCTACTTTGTGTATGTTGTTAAATTTTTAGAATTTACTTCAATCTGATCTAGGATCTTAACTGAGAGAACAATATGTACAGCAAATCTACAGCATATCAATCATGGACACAATAATGCAAGCACACAAGAGACACAGAGTTTACTTGGGGAAAACCATAAAGGTGAAAAACCCCAATAACTTCCTCAGAGATAGATAGAGCAATGATACAACCAGAATACAAGAGATAGTCTTCTCCTAGCAATAGAGCCTCCTCCTCCACAAGTGCGCCACTCTCCCAAGTGTGAGTGAGAGAATAGAATGTGTAAAATGAGAGAGAGACACTCTCTATTTATACACTAACTTGACTTGACCTTTACTCAACTAGGTCGGCCTCAACTTAACCACTTAACATAATGCTGACTGGGCCGACCCCCACTAGGGTGGTCTAATAACCCTTTGACCCACATGGCCAACCCCCAATAGGGTGGTCTAATAACCCTTTGACCCACATGACTTATACAGGGCCGACCCCAACAAGGTGGTCTAATAACCCATCAAGTATAAGTTTCGACACTTACAATATAAATGATGACACTTCCGTATAGAGGAATAATAACATCTCTATAGGAATACAACCACTTCCGTATAGAGGAATAATAACATCTCTATAGGAATAAAATATACATATATGTGAAATACATTCCAAAGTTACATATACATCAACACTCCCTCTTAACTAGGAAGTTATTTCTCGACACAGGTCTTCTAGCACAAGTCATCTTCTCTAGATCATCGTCACTGGATAATCGTCATCGAGACATCATCATCGTCACTGCTGCTGCTATCTCAATCAATCTCTAAATATACTCGTCATGGGAAGTTATACAGAGCCAGTCCTTTTTCATACTGGATGTAGGCCCACCACCTGCAGGTCTTCGTCATCACTGGCCATACTATGGAAATCTCAGGACTTATTACGTGCGTCACAAAACCTTAAAAGAGTCTCTTGACTAGCAAGAACCCTAAAGAGCATCTGAGGCCTTTTTCATCATGTCCAGATCTCCATGACTTATTACATGTGACCCCACCACAAAACCTCGAAAGAGAATCCCAGGACTGATTACGAGCACAAGGCCCAACCTATCGGATCTCCGAGGGCACAAATTACATGTGGTCACCACAAAACCTCGAAAGAGCATCCCACAACTGATTACGAGCACAAGGCTCAACCTATCGGATCTCCCAGGGCACAAATTACATGTGGTCATGGCAAAACCTCGAAAAGCATCCCAGGTCTGATTACGAGCACACGACTCAACCTATCGGATCTCCCAGGGCACAAATTACATGCCATAGGACAAAACCTCGAAAGAGCATCTACCAGATATCCCAGGGCACAAATTACATTCCATTGGCAAAACCTCGAAAGACTATCTGCAGATCTCCCAAGGCACAAATTATATGTCCTCCCAAGCAAAACCTCGAAAGAGCATTTTCCAGATATCCCAGGGTACAAATTACATGCCATAGGCAAAACCTCGAAAGACTATCTGCAAATCTCCCAGGGCACAAATTACATGCTTATATGCACAACCTGTTCCATGGCCACGGAGTATCAACCTAATACTCACCATACATCATCCTGATGTACACATGATCATCCTGATCATCATCACTGCAACATCCTGCTGCATGTCATCTGGAGCAACACTTGAAGCTCGTCATCCATGATCATCCTGATCATACAATGCATCTACCTAATGCATACCAAGTATCTACCTGATACATATCATCATACATGATCCACCTGATCATACAGTGTATCCACCTGATACAAATACAAATACATGATACATATCACCATACGTGATCCACCTGATACATATACAGATACATGGTCCAAGCATCCAACATGATGCATATACAAAAATACATACAAGTGATCCAATTGATCATATCCAGCATCCAACATGATGCGTACATACATATAAATGATCCAACTGATCATATCCAGCATCCAACATGATGCGTACATACATATACATATAAATGATCCAACTGATCATATCCAGCATCCAACATGATGTATACACAGAGCAGTAACTGGAGCATCGTCCTGATGCTCATCATCCATGATCCTCCTGATCATCATAGCATCGTCCTCTTCAGATCATCTCATCGTCCACGAAGCATAGCCCAGATGCACATCATCCAGCACTTACACCACCGACATGGGAGAACACATCTACCACCATTTGGGGAAGGATCCATCCCTTACTTTTTCACCATGGGAGAACACATCTACCACCATGTGAAAAATGGCTCAGCAATTACATCACGACCAAGGGAGAACACATCAACCATGTCAGAAAATCTCATGTGCATCTGCATCTTCCAGACTCATCACTTCCCTTTGGAAGGAACCTCAATCTGAAGTGCACCAAGCCTCTCTCTGAAGTACTCAAACTGCACTCTGGCCAACGGCTTGGTTAATACATCTACAACCTGCTCATCCATCGCAACATACTCTGCTTCATATGTACTCAGTGCTACGTAGGACTACTTCCTGCTAAACCAAGAGATCACACCTGATCCCATACTGAAGCAGCACCCATATGTGCTATTCCTATCTGCAGCATTGCTTGCCCAATCTGAATCAACATAACCCTGCAAGTTAAACTTTTGATTCGCATCATACTTGAGCCCATAATCCGCTGTACCCTTCAGGTACCTCAGAACATGCTTTACAGCAACCAGGTGAACACTCCTCGGATCTATCAAGAACTGACTCAATGTGTTCACGGCAAAGCAAATATCTGGTCTCGTGTTCGTCAGGCACATCAAGGACCCAATCATCTGACGATACATAGAGACATCAACCGGCTCAGATGAAGCATCACATAGAAGCTTCAGATTCGATGCCATAGGTGTGGCCATAGCCTTGTAGTCCATCATCCCGAACCTCTTCAGGATCTCTACTGCATACTTCCCTTGTCCAAGGAAGATTCCATCTGCACTCTGCCACACCTCCATGCCAGAAACAAATAGTGCATCATCCCCAAGTTCTTCATCTCGAACTCGGCAGCAAGCTTCCGCTGCGTGTCGGCAATCAATCTATCTTCACCTGTAACAAACAAGTTATCCGCATACAAAAGTAGTATCACTGGATTGCCTTCCTCAACCTTGTAGTAAAGGTTGGAATCCGCTTTACTCTTGGTAAAGTCCAAACTGGATAGAGAGCTGTATATCCTACCAAGTTCTGCACACATATATGACTACACCATTCAAGAAGGCTGTCTTGAAATCCATCTGGTGTATCTTCTATTTCATCACTTTTATATTTCTCTATGCTGCCATCTGCAGCATGCTTGATCTGATAGTTCCATTAGGAAGTCACAACAGACTTCCCTTCAGCTCTTGGGACTGCATCCCAAACATCGTTCTTCATGATCGATGGATCATGGCATTCTTCTCGTATCCTGGGAACTTCAATATCTTCAATAGATAGTTTTGTTGCTTGAACAAATGTTGTAGTCCTTCTTTTGTAGGTGAAGTCATACTGTCTTTTCTACAAAACAAGTTAAATTGCATGATTAGAAACATCTCATAATTTTCAGACAAATTCTTACACATAAAGAAATATGTCATACAGTCATGCAATTATCTTAGCCAATGCTTCAATACAACATTTATCCATGTTCCACAACTTTCTAGATGCCTTCCAGTCTCTACCAGAACATTGTTAAGAGTTTGCACTACTCCCAACATGTCAGCAAAGAGGTTTCATTCTAGATAAGTAGCACTGGTATGTTGTACAATGCCATAGGCCACTTATCCATCACATGCATATTAGTAGTATACTATTCATTAATGCAATCATTCTAATATGCACAATACATATCCTAAGTCTAGGAACATGAGCATATACATCATTGAACAATTTTATTTAAACAACAAATATGCAAGAAATGATAATTAAAAATACTTATCTTTGTTTGGTTGCTGGGTGGACTCCCTCTGAGTCTTTGCTTCCTTACAGGAGCTACTGAAGTAGCTTCTTCTACACCTTTCTGTTGTGGAATGTAGAAATATGGTCAACTCTCTCTGAATATCTGCATCCTTGCAGAAACTACTGAAGTGTGCTCCTTTGCTTTCTTGCAGGAACAACTAGAGTGTGCTCCCTCTTGATCTTTGCTTCTTGGATTACCTATCCTTGAACTTACATCCATCCTTAATCACTATGCATGCTTATTAGTATCATCATTGTGTTATCTTTGAGGTCTCATACATAATCACACATTTATTAGTATAATCTTAATACTATCAAAACACAATAATCTTAAACATGTATATTCATGATCATTCATAGATAATAAACATTAGTATTCAAGGTTTCAGGGAAGTCTTCTTTTACTCATGCATATTCTTATTTGATCCTAGGACTCTTCTGATTAGTTAAATCATCAATGCATAAACCCGTGATTACCTATACCTTCATGATTCTTCTGGTTAGTCATATCATCAATTATGGTAAGAAACATAATATGCATACAGCCATGACTATTCAAACCTATGACTTCATGAATAATCATTATCAACAACACAACAGTATAAGATCCTAACACAAGGTAGGATTCTAGCTTGATATAGGAAAAGCATACCTAGATTAGCATGCTAGCTAGTTATGTCTAACATACCCGCATAATGTCTTATGGTTCTCTTCAGTGACTTGTGCTAGTAACCTGCATGTCTCATAGGTTAACCATTGTAGGACCAAGTTATACATACCTCGAAAGTAGATCTTCTATGTGATCCATGACAATGGATGAATCTTTGTCTTCATGTCACCATGATCATATGTTCTTGAAGTAGAACATGATTTGTCTTTCTTGGTGTTCCTTTTATGTTAGCGAACAACATAAACCTCGTATAACATCACAATGCATTAGTACATTCATAAGTGTTAAAACTTTAATCAATGAATATCTTCTATTAAGGTGATATGACAAGTCTAGTAATTAATCAAGATTGTACTGTAATGATATGAAGACAAACATATGACAAACTTAACGATGAAACATACCTGTCAAGATTGCTTGTAATCTTCTTATGGAAGGCCTTAGCCTCATCTCCCTCTGAGACAGGAACTTCTTCACTTATGCAGGTGACCAATCCATCTTCTTCTAGGATTAACCCAATCCACTTGATTTTCAAGAACTGGACCTGGAGCTAGATTAGAGTTTGTCAAAGAAACCCCAAAAATTCAAACTTTGAATTTCAAACTTTTGAAATGATAGAAATATGCGCCTTGATGAGCTGATCAAGTTGGTATATTCAGAATTTGAAAACTGCAAAGTTTCACCCCTCGAAATTGTCTTTTAAATTTCTGGATTCACTAGGGAGGACTCTAAATTAGGGTTTGAGTTTCCCGGAGCTTCACCCAACCAAAATATTTGATTCAAAGCTCTAAGCTTCAATTTTGTTGACGCGCTTCCAGCCGTGGTCACGAATTTCCAAAATTCCAATTTTTTTGCAGAAGCCCTAATTTTCCATCTTTCCGATCAAAGTCCCGAACTGGGGTTTACTCAAGCCCGGCCTTCTTCCCAACCAAAAAATCTGATCTTGGTCTCTAAATTTCTATTTTGATGAGTAGCATCCAGCCTTGGTCTCCAATTAAAAAAATTCCAACTTTCTTTGAAGCCATGAATGAAGGTGCTCAAAAATAATTCTGTTTTGACATAAATATGTACCTGATTGTTTCTGGTGTAACTCCGAACTTGTAGATCCACAGTGTCTAAAACATTTTCTTGAGATAGCCTGACCTGTTATCTTTCCATCCTGACAGGTCTGACCTCAATTGGATTCTCTGAGAGAGAGTTATGCCAAGTGTCTCAACGTGACCTGTTTATGGGATAATACAAGAGAGAAAACTTGTACGGCGTGCCACGTGTCATTGGTTCAACTTCGGCCTCTAAACATTTTTCCTGAGATAGCCCGACATGTTATCTTTCCATCCCGATAGGTTTGACCTCAATTGGATTCTCTGAGAGAGAGTTATGCCAAGTGTCGCAACGTGACCTGTTTATGGGATAATACAGGAGAGCGGACTTGTATGGAGTTCCACGTGTCACTGGTTCAACTTCGGCCTCTGAAAAATTTTCTTGAGATAGTACAGTCTGTGTACTACCTGTCACTTTTTACGAAATTTCATTTGGAGCTTCCTAGCCCAAGTTATGACCTTTTTCCCAAGGTCACCTGATTTTGACTCAGATCTAGAAGAGGCAGAAACCCTATATTGTACAGATCATAAATCACAAAGTACAACGAAATAGAGGTTTTCCTTTGGACACAAGGTACATGGGGATCTGATCTTCGACCTGTAAAAGTTTCGGATCTGAAAACTTCGCCAAAACGGATTTATAGCAAAAGGGCTACGATGACTGGTTTTTGCTATACCAAGCCCTAGCATCGTAAGTGCAACAAGTGTCATACATGCCATATCATGCCTTCTTTCAGGCTAGCTCTGATACCATGTTAAATTTTCAGAATTTACTTCAATCTGATCTAGGATCTTAACTGAGGGAACAACATGTACAGCAAATCTACAGCATATCAATCATGGACACAATAATGCAAGCACACAAGAGACACAGAGTTTACTTGGGGAAAACCATAAAGGTGAAAAACCCCAATCACTTCCTCAGAGATAGATAGAGCAATGATACAACCAGAATACAAGAGATAGTCTTCTCCTAGCAGCAGAGCCTCCTCCTCCACAAGTGCGCCACTCTCCCAAGTGTGAGTGAGAGAATAGAATGTGTAAAATGAGAGAGACACACTCTTTATTTATACACTAACTTGACTTGACCTTTACTCAACTAGGTCGGCCTCAACTTAACCACTTAACATAATGCTGACTGGGCCAACCCCCACTAGGGTGGTCTAATAACCCATTAGAGAAATTTTGAGGTCAAAAAAGGGCCTCAAAACAAAGAAAATGTACTATAAAATACAACCAATCACATTCTAGTAGATGACATCATCCCCCTTGGTGAGGTGGCATTGCATGAGTTAAGAATGCTTATTTGTCAAATTTTCTATTGTGGATGAAAACACATAGTTAACCAAGGTAGTGGTGTAAGTACTTTTAAGTCATAAAGTAAAGTACTCATAATGATAGTCTTTTCATAAAATAATATTATTGTCATTTTCAAGTAAAGTACTCATAATGAATGTCTTTTCACACTTTCACATAAAATAATATTATTGTCATTTTCAAGTGAAGTACTCTTAATTCATAAAGAAAGTCCTTTCACATTTTTTTATAAAATAATATATTATCATTTTTATGTTCTTAATTTTAAATTATATATTCACTCCATTCTATTTAATAACATAATGTCAAACTAATAAAGAATAATAATAGATTTAATAAATAATAATAATAATGCAATGTGGATTATAATAATATTATTGACATTTTACATGTAAATAAATTCTCAATTAACTTACATTATTAAATTCATGAGAAAAGTACTAAATATAAAAAGTCAACATAAAATTTTAAAAAAAGCTCTTAAAAATGTTTTTTATTATTTAATTTCATTTGCAAGTTCAAGACAAATAAATGTTAAAGGACAATACATTTTTGGGAATTTACAATGAATCTTAGTCACACCAATGTAGACTTATTTTATTAATTTTATTTCTAGTGAATTTTGAAAAGTAACTCAACCATAGTTATTTATATTGTGCATAGAAAATAGTGTGGAAGGTGACTTGTCATATATACCTACCCCATAAAACCCCCAATTCATAATATTTTAATATATCTCATATTTTTGTAGTACATCTCTTAGGAGGCCCTTTTTTGACCTCAAAATCTCTCTAATGCCTTTGACCCACATGGCTGACCCCCAATGGGTGGTCTAATAACCCTTTGACCCACATGACTTATACAGGGCCGACCCCAACAAGGTGGTCTAATAACCCATCAAGTATAAGTTTCGACACTTACAATATAAATGATGACACTTCCGTATAGAGAAATAATAACATCTCTATAGGAATACAACCACTTCCGTATAGAGGAATAATAACATCTCTATAGGAATACAATATACATATATTTGAAATACATTCCGAAGTTACATATACATCAACACATGTAAATCTAGGCTGCATTCTTCCTAATGGTCTTGATTTTTTCGATCCTCAACTATCTTAGTAGATTGCACAGATTGTTGTTGATTTTCACAATCATGGGTATCATGATATGATGTGTCGCAATATTCTTCTTCTGAACTTAAAACACTGAAAGGATTGGAATAATCAAACATGACTTCAGATGGTTTTATGAAGATTTTATGTTTAGGATTCATCTGATTTCCCAATCCATTCTTTTTGGTATATGCTAATGCACAGGCTCTACAATTTATTGCTTTATGACCAAAATTATGACAGTAGAAGCAATTTCCAAAGAAGATATTCTAGTACCTAATAGGATAGAAATTTCGAAGTTGCACATAATTACTTTACAACTGAAGACGCCCGCTTTGATACCAATTGTTGTAATCAATTTAATACTAAGGGGGAGGGGGGGGGGTGAATTAGTATTAGCACAGTTATTCGCAGATTTTACCTTCTTTAACATATTATCCTTTACTTAATCTTTTTCTTCTATTATGCATCAGTAAATAAACATTTACACATATATGCACCACATCATCAACACATAACACACCAAATTTTTATGTGGAAACCCAAACGGGAGAAAACCATGGAATGCTTCTTTATAGTGAGAAATAATACATTCGAGGAAGCACCAACTTCCTGTTTTTACCAACACCAACTAGAAGGAGGCACCAACATCCTACATTTTCTCCAGTACCAACTGGAAGGAGGCACCGGCACCATGTCGTTTTGTTTTACAAGAACCAACCTGAAGGAATTTGTGACTCCTTGTCTCCTTGTTGTTTTACATGAACCAACCTAAAGGAAGCTCGGACTACCTGAATCCTTGCCCCATCCAACTGCCCTGATGTCCAATATATATTACTGCCTTGTCTATCTTCAACTTTGCGCACTTCTTCAGGTCTTCTGATGATGATTATGTTGTGCGCTACCTTCATATGCAGGATATACTCTGTTATTGCGCTGCATACATCACTTGACTTCTCATTCCTCTCAAATCACACTTATGCTAATGACTTACTACATGTACTATGTTCTCTACTGTTTCTACAGTCTACATTTCTAGTTCAACGATCTGTTCTTTGTGACTACAACGATAACCTGATACTGTGTTTACAATTGATAGTTTGATGTTCATAAATGAAGCACTAGTAACAAAAGGAATTGCACACTTTTTGATGTGTACGTTCTATTTAAGTGTTGCATTTTCTTAGATAATATGCAACATCTTGTGCATCAAATAATTGGTCCATTTAGTTTAACGCACCTATCTCAGATCATCTGCATCGTGATGCGCCTATCGAGTCCTACTGATGTTCTGTTGTTGCGGATCAGATGAAGTCTTCAACTTCACACACTTTCACTTATGTTCATATGCATAAGCTAGACATCAACACAATCTATGATAAACTTTGGCTTTGTCTCTGCGTTTCTGTCTCTTCAAATTCCGTGACTATTGACATGGTGAGTGTGATACTGTCCTTTGATATACCCATCACTTGCACATTCTTCAGTATCTCTTTCTTTTAGTGTTTGTGCAACTTTCACAGGTCTACAACATCTTTCTGCACATCATCAAAACTTTGTTCTATTGCATGTTCCCATTTGACTCTTCGCTAGATCATTTTGTTTTGTCCACGAGCCCCTTGATGCCCCGAAAAAAAAGCAGAAAATTTCACACAAAACACTTATGTTCTTCGTGTCAAGCTTACTTCAAATCTTCAACTTGCATCTCTATTTATACATGTCCTGCACGGATTGTATGTTCGCAAGTTGGTCGTGGCATCCCTTCTTCCATACTTCACGGATTGTGCATATGCCATGTGTCATCATATGCGCTATTGATGCATCATATATGATGTATCAAGTGCCCTCAAGGTCCACAACTTGGTGGGACTTTCCACATTGTTTGTGTACCATTGCACTCTTGATGTACCATTGCCTTACGTTATGTGCACAATCTTTCACTTCATCTTGATCTGTCCATGATCTTTTCTATATCATCCTTTGTGAGTAATGCACCCTTCTGATATCAATATTCTGCGTAATCTGTGCGTTCTCCAGTATCTCTTTAGTGAGATTATGACCCATGCTTCAACATTGCATTTGGGTGATGCACCCTTGGTGTATTGACACTTTATAGATTTTGTGCATACTCTGACTTTTACTTTGTGGGACTTTGAATTATTCCTTGTCATCACTTGTATTTGATTCCTTGGTTGTATTATTACATTTTCAATACAGCTCACTTGAAATAAGATTCCTTGGTTGTATTATTACATTTTCGATGCATTTTCGATTCCTTGTATTGTATTTGATTCCTTGGTTGTATTATTACATTTTCGATGCATTTTCGATTCCTTGTATTGTATTTGATTCCTTGGTTGTATTTGATTCCTTCAAAAATGAGAAACGACCGTTATTTACAGCGTTTTCGTCGTGTTGCCGTTTCGGAGCCATTTTTTCACAGAAACAGTTGCAGCCGTCTCGTTTCTGGCAACACAATAGAAGCACCCACAAGCTTACCGTGCCTTACCAAGCGCACCCACGAGCGGGTTGGCCTGCCTTGTGTTATCCCTACCGTGTTTTGCAGCCTTGGTATTTGTTGTGGTGACTTCCTCTGGATGCTAGTGGTAGTAGAAGTGACTGTATTTCTTTTAAATTGTGTTCCTAGCATCTCTATATGGAATCTCTACATGTTACAACAAAAGCATAATCCTTGAAAAATAATACATTCACACCACAGACCACATTGAATCAATAGTAACTAATTTCTATCTAGACAACTTGACATTGAAAACTGCAAATCTGTATATTGGGCCACATGCACCACTTGAACATTTTTTTATTTTGTACGTAGCTTTCTGATAAGTACAAGAAAAGAAGAACACATTGTTCTTGCCGGGGATTTCAACTGTGACATGCTCACAAGTAACAACAAGCGACAAAGATTAATGTCTTTTATGAGTAGCAACAACTTCACATTGCACACAACAAAACCAACGCATGAGACATGATCAATCCTTGACCACTTTTGGACAAACCTGCCTATAAGTCAAACTACATAGGCTTATTGGAGTGACCATCATGCTATATATCTTTCAATTTGTCCAAATTGATGCAAAGCATGTCTTTCACTTGTTCAATAGTTTTGATCCAATATGTTTTCTCTTATTTTCTTGATCTAGAAAAAAAACCAGTTACCGTGTTGTGTTGATTTTCATGTGCATTGCAAAGATCAGATCCGCATGGGTTGTTGCAATGCTGAAAAAACATTGCCTTTGGCTAAATCCATATCAATGGACCATGGCCAAGGCAATGAAATTTTTTCTTTTCCACATAATCATTTTTCCTATGTTTGGAACAAAAAAAAGGGGCCACAGAAGAGAGGTGAAGAATGGGAAATAAACTGTGCCTCGTAACAATGGCTTTGAAAAAATGTCAAGAATACCAGTTCATGTTCCTGTTATATGTTTTTCCAAATGCTTTTGCAGCCCCTCTGAATTGATTTCCATTCAAGCCTGATCTGATTTGCACTGTTCAATTTTGCATTCAATCCTGAACTGATTTGATCTACTATTCCCCACCCCCCTGCTTGGCTATGTTCTTAGATAGACTTCAACATTTGCAAATTCAATGACGCTAACTTTGAATTCCTACCAACAACACTTTTGCAACCTAATAAACAGTTGAGATTGTTGCCTTTGCCATCATGTAATTAACACATATTCTCTTATCTAACTTTAATACATTGCAAACCCGGAATGTAACTAGATAGTGGCCTAATACATTTAGGCAAAACGGTCTAATACATTTGTACAAAGAAACTGTTGTCGCCAAACTTTGACTCATGGAACATTCTATTAGCAAAATATTCATGAGACAAAAAAGTTTTTTTTAAACAATTTTCTCAATGCTTCAAATGCATGATGTCAAGATCTTTTCATATTTTTTTTTGTATTTTTCATTCAACGCCAAAGAAAGTGGCAATGACAAAAAAAAACACATCATTTTCTTTGATCTAACAAATGCCTTGATGCACTGATTGTAAAATGTATATCTTTGTTGCCATTACAAACTATGCATGTTTAGATTAACAGATTTTAGCGTCAAAATAGATAAAAGTCATGCTATTTCATTTGCAACTTTGTTTTCATAAATTGAATATGAAAACCGCATTGCTATTGCAAAAAAAATTCCCTTGCAAGGCAGATAGAATTTTTAATGAAATATATATGTTTACATCAGAAATCTAAATCTTACCCTCCAATCGAAAAAACTGATGTCACGTCATTTGCAATAATGTGCTCTTGTTTATGTCATGTCTTGAAAATTGCCATTGTGAATTCCCCTTTCCATGTGCATTTGTTCCATAGAAACAAGATTGTTTTCTTTGCCTTGAAAATGTTGCATTTCACCTCTGCCTTTATAGCCTCACATTTGGCACTAATGCAGTTCAATTTGCAAAGCACAATTGCACATAAAGAAATTGTTGCAGATTGTTGCACAATGGAAACAACATCAAACATTGATACTCAAAAAAGGTAGAGAACATTTTCTTTTCTTTTTTTTAATTTTTATTTTCTTGCGATGGAACTAATTGGAAATTCCCCTTCCTAGTTCAAATATTGCAAAAAATAACAAAAGGATAAAAAATTGCATGCGAAATACTTCAAATATTCCAACATTTGTTCTTAAAACTGAACCAACTTTTTTGCTAATGTCATGTCCTGCAAATTTCCATTGCAAATTCCTCTTTCCATGTGCATTTGTGCCATAGAAACAAGATTGTTTTCTTTTCCTTGAAAATGTTGCATTTCACCTCTGCCTTTGTAGCCTCACATTTGGCACAAATGCAGTTCACAGACAATTGTTTCCAGATTTTCAAAGCGCAATTACACATAAAGAAATTGTTGCAGATTGTTGCACAAAGGAAACAACATCAGACACTGATACTCAAAAAAGGTAGACAGCACTTTCATGTTTTTTCTTGCAATGTAGCTAATTGGAAATTCCCCCTTCCTAGTTCCCCTAGTTCCAACATTGCAAAAAATAGCAAAAGGATAAAAAAACTGCATACGAAATACTTCAAATATTTCAACATTTGTTCTTAAAACTGAACCAACGTTTTTGCTAATTTTTTCTCCTTTCTTTCTACACTAATTCCAGATTGAAGCAAACACCATTGCAACCATCAACTATCATCCAATTGTGCTCAAGAACATACAACAATGTCTTTGAAGGAGATGTTTTAGCAATATATGGACCTGCACAAACTAAAATCCAAGCCTTCTCCTATGAAGACACAGATAATGCATGCAGATTTAGTAGACAGAGACGGTCAAATGACAATTACCGTTGACATAAATGACAATTTGATCAAATGCTTCAGCAATTTTTTCTTGCCTGGAAAAATCATTAGAATCACTGGGTTTGGACTGAAAAAGAAAGGCCAATATGACAGGGAGATTCAAAAAATACCATTTTAATATTAGAAAATACTAAAATCGAAACGATTGAACAAGTTTGTCAAATGCGCAAGTTGCCTCCGGATATGAGCATCAATGAGCGAAGGATTTCCAATTGGTTCTGTTGCAGCGATTGTCGTTGCCTGCTACCAAAACAACAAGCAATATGATTTATATATCAAGGATGGTGAAACAAAAAATGATCATGCAATTGTACATAGTGTTCTTTTTTGCATAGCTATATTTTTTTGATAGATTGCCTTTCAATTTCAACAACTTTGCTTTGTTATATTGCACACGACAATTAGCTTCAGCTATTTCTGATTTCCACAAAGTTATATTTTCATTTCTTTTCTTTTTCTACAACTACAACTCAATGAGGCATATAAGGATCGTTTTTTGCAAATACAAGAACAATTGGCATCTCACGATGCACCTCTTTACCTCTTCAAGAACATTATTAGAAATTACTCAAAAGGAAGCCATTTGTTGCCACCTTCTACATCGACATTCATTGATCCACTCAGTGATGACTATGCAATCTAAAATTTGTTGACAATCATAGAATCAAAATCCCAAGTATATTGACAATACTGTTATGGTCCACTGTCAAATGCAATTGTTGATGATACACTTTGCTATTGCCTTGACATAAATATGAATGAATTAGTGAGTGCACTGTCAATGTTGATGAGCGTGGATCGATACAGAGATTGCTTTCCATTTCCAGGTTTCATCCAGTTATTCATAATATGTTCAAACCAATACCATGTTTGAACACTCATTCCAAATGTCAAATGTTTTATTCAACAAAAGAAATTTTAAAAAAAGAAGAAAAAAACTACTATTTCCGTACAAAAGCAATGTTTAGCAGAGCATATCTGGAATCTTCTTCACATTTTTAACATTTCTGTTTTCTTCACTTACACTAATATTGTTAGTTTTCTTGATTGTAAAAAATGCACAAGTTTGGAAGATCTTCAAATAACTATTCAATACATAAACACTTTTACTATGGTTCACACCTTTGCAATAATGCTAACATGAGGTGTTTCTGTTTCCTCGCACTTTCACAGATTCAAGGCGTGCTTAGACCAAAAAATGCATTCGCACCACCTTTCCATCGTATCTGTTCCAAATGCAAGCAATCAATGGTTGATAATTTTGTCCCATGCACAAATTGCAAGTGTGAAACAACAATTACATATGAACATAGCATAGAATGCAATTTAGAAACAAATGATGGGTTGATATAATGCATTCTACGCAATCCTCAACTCAAAGACTGTTGCCCGGAAGTAGCAACTGTTTCATAAGAAACTTTTTCAAAAATTGTTGCTTCAAGAGTCTTTAACCTGCGAAGATTGTGCCAAGGAATTTTCACATTGGCAATGGATAACATAATCATCAACATTAGCATATTTTGAGCCCCCGACCATAAATTGCAGGTTGGCTTCAAATCCTCTTTGTCCTTTTAGTTTGCACAGAAATACATATTCTAGTCAAACGCAAGAATTTCTAGTGCATGCATGAATTTCTAGTTCAATTTATTAGCATAGAAATCAACCAGTTTAAGAACTTTGATCTTGAAACATTTTGCTTTTGAACATGGCTTTAGAGGCAAAAAAAACCTCAGCTCTGTCTCTTGCATGAGATTCATGGACATTACTTTTTTACTCGGATAACAATAGCTTGTTGTTGAGTCGCAAAAGCAAACAACATGCAACTTAATTTTCCGCTAATATTTTGCCATGACGTTCAACTAAATCCACATGTTTAACCTCAAAATGCTTTACTTCTTTGCATATTTCTTAGACTAGAAAAAAAAAAACAAGTTGAAACAACCACTTTGTGAAACTCAATGCCATCAAACTTGGCATTGTTTATTCACTTTGCCAAAATCTGCAGATTCAGGCTTCAAAATTGTTCATTCATCTTGGATTGTTTTATTTTTCATGTTTTTTGCAAATTATCCTCCACATGAAATGGAACCGTCTCTATTTGTTTATCAAAGTCACATCCTAGTCAGCATTCTACAACTGACAACAAGCTGATCAAGGCTATGCAACTTGCCATTCTGCAAATCTCAATTGTTGTGTTCTACAATCAAATACTTTCACCTTTGCTCTTATCAACATTTTAAATATTCGTCTCATTGAAACTTCCACGTTTCCAAAATTCTGAACTATCTAGTTGCTAGGTTCAAGTCTGGAACTTTGGCAATACAACAAATTCGAACTAACCAATACAAATAGAATATGCAATGATACAGAATATGCGTACCAGCTTCTGTTTTTGCATACAATATGTCTTCCCTTTGCCACTATTGATACTTTTGCTATTTTCAGATTATTGATCCATGCCCTGGATCACATTCTTGGTGTATTCTAGCATTGTTCTCTTTTTTTTTTCTAGTTTCATTGTCCATGGAAACAAGTTAACTATTGTTGATTTCAGTATTGGCGTAGTGGCTATTACATTTGTATACATGTAATTGCTTTAAAAACCATTATATCCTAAAAACCAACATTTCTATGCCTCTGGAACCAGTCCTCCAACCAATGTAAAGAAACATGGAATAGAAAATGAGCTTTCCAGGTAGTGCCAAGCAGCGTTTCTTTTGGCAATAGCTCTGGCAGAATGCATTCTCCATGGCCCTGGCATTGCACATATTTTTTTTGTTCTCGTCCAATGTTTTGCAACTTTGTATTTTGATAGTTGTTTTCATGTCCCATACTCCTATGCCAATATTTCATTTCAAATACATTTCTATGTTTCAACTCTTGACACATTTTTCTACTACCACACTATTCCACTTCAACTGCTTCTATTTAATACAATACACCTATAACATTCATGCCACCTGCCAATTGAACAATAGATATAGATTTGTTTGTATATTCAATAACGTTTTAGTGCAAAATCTACATTGTTTTTTCAATCTGGCCATGCACGTACACATTGCCCTGGAATTTTTCTTGTCTCGTCTTCCCGTTCCATCTTGTGAATTTGCAGAAAACATATTCAACTTAGTACATGAAATTTTAAAAAAACAAACAAACAAACAAACAAGATGAAGATGTTTGATTGGAGATGCAAACGGCCTATAGCTACATCTAGATTCTTGCACTTGAACTTTGCATTCAACCAAAGTATAGATTTTGTCACTTCAAATCTTCCATCTTTTGAACTTCACAATAAAAAATATTTAACAATGGTTGTCCAACGTTTAACTTAATTTTAAACCATGCATTTTATTCTTTTCAGTGTGCATTGTTTTCTTTTTCATCCTTTTATTATAGTGACCTAACCATATCAATTGCAAAGTTTTCTATTTTTTATAACAATCTTGCCATGATTTGCACTATGCAACAACCAACAAACTTGCCACCATTTAAGATACTGTGACGGCCCAGAATTTGAATCTTGTTTCTTGCACTCAAATATCGTTTCCCAATTAGCTAGTTAACACATTCAAAATCAATACTCCAATCACTACAAACAAAAAAATGGTTCCCTGCACCTTTGGTGAAACATACATTACTCTCATTTCTACTCACAAATTTTGTATTGCTTTGTCATTTTCTTTTCAGATTGCTTTGCAATTGAAAATGTTGAAGTGTTGTCTACTTATGTTGTGTGGCTACCAAACATCCTACATAGTCCCTTGCTTAATGGTCAGAGTCGTTCATGGTCAGATCCATCTTGCATAAGTAGATTTGTCACATATGAACCAATACTCTGGTTATATAACAACAAATTCCTAGTTTCGTCTTGCAGTGCCTTTAATAAAAAAAGAGTTCGAATCCAATCCCAATTAATGAGTGTCGGTACATAGTAGAAGAGGCCATTGAACTTTTTTTTTCAATAGAAAAAAACGTACTATTGTTATTCAAACCGAATCAAATAGTACAAAGATTGTTCTAGAACAACTGAATGTTCTCAGTCACAAAATATCTGCTAGCTTTTCAGCTGATACATGTACAAAGAGGAGATCATTCTATCTTATCTCAATAAGTGAGAAACTAACTCCATTCTTCAAAAAAGAAAGAGCCAAAAAATCAACAGTATATCATGATCAGAAAAAGTAACAGTCACCCTTATCCAAAAGAAAAGAATCCAGCCATTCTTCCCAAATTAAAAATCCTTCAACCCCATCAAACGCTTGCTTGGAAAGTTTATTGGCAAAAGAGTTATGCTCCCTGAAGATATGTTCAAAAGAAATGAACTCATGCCTGGAAATCTCCTGTCTAGTACTCTGACACCAATGCCTGAGTGCAGTAACATTAAGTCTAAAATAATCAGCAGCGCATTTAATGGTCACATGAGAATCACCAAATACCTCAAGATTGACTAATCCAAAGATATTTGCCACTTTTAGAACACACCACAGTGCCAACAATTCTGCTTTCATGTTTGTCCCTTTACCACCATTAAGACGTAAAGTATAATAATGATCATCATTTAAATAGATAACCCCTCCCGCCGCGCTAAAGCCATTTTGTGCAGCACCATCAAAAAACAAAACCAGCTGTGAAACAATGAAAGAAAATTGGCTTATTCTCACCATATGACGAGAACCTTCATCATCCTGATAAATCTGTAACATTTTTAAAACAGTCACCACACAGGTTGCAGCCACTGGCATTTTATCTTGAAACAATACACTGTTCCGAACATGCCAAATCGCCCAAGAGACAAAAATGGGCAAATACAAAGGTTTTTTAAAGTTTCTAACCCAACTGAGTATACATGAGCCAAAGTCCCTATCACCTCATGCCAAATCTGATTTTAACGTTGTACAACATAAAGACCAAACTTCTTGCATAAAACTACACTCCATAAAAATATGATTGACTGATTCAGAATTTTGTTTACACAAGCAACACCAATTCGGACCAGACCATCCACACCTTAGCAAATTATCCCAAGTCTTAAAAGCATGCCAAAAGAAACATTTAACTTTTAATGGCATTGTCCATTTCCATACTCTCTTGTACCACCAATGTTGAGGATAAATACATTTTTTTTTCAGAGAAAAATTAAACTTACTATTAATATACGAAATAGTAAATAAGTCCTATTGACTGTCCAATCACAAATGTCTTGACACCCTACCAGGTGTATACCAATCACAACAGTCTCTAATGCCAGCCAAGCTAGCTCAAAAAAATACCAATAATAAGTTCCTCATGTCCCAATATGACAATACATAAAAGTGTCCAGTAACCAAAGCCGTGACCCACTGCCACAACATACATAATGAACTGTTCCAAAAAATAGTCCAAATATATAGATAAACATAAAAGACATCAGCTGAAATGATGATGCAAAGTAACCACAAAAACCATCATCCCGAAGCGAAGTGTAATGCAGGGATTACACCCCATCAGTATATATCGAATAGCATCTGTACGAGGCTGTAATATAGGCTGCAAAATATATATGGTATGTAGAAGAGCCCAACAAGTGGTTGGACGCAGAGCAATCTAAGTATCTGCACAACAAAAGCTAAAGTCATATAAGATAATAAAGCCGCATATATCATGGAAAGGAAATACAAAGGTGTGTGAACATATCATCCAGTCCAATGTAACTAATAAGAACCATGTGAAAATAGAATGTCATCCCTCCATTCCTGCCACATGATGACCCCCTCCTGAGAGTGAAGAGCCCGCTTAGAGAGCATATCCGCCTCCAAATTAACCTCTCTATATATATGATCAAAATGAATATGCTCAAATTCAAGAATAAGCTTTCTGGCCACTTCCAACCAATGAGAAAGCAGAAGAACATTGAGGGCGGAAGTGCCCCGAGCCCAAGAGATAACTACTAATGAGTCCCCAAATATAACCAAAAAAAAGATCTTTCTCAGGCGAGCCCAGAATAGTAAAAGCCAAAGAGCACAGATCTCACTCCTAGTATTTGAACCATTTCCCAAATTTAACCAAATGTGTATAGAAGTATTGTTGGAAATGTGAATAGTTGCACCCACCCCACCCAGGCCAAAGCGACTTACAACCGCCCCATCAAAGAAACCATCATTATATCATATGCAATCTTCGTCGTGACACAACCATCCTTTGAATTACCAGACCATACAATTCTATGAACTTATTTTGCTTAGAGATAGTTGTTTTGCAAAATCGTTTTTAAAATGCTTGAGGCTTCCCATCCTTTTTTGTCACATCCTCGGAACTTCGGAAGGCATTAGTTTGCTTCGGTACACTGCTTCAATTTTTTGATTTTGCAATGTTTATTATTGTATTAAACTAAATTTAAACAATAAATAATTAATAATTATTTGAACAGTGATTTAATAATTATTTGAGAGGTGCAATGACGAAAGTCTCGGGTTTTGGACTTCGGCGGTGGGCTTACGCAAGCACCATGTATGTCATCAGTTGTTGAAAATTCAATTCATTTGCCACATGTGTCCTTGCTCACAGTTTGTTTCTTACCGACTCTTGAATTCACAGGCGAAGTGAAGTACATTGGCCTCGAATGTCATGCGTTGGGTAATTCAATGATCTTGTGTTATGTTCTCGTTTTCGCTCCAATGCATGCTTGGAATTTCAACGTGGGTATATAAACACTTTTTAGTTTTATATATATTTCGTTTTAAATATTTTAAATTTGATCTAAAATGATGGATATGTTATTTGATTTGGATGGATATGTTATTTTTTATAATATTTTATTATTTGTTATAAAAGGTACGTATCATTTAGGATGAGCACGGAAAGAGTTACACATCTCTACTTACTGAACTTTAGAGTTACACATCTCTACGTATCATGTTTACTACGATCACGTCGAGTCTTACCTTGATCTTCACAGACTCTATGAGTAGGTGGAAGGTCAGTTGGTCGAGTCTTACCTTGATCTTCACCATGTTAATATGTTATATATATTGCAATCCCCGAATGCATTGTGTACGTTACTCCGCTGCCATGACGGAGAATAAGGTAATGCACGTTAATCAAGTGTCTGTCTCCTTCTTTGTGATGAGACTCCACTAAAATATGTGACACATATCTGTGATGAGACTCCACTTACATTTTGAAAACAAGGTTTGTGATCTAAATGACAAAGGTTTGTAATCTAGGTCAAATGACAAATGCCTTAAATTTGTTAACCGAATGTCAGGCTTTTGTGAAGTCTTAATCCAAGACTTAATCGTATTATTATATCATATCAACAATATGAATGATTAGCAAAGCATGCTAAGTTGGGCTTTAATATGGAATATTAAATTTTTAATCACATCAATTATAAAGGCAATGTTAGATTTTGGTACCATTTTCCTTATAGCAGAATCATTTTTAGAAACAGAAAAACGACAAAGACAAAAATGTTCATAAGATATACTAAGTGTTTTTTTTAAATAAAATAAATGTGATTTTCAAGTTTTTAGTTTTAAAATCACAAAGTAAGCTTATTGCACTATCGTCTATTGGTTGAGACAAAGCATCACTATAATAATGATCTAGATTTAAATATGAGCAAACATACGATGTTTGATAACTTAAATGGAAGATTATGCTTCTAGGTTTAGACCTTGATGTGCATAGAATTTATTGTATTGTGGCTTAGTGGTTGGGACAGGTGCAACCATGCAAACAACAAAGGTTTAAATTTTTGTGGGTGTTGAGCCCTTGTTTTGTTTGTGCATGTGAGGGAAGGTATTTGATGTTTTAAATTTGGTTTTCCTTATTCATGAAAAGAACTTAACACATATCAAACGAGTCAAATTGATCTACGTGAATTTTAATAAGATAGTTTTTTTAATCTTAAGGAAGTTATATGATGAACTTAAGTGGAAGAAAAATTAGTAATCATTCCCCACTCAACTATTACTGAGATACTCCCAAACTAGTGGAAAAGGAACACTGAAGTGAATCAGGGTTACATTTCTTAAAGACATGGATTGTCACACACCCCAATTTTGCAAAAATAATGTAATTATTTTATTATATTCCTGAGACATTATGTTAAATTTAATGCTAAGTAGGAATTGATGACTCAGCAGAGTCACCAGAAATGGAATGTAATTCTGAATATTTTATTATTAATAAATATATTATGGAGACAACAGCAATGGGAGAGCTGTTAAAAGAGGTTACTGGTCTAACTGGTGGATGGAACTAGGTGGAAAGGCAAAAGACAAATGGCAACATCCTCAAACACTTCCTAAGTTGCAGGTGGCAACTTCCCTATATTTTGGGGTCATGATTCCCCAAGAAAGTGGAATCTGAGCAGGTGGCTCATTAATGACAGTTAACCCAACAAAGACCTAGGCAATCTTTTAAATAGTACTCAATGAAATGAGCTGGGGGTTCAACATTGTTCTGGAGGGAGAATACATTCAGGTGAATGCTATTCAGGAGTCCCATTGAGGAAGAGGGAAATACAGTAAGGAAGTGTTTTGAGATGGGATGCTGCAGTAACTTGGTTCCAGTTTAGTTGTTTTGGCTGAGTGAATTGTTTTGTTGCACCTAGTTCCAGCCAGGGAGACCAGATCAAGCTTGGGGGTCCTGAGAAGTGCTATCTGGGCACTCTCCAGGAGTTGGTAGGGAGGAACAGCCTCTCATTGTTGTTGTTGTCCACAGTTTGAAACAGGTTCTGCCACTTACTCCTGTTTTTTTATTAAGTATAAATGAATGTATGTTATGTTTATCTTCATTATGTCTGAGTAGTAATTAATTCAGTAAGAAATTTGCAATCCCTGAATATCAGTAGTAGATTTAATAATAGTTACTGTGTTTAAGCTTTCTTTTATATTATTATTATCTTACGGATAAAATATTTACAATGCATACTAAACAGTAGTAATACTGTAAGTAATAGTAATTGTTGTAATTGTTAAACTTAGTTTATTTATAATAACACAAAAATGGATACGTAGGGTTAAGGGTACAAGTAATTTTTCTCTAGTATTACAAACTCGTTAAACGACCATAGGAACAGTAATAAACAAATCCATTTAAATCACAACATTGATATCAATTATCAATGCCTTTCAGAATAGTTACAACTAATGCTAGAAACAACTTCTCCAATTATTAACTATCAAACCAAACAATAGTACAGAAAACCTAATAGAAGGTCGTCACAAACACTTATCCACAGTTAACAAAATTGTATGGTTTTAAACACAGGTTAGATAACATAACCAAGATAGCTCGATATCGAGTTTATTTGTATCAACAAAATCATAATCGAAACACAGAACCGTCTCTTCTTGTCTTTAACT
Source organism: Larix kaempferi (assembly GCA_027924585.1). Classification (NCBI taxonomy): domain Eukaryota; kingdom Viridiplantae; phylum Streptophyta; class Pinopsida; order Pinales; family Pinaceae; genus Larix; species Larix kaempferi. Next base: position 1,935,725 of record BSBM01000703.1, on the reverse strand, counting down.
CATTTATCGAGCTCAATAACTTTGTATTATCTTTTCTTTTCCTTTTAAATCTTAAAATAGCAGTAGAGTTGAATTCGTAACCACAGAGGAAGCAACTAAACCAAATCATGACTGTGGAGCTCGACTACCATTCTAGGATACATAAACCCTATAGTATTACTAATATCAGAACCTTAACCAAACACAATAGACCAAGCAACGGAATAGAATCCAAACTGTAACTTTTGAACTAATTAAACCCTATCATTTCAGTTTTTACTATTAATATAAACGCTAGGGTTTAAGACCAAGTTTCCATCTACGGCCGCAATATAATTCTATTAAAAACAGTATGTAAACATAGAAAGTTACAACGCATGCCACACTCATTTATGTAGAATGACTGTAACAAGTCGTATTTAAAAAGCTTACATTACACAGTAAAAGAAACATAAAAACAAAACCATTGCTCACTAATTAATATAATATTCTACCCATAGCCGAGTCATAATCCCCGTAACAGTGTTTTGGGAGGACGAAAGAATTACCACCACTACACACAGTTAGAACAACAACAAAACATGTCTTTTACAAGCCTGTGCACAGGCAGAACTTATATTAAGTTAACTATCCAAAACCCTGGGCGTTTTCCAAACAAAACCCTTTAAAATGTTACATTGAAACATAAGAACCGAGGTCGTAACCCCGCCTACAGAACAGGCCCTCGAGCCTTGTCCTCTTCGAATTTTTACATTACAGTCCTTCTGTATAAAAGCAAACTAAGTGCCGAAAGGAGTATACTAGCCACATTATCGACTGAATCCATATAACCAAACCAACGCAGGGTTAAACCCTTATCTATTCATTTAAATTATACAATTACAAGATTTTTGCAAGGCTGCCATGACTTGTAAGTCAAACCAAAAACCTACCACTCAAACAACCCACAAGGAAGAATTTGCCATGGTAAGAACCAGGCTTACCCGTGATTGCCAGATGTCGCAGCTTATGCCATCCATCAGTTAGGTGGAGCTTGAACATGCAACGAATTAACAAGATTGTAAATCTTCTGTGTTTGCTTGGAGATTTAAACAAATTCTTATAACTTCAAAACGACAATCTTTAAAACCCTGTAGCTTACCAGAGTGACGGACGCAGGTGCAAATATAGGAGATAGTTTTGATAACCACGAGCCAAGTAAACCCTACCTTAGTCACCAGAAGGAACGTGCTGGGAAACTCCAAGGTTACCTTCCATAAAGGAAGCCGTGACAGAAAACTAGTCAGACGATACCCTTATACCATGGCCAAACTTGTATTGGAAGCACGAAGACAAAACCCTAGGTTATAACCATTTCGTAAGCTACCAACAGCAAGAAATACAACGACTCCCAACATTACAGTGGATAAATACGAAGGAGGGAAATAGCATGGAAACTATTAGCAAACAGTAATAGCATCGAAGGTAGCCAGAAGTGTTTAATAAACTTATAAGAATGCCAAATAGCAGGGTATACAGACTCCCGAGCGATACAAATAGAGAAATACGAGGAGTCTGTAGCAGCATTGAAGCTGTTACCCCAGAACCATAGAGAAAATCAGACCAGGAGGGTTCATCGGGAGACCAAGCCCGAAGGCAAAGGAAAAATGCCGAGATTAGGGTTGAAACAATGCTTTTATATCATCCATACTTGGTGTAGAAGCTACCACGTAGCATGTTAAATCTTTCCAAGCAATGGGTCGTTGTTCCTAAGTTCACAGTTGAGTTTCCAATCATTTTGATTGTCAATTTAAATCATTACGAGGGTAAGCCAGAAATCATAGCAAGGATATTCCTGCTTGGTTGTGACCCATAGTATAACACCCATATTTTCATGTTGAAAACATTTGCCTCGAACTCGTGTAGGTGAATACCATTACATAACCTATAATCAACATTACCACGTAATTTGTCATTAGTGAACAAAGGTTTAACATTGAAGTCTATTTTAGACTTAGAGTACTCGATAATCAATATAAAGAAAAATGATAGGAGGAAGGTTCATTTGAGTGTTGTGTTGTTTGTTAAGCTTGCAACTATGTTGCCAATCTCCTATCCTCTTATAAGACAAAACTTGATTTAATCTGTAAAGATCATGAAATGACATTAGGGTTTAGCAGTTACAATAATTTTTATTGTTTGTTGTAAGTTATAATTTTTGTACAGATGGTCTAATTCTTGCCATTCCTTCAATATGTGACTATCACAGGTAGATTTCAAACTTTACAACTCATAAAAAGTGGATTTAAGAATACCCCAATCTTTGCTACTTTTAGTTACGACAAGTTAAGAATCTCTTAACAATCTTATGATACTAGTGTTATAGAAACAAAAATTAGACTTGCTATCCTTAATATTTAATGAGTATATTATGATATCGAAGGACTACGTCCACGAGTGTTTTTAGTTTTTGTTCTTATAGCTTATTTGGAAAAATAAAACTAAATATAGATTCCAACTAGTACAAAACCTGAAGCGTTAAGAAGCATCATGTAGCTGACAAAATATCTTGCAAATGCCAGAAATAAACAATGCTATGACTTGCTAACTCCAGCTCCTTTATAATAGAATTTATAAATGATACAGTAATAACAGTTGATTAAAAACAAAAGCTGTCATGTAATATGGACCAACCAGTTGCATTCCACAAAGCTAATTAAGAAGCATAATTGCAGTACAGTAATATCATCAAGCGAGTTTTTGTCACAGAGTTATTTAATTTATTGAAACATCAGAAATATAGCTGACATATTATTTAGTCATATTTAACTCTCTAAACAATAAGATTTATGAATATCACAGGAAGGGAGTTCTACCTTTACACAGTTGACAACCAACTAGCACGTTAGACTTTTACTGACTGAGTTGGTGCAGTTAAATGAATTTTTTTATACTTTAAAGATTTAATTGTCGCGACCGCACTTTACCTGTATATCTATAAGGAGAAAGACAGTTTGATGCGTTAGCTCGAAAGCTAAGTAAGCCCAGTCTGCTATGGAAACTCCCCCTTGAGGTTGCAAAACAATAAAACAATCAGTAACGGAAAAGAGGAAACCATAATAACATTTAAGTACAATAAAGATCATTCAGACACACATACAATCACGTAAGTTAAGCAGACAGTTAAAAGACTACATTTAATAACAATTATTGCTATCTTAAAAATTTTAAATTTTTCAGAAAATTTTGGGATTTGACATGTGGTATCAGAGCATGGTTCATACACTAGGCCTTGATATGGCTCAACTAGTTTCCACAGAACAGTGCCAATGAAAAGAAAAATTTATATATATATATATATATATATATATATCATGTACTAACTTGTATTTTCTGTTTTATAAAGACAGAGCAGAAAAATTTCATTTTTCTGAATCTAACAGGCAGGTATGGAAAAGCTAGGAGAATATGCTGAGGAGGAATCTCCAAACACTGCGAAAAGACAGATGTCGAGAGAACTTGTGACCGAGGAGGTAATTGCTCACTCCTCGGAACTAATGAAGACCATAAAAGGTTTAAAGGCAGAAATAGAAACAGTCAAGAAGGATAATGAAAGGATTCTGAAAACTCAAGAGCAGCTAAATCAATTATTAATAGAAAAATTTCAGACAGAAGGAAGAAGCAAAAGAGCTGACTCAGAAGAAGCTAGTCATCAAAGAGGGTCTAAAATGATGAAACCAGCTAAATCTGACAGCAGTTCATCATCTGAAGAAAGAAGGGAACAACACAGCTATCGCACTACTAGTGACAGCAGTGAAGCTGAGTTGCATAACAGAAAGAAAAAGTACCGACCTTATGAAGAGATTTCCGGGGAGTTTAAGAAAATAAAACCCCCAACTTTCAATGGAGAATCTAAGACAGGAGAAGAGGCAGAATCCTGGTTATCCGGGATGAGAAAATATTTCCAGATTTACAACTATTCAAATCAGCTGAAGGCACGAATGGCCATCTACAACCTTTCTGGAAAGGCGGACATATGGTGGCAAGACCTGAAAAGGGTCAAGGGGATCAAAGAAAAAGAAGTCAATTGGATTACTTTTAAAAGGTACTTCAAAAAGAAATTTTTGTTTGAACAATACTATGAAGAAAGGGCCAAGGAATTTTATGAACTGAAGCTAGGATCTATGACTATGAAGGACTTAAACAGTAAATTCTTAAGTCTGTTAAGGTATGTGCCGTATTTTGTCGAAGAGAAACCAAAAATACAGCGGTTTCTTAGCTTCCTGCCATATCATATCAAGGACATAATTGAATATGATAACCCCAAAACGCTGGAAGAGGCTATGCGAAAGGCTAATTTCTGTTATGAACAGAATAAAAAGAAAGAAGGGATAGCCAGCTGGAAAGCTAAAAAGAACAGCAATCAGCCTGAGTACAGGAAAAAGGAGTTTGTACCCCAGAAAGGTTTCAAAAATAACAAGAACAGAACCCCGTTTAATGGTAAAAACTTCCAGGGAAGCAAAAATGGGGTTGCTAATAATTCCAGTAACTTCAAGGGAAGTAAGGAGGTTTCTAACAATCATGAAAATTACACTAAGAATTTTGAACGAAAGGAGCCTGTTAAGTGCTGGGAGTGCAATGGCCCACACTATGCTTCATTTTTCCCAAATCGAAAGAAACCAATCAGCAATATTCATACTATACAAGATGAAATGACTGTTGGAGACTTTGCAGGGATTATGCCCCGAATAAATGTAGCATTGGAGAACCGCCAAGCTGACTATCAAACTTCCATGGTGGAAGTAGGAGGTATGATTAACCAAACCCCTGTAACTATTTTAATAGATCCAGGTGCTAGCCTTAGTTATATTTCACCACATATAGTAGAAAAATGTAATCTGACTGTTGAAAGATTTGATAACTCTTGGTCAGTACAACTAGCCACTGGGGCAAAAAGGAAGGTGAATTGTTATGTTAAAGAATGTACTTTAGATATGAATGATTTTCAAACTACTGTTCAATTAAATATTCTGCCACTTGGCTCGTATGACATGCTTATTGGTATGGACTGGTTAGAACAGCATAAGGTAGTTTTAAACTGTTTTGACAAAAATTTTAGGTGTGTAAAAAATAATGGACAGCCTGTAACTGTTAGGGGTATTCCTAGGAAAACAGTAGTCAGGCAGATTTCTGCTTTACAACTTAAAAGGGCAGTCAGAAAAGGGTGCAAAGCCTATGTTGTAACTATTACAGATGAGACAGATAAGTCTGAAAGCAGCAAGATAACAGTGGAGGATATCCCTGTAGTAAATGAATTTATTGATGTTTTTCCTGAGGAAATCCCAGAATTACATCCCAAGAGAGAACTAGATTTTACAATTGAGCTGGTACCAGGTGTTGTACCTAGTTCAAAGGCTTCGTATCGTATGAATATTTTGGAGCTTAATGAATTAAAAACTCAGTTAAAGGAGTTAATAGATAAGAATTACATTCGACCCAGTGTGTCCCCTTGGGGAGCACCAGTAATTTTTGTTAAAAAGAAGGACGGAACTATACGACTTTGCATAGGTTACCGTCAACTGAACAAGATGACGATTAAAAACATATATCCGTTGCCTCGCATAGATGATCTGTTTGATCAGCTACGTGGAGCTACGGTGTTCTCTAAGATAGACCTGAGATCGGGTTATCATCAAGTGAGGATTAAAGAAGAGGATATATTTAAGACAGCTTTCAGAACGAGATATGGACATTACGAATTTGTCGTAATGCCATTCGGACTTACTAATGCCCCAGCCGTCTTTATGTGCCTAATGAATAACATAATGCATAAGTACTTAGATAAATTTGTTGTCGTATTCATCGATGACATTTTAGTTTATTCTAAGAATGAAGAGGAGCATAAAGAACATTTACGGATAGTCTTACAAGAACTACGAGAGCAGCAGCTCTTTGCGAAGTTCAGTAAGTGTGACTTCTTCAAAGATGAAATCCAGTACTTAGGACATGTAGTCACCAAGGAAGGGATTTCAGTTGATCCTGAAAAGATCTGGGCAATTGAGGATTGGCCAGTACCAAAAGACGTAACAGATGTTAGGTCCTTCATGGGAATTACCGGTTACTACCGGAGATTCATTGAAGGCTTTTCAAAAATAGCCAACCCAATCACTTCCTTGCAAAAGAAAGGCAAGAAGTTTGATTGGAACGTGACGTGTGAAGAAAGCTTTAAGAAATTGAAGACTTTATTAACAACCGCGCCTATTTTAAGAATAGCAGATCCTAATAAGGATTTTGTAGTCTGCACCGACGCTTGTAATGATGGTTTAGGCGGAGTGTTGACTCGGGATGGGCATGTCATTGCCTATGAGTCCAGGAAGCTGAAGATTCACGAAAAGAATTATGCCACTTATGATTTGGAATTGGCTGCTGTTATCCATGCCTTAAAGATGTGGTGACACCACTTAATAGGCAGAAAATTTACTTTAATGACTGATAATAAGGGTCTGAAATACCTTTTAGATCAGCCTAATTTAAATGCAAGACAAGCCAGGTGGTTGGCCTTTTTAAGTGAATACGATTTCGAAATTCAGCACATAAAAGGAAAGGAAAATAAGGTGGCTGATGCTTTGAGCAAAAATGCAAAGCTGAATTTTATATCAGCTAGCAGCACTTATACCTCTGATTTAAATAAATAGATGGTTGAAGGGATAAAATCAGATGAATTCTATCAAAAATTACAAGCTACAGCTAAAGAAGAACCTACAGAAAGTTTAGCAAAGGGTTACAGCCTAAACACAGATGGATTTTTACTGTTTAAGGACAGACTATATGTGCCTAATGTATCGAAGGTCAAATTACTAATTCTGGATGAGGTGCATAAAACCCCTTACTCAGGGCATCCAGGCTACCAGAAAACTGTCACTATGTTAAAAAAGGACTATTTTTGGCCTAATATGAAATCTAAAACAGCTGAGTACATAGCTAGATGTTTAGACTGCCAACAAGTAAAAACAGAACATCAGCATCCAGCTGGGTTATTGCAACCTTTGCCTATTCCTAGTTGGAAATGGGAGATAATCAGCTTAGATTTCATTACGGGATTACCCAAAAATCAGCATCAGAATGATTCAATTATGGTGGTAGTAGATAAATTAAGTAAATCAGCACACTTTATTCTTGTTAAAACCACTTACAAGGCTACAAACATAGCTGATATATTTCTGAAACATATTTTTCGGTTACATGGTGTCCCAAAAGTTATTATTTCAGACAGGGATCCTAAATTCACAGGGAATTTCTGGAAATCTTTGTTCAAAGGATTAAACACAACACTGAATTTCAGCACTTCTTTCCATCCTCAGACGGATGGACAAACTGAAATAGTTAATCAGGTATTAGAAGATCTACTAAGAATGTATGTTAAAGACCAACCAGGTAAGTGGGAGGATTACTTATATTTAGCAGAATTTGCATACAATAACAGTTATCAATCATCAGCTAAGTTTAGTCCTTTTGAAATTCTGTATGGGCGTAAATGTAACACCCCTATCTCTTGGAATAATCCAGTAGACAGATTAGTGTTAGGTCCTGAATTATTAAAAGAAATGGAACAGATTGTGAAACAAGTGCAGGTAAATTTGAAGATTGCCCAGGATCGGCAAAAGAGTCAAGCAGATTTGAAAAGAACTCCTAAAGAGTTCCAGGTAGGTGAACATGTGTTCATCAAGGTGAGACCAAAGAAGAGCTCCCTAAGACTAGGGAGTTGTGCAAAATTAGCACCACGTTACTGTGGTCCGTTTGAAATTTTATCTAAAATCGGTCAAGTTGCTTATCAACTAGCATTACCACCTAATTTAAAAGTACACAATGTTTTTCATATTTCTGTTCTGAAAAAGTATGTTCATGATGCTACTCATGTTATTGATTGGAACATTGTACAGGTAGAACCAGAAGGGGAATTTCTGGTGGAACCGGATTGTATCCTCAGGAGGAGGGAAATTACTCTGCGGAACCGCACAATTGGACAGTTGAAGGTGCAATGGAAGCACCTTAGTCCTGAAGAAGCTACCTGGGAACTGGAAAGTAAGATGCGGGAAGCATACCCAAATCTATTCCAGCAGGTGGGTGAGGATGAGGAATAAGTAACATCGAGGACGATGTTACATTTTAAGGGGGTGTGTATGTCACATACCCCAATTTTGCAAAAATAATGTAATTATTTTATTATATTCCTGAGACATTATGTTAAATTTAATGCTAAGTAGGCATTGATGACTCAGCAGAGTCACCAGAAATGGAATGTAATTCTGAATATTTTATTATTAATAAATAAATTATGGAGACAATAGCAATGGGAGAGCTGTTAAAAGAGGTTACTGGTCTAACTGGTGGATGGAACTAGGTGGAAAGGCAAAAGGCAAGTGGCAGCATCCTCAAACACTTCCTAAGTTGCAGGTGGCAACTTTCCTATATTTTGGGGTCATGATTCCCCAAGAAAGTGGAATCTGAGCAGGTGGCTCATTAATGACAGTTAACCCAACAAAGACCTAGGAAATCTTTTAAATAGTACTCAATGAACTGATCTAGGGGTTCAACATTGTTCTGGAGGGAGAATAAATTCAGGTGAATGCTATTCAGGAGTCCCATTGAGGAAGAGGGAAATACAGTAAGGAAGTGTTTTGAGATGGGATGCTGTAGTGACTTGGTTCCAGTTTAGTTTTTTTGGCTGAGTGAATTGTTTTGATGCACCTAGTTCCAGCCAGGGAGACCAAAGCAAGCTTGGGGGTCCTGAGAAGTGCTGTCTGGGTACTCTCCAGGAGTTGGTAGGGAGGAACAGCCTCTCATTGCTGTTGTTATCCACAGTTTGAAACAGGTTCTGCCACTTACTCCTGTTTGTTTAGTAAGTATAAATGAATGTATGTTATGTTTATCTTCATTATGTCTGAGTAGTAATTAATTCAGTAAGAAATTTGCAATCCCTGAATATCAGTAGTAGATTTAATAATAGTTACTGTGTTTAAGCTTTCCTTTATATTATTATTATCTTATGGATAAAATATTTACAATGCATACTAAACAGTAGTAATACTGTAAGTAATAGTAATTGTTGTAATTGTTAAACTTAGTTTATTTATAATAACACAAAAATAGATACGTAGGGTTTAATGGTACAAGTAATTTTTCTCTGGTATTACAAACTCGTTAACGACCATAGGAACAGTAATAAACAAAGCCATTTAAATCACAGTATTGATATCAATTATCAATGCCTTTCAGAATAGTTACTACTAATGCTAGAAACAACTTCTCCAGTTATTAACTATCAAACCAAACAATAGTACAGAAAACCTAATAGAAGGTCGTCACAAACACTTATCCACAATTAACAAAATTGTATGGTTTTAAACACAGGTTAGATAACAGAACCAAGAATAGCTCGATATCGAGTTTATTTGTATCAATGGAATCATAATCGAAACACAGAACCGTCTCTTCTTGTCTTTAGCTCATTTATCGAGCTGAATAACTTTGTATTATCTTTTCTTTTCCTTTTAAATCTTAAAATAGCAGCAGAGTTGAATTCGTAACCACAGAGGAAGCAACTAAACCAAATCATGACTGTGGAGCTCGACTACCATTCTAGGATACATAAACCCTATAGTATTACTAATATCAGAACCTTAACCAAACACGATAGACCAAGCAACGGAACAGAATCCAAACTGTAACTTTTGAACTAATTAAACCCTATCATTTCCGTTTTTATTATTAATATAAACGCTAGGGTTTAAGACCAGGTTTCCATCTACGACCGCAATATAATTCTATTAAAAACAGTATGTAAACACAGAAAGTTACAACGCACGCCACACTCATTTATGTAGAATGACTGTAACAAGTCGTATTTAAAAACCTTACATTACACAGTAAAAGAAACGTAAAAACAAAACCATTGCTCACTAATTAATATAATATTCTACCCATAGCCGAGTCATAATCCCCGTAACAGTGTTTTGGGAGGACACAAGAATTACCACCACTACACACAGTTAGAACAACAACAAAACACGTCTTATACAAGCCTGTGTACAGGCAGAACTTATATTAAGTTAACTATCCAAAACCCTGGGCGTTTTCCAAACAAAACCCTTTAAAATGTTACATTGAAACATAAGAACCGAGGTCGTAACCCCGCCTACAGAACAGGCCCTCAAGCCTTGTCCTCTTCGAATTTTTACATTAGAGTCCTTCTATATAAAAACAAACTAAGTGCCGAAAGGAGTATACTAGCCATATTATCGACTGAATCCATATAACCAAACCAACGCAGGGTTAAACCCTTATCTATTCATTTAAATTATACAGTTACAAGATTTTTGCAAGGCTGCCGTGACTTGTAAGTCAAACCAAAAACCTACCACTGAAACAACCCACAAGGAGGAATTTGCCATGGTAAGAACCAGGCTTACCCATGATTTCCAGATAGCGCAACTTATGCCATCCATCAGTTAGGTGGAGCTTGAACCTGCAACGAATTAACAAGATTGTAAATCTTCTGTGTTTGCTTGGAGATTTAAGCAAATTCTTATAACTTAAAAATGACAATCTTTAAAACCCTGTAGCTTACCAGAGTGACGGACGCAGGTGCAAATATAGGACGTAGTTTTGATAACCACGAGCCAAGTAAACCCTACCTTAGTCACCAGAAGGAACGGGCTGGGAAACTCCAAGGTTACCTTCCATAAAGGAAGCCGTGACAGAAAACTAGTCAGATGATACCCTTATACCATGGCCAAACTTGTATTGGAAGCACGAAGACAAAACCCTAGGTTATAACCATTTCGTAAGCTACCAACAACAAGAAATACAACGACTCCCAACATTACAGTGGATAAATACGAAGGAGGGAAATAGCATGGAAACTATTAGCAAACAGTAACAGCATCGAAGGTAGCCAGAAGTGTTTAATAAACTTATAAGAATGCCAAATAGCAGGGTATACAGACTCCCGAGCGATACAAATAGAGAAATACGAGGAGTCTGTAGCAGCATTGAAGCTGTTACCCCAGAACCACAGAGAAAATCAGACCAGGAGGGTTCGTCGGGAGACCAAGCCCGAAGGCAAAGGAAAAATGCTGAGATTAGGGTTGAAACAATGCTTTTATATCATCCATACTTGGTGTAGAAGCTACCACGTAGCATGTTAAATCTTTCCAAGCAATGGGTCGTTGTTCCTAAGTTCATAGTTGAGTTTTCAATCATTTTGATTGTCAATTTAAATCATTACGAGGGTAAGCCAGAAATCATAGCAAGGATATTCCTGCTTGGTCGCGACCCATAGTATAACACCCATCTTTTCATGTTGAAAACATTTGCCTCAAACTCGTGTAGGTGAATACCATTACATAACCTATAATCAACATTACCATGTAATTTGTCATTAGTGAACAAAGGTTTAACATTGAAGTCTATTTTAGACTTAGAGTACTTGATAATCAATATAAAGAAAAATGATAGGAGGAAGGTTCATTTGAGTGTTGTGTTGTTTGTTAAGCTTGCAACTATGTTGCCAATCTCCTATCCTCTTATAAGACAAAACTTGATTTAATCTGTAAAGATCATGAAATGACATTAGGGTTTAGCAGTTACAATAATTTTTATTGTTTGTTGTAAGTTATAATTTTTGTACGGATGGTATAAGTCTTGCCATTCCTTCAGTATGTGACTATCATAGGTAGATTTCAAACTTTACAACTCATAAAAAGTGGATTTAAGAATACCCCAATCTTTGCTACTTTTAGTTCGACAAGTTAAGAATCTCTTAACAATCTTATGATACTAGTGTTATAGAAACAAAAATTAGACTTGTTATCCTTAATATTTAATTAGTATATTATGATATCGGAGGACTACGTCCACGAGTGTTTTTAGTTTTTGTTCTTATAGCTTATTTGGAAAAATAAAACTAAATATAGATTCCAACCAGTACAAAACTTGAAGCGTTAAGAAGCGTCATGCAGCTGACAAAATATCTTGCAAATGCCAGAAATAAACAATGCTATGACTTGCTAACTCCAACTCCTTTATAATAGAATTTATAAATGATACAGTAATAACAGTTGATTAAAAACAAAAGCTGTCATGTAATATGGACCAACCAGTTGCATTCCACAAAGCTAATTAAGAAGCATAATTGCAGTACAGTAATATCATCAAGCGAGTTTTTGTCACAGAGTTATTTAATTTATTGAAACATCAGAAATATAGCTGACATATTATTTAGTCATATTTAACTCTCTAAACAATAAGATTTATGAATATCACAGGAAGGGAGTTCTACCTTTACACAGTTGACAACCAACTAGCACGTTAGACTTTTACTGACTGAGTTGGTGCAGTTAAATGAATTTTTTTATACTTTAAAGATTTAATTGTCACGACCGCACTTTACCTGTATATCTGTAAGGAGAAAGACAGTTTGATGCGTTAGCTCGAAAGCTAAGTAAGCCCAGTCTGCTATGGCAACTCCCCCTTGAGGTTGCAAAACAATAAAACAATCAGTAATGGAAAAAAGGAAACCATAATAACATTTAAGTACAATAAAGATCATTCAGACACACATACAATCACGTAAGTTAAGCAGACAGTTAAAAGACTACATTTAATAACAATTATTGCTATCTTAAAAATTTTAAATTTTTCGGAAAATTTTGGGATTTGACATGGATGGTATTATTTTGGATGGTCCTTGAAAAACTAATAGTGGATCCATTCAATAGGCTCCATGTGTTTCTTTTTCATATATGCACAAATAACAAAAATGTGTCTAGTGCATATCAATATGAGCTTCCAACGAGTTAATCATTAATGGACATATGATGGGAGGAAATGATGGAGGTGTGATGATATGTATAAAGAGAATTTCCCAAGGACTATTGGAATAGGAGGGGATTGAGGTTCATCATTATGTCTCAAAAAAAAAAAAATTGTGGGTCATAGGTACAACTCATTTAGAGGTTGAAAGAAATTGAGTCGAATGTGATTAACAAGCCATGGTGCAAGAGAGGATCAACACATCAACCAATTGCTAGAAGGGACGAAATTCATGCACTATGATGTGCCTAAGATGTGCCTAAGTGAATCTACATTTTGCATGTTTTTGGACTTAAATGTAACTATAATCCATTGCCTCTGTCAATAATGTGAATTAAAGAGAAATGTGTCTCTTTAGAACACAACATTGAATGAAACCCATGAAGCATTTCATTCAGCCTACCTTGAATTCATTGAGTCATAAATTGAAGTGGAAACAATACTAAATGATTGAACAATATTTATTACAAAGATAAGGATTGTTATTAGTTATTAGAGTAGGGATGTACAACATTTTTATGAAAATATTTAAAGGCGAGTATATCTTTAAAAGAGCAAATATAAATTACTCTCATGTTCCTACTATTCTTAGAACGAAAACCATGCAAAATGCTAGATAGTGATCGTCTTATTATGTATGGAAAATAAAAGGTGCATCGATTCTAGATAACATGATATTAAAGATAGCTCATTTTTGTGGTAATAAATAACCACTTGACAAGATTTACTTCACATTATACTTGCAAGAAATTGATATGTGATAGAAATAATGGCTATGATATGTGATAGAAATAATGGCTACATGGCAAGAGAAAATGTGAAACACACTAATGTAATATCCTTTCAATGAGGATGTAAAAGAGTACACTTTAATAGAAATATATATTTCACAAAGATAACTATGGGCTAATATTAGGACAATATATTTAAATTGAAAAGGTGACTACCAAATTATGTCATTTAAATTTTTGGTGTTCTATGCACAATGCCTCTAACAATCAAGCAAAGTGGTATGCCTTGTTGTTGGGAATAGAGTATTTAGCTTCTCTCAACCTTTAGAAAGTGATTAGACTCCTTGTTGGTTACTCAGTCTGCAAGGAAAGACTTAATCAACGATGAGACCATCCACAGAAGGCTTCTAAGGAGAACCATTCATAGTCTTATATAAAGAGATTATGGAGCTAAGTCTCATTCATAGTCTTATATAAAGAGATTACGGAGCTAAGTCTCATTCATACTAGAAGAAAAATTAATGAACATGCAGATCGACTGAAAAATCATGATGCCAATGTTGGATAAAGTCATTTGCGTGAAAAAGGATGGTCATCCACACCAAAGGTGGATATACCTTAGGTTTAATTGAATATGATTATGAGTCATTTCATGGCATTAATTAATAAAGGTGATCCCATTGCAAAGGCCATAAACATGGCCCTCATGGAGAGTGTAAGACACCACTTACAATTCAATGGAGACCCATGTGAAGTCCTCGGTCTTCTCATATTATTCTTCCCCCAGAGATTTGGTTTATGGCGTGGATTCTTGTCTCTTGGGAGGCTTGTGGGATATCTTTAATAAGAGATACCTACATAGAGCTCCATCATTCTTCCACTTTGACTTTGTCATCCTTGTAGATCTAGTGGAGAGGAGTTTGAGTGATGTTTTAAAGGTGACCTTCCCTTCATATTGGTTGTGGTTCTCCAACTCATCTTCAATGGCCGCAAAGGTATTTTGTGAAGGCTTTGGAATTTTTTGTTTGAGTTTAAATCCTGCATTGAAGGGTCTTAGCTCTCCTTAGACAGCAGTTTTCCCTCCTTGTTGATCTCGGCTCTCAACCTTGTTTTCAACAAGTGTTGTGGTGGTTTTGGTTCTTTATTCTAGATTCACTTGGGTAGTTCCTTCTGGTTCGGTATACTCTTTTTTGGACAATGACTCTCTAGGAACAACTATGTCACCTTGTGAAGTTGGAATATGTAGGATTCATAATGAGATGCCAAACTTCAAAATTACGATGAGGCATCTGCAATAACAAATTCCAAAAGGAATGGTGGAAGCAATGAAACAAATATTGTACCACATATCTCTGTTGGAAACTAGAATTGATGATATGGAGAGCGGTATCAGAGGACAGGTGGGACAGGTGGACAAGTTATTGGAGGGTGTGGACAAGTTGTTCAACATGAACTAAAAAGGTAGCTTTCAAAACAATTCCATTGTGGAATCGAGGGCCCCAGAAGAAGAAGACTTAGTGCGCCAGCCTTAATTATAGATCATTGAGTTTGATTCCTCCAATCAAGTTGGTTGAAGCTTAGCCTCATAATGACATTTGACTGATTCCATCTTTTTGTCTTGTGCTATTTATTTCTTATGTGTAGTTTTGTTTTGTCAATATATTCACTTATATAATGTTATAGCTTTTATTATAGGTAAAAAAAAATTGTTAGCTTTGCCTCATAATGACATTTGACTGATTCCATCTTTTTGTCTTGTGCTATTTATTTATTTTGTATAGTTTTGTTGTGTCAATATATTCACTTATATAATGTTATACCTTTTATTATACGTAAGAAAATTTTGTCAGAATTATCAAGGGAAAGGGAAATCTTGGAAATTGAATGTAATCATCTTGCTCACCTTTCAATAAGAGTGAATGTCATTGTACTTTCTTAGCTTTTTAATACAAACAAAGAAAAGAAAAGATTTAAATAAATTTAATAAGATATTTTTTCTGATTGGTTAGTTCTGTCAAGCAGGCCTGGAATTTAACGTGCTACAGAATGTGTTTTCCTCTCCAAGATGTATTTGACACGTGGATTTAAATTTTGGAATGCCACTATCTACAGGTTTGCAAAACTCCATCCCGTCAAATTGACATCCGTCATAATTTCTAATGTATGGTCCTTGGTGTATAATCTAAGATATATATAGATGGAACTTGGATGGGTTCGACCCCCATAGCCTGGGGGGTGGTGGTGGCAGGTGCTGCAGCCTGCATTATATTTTAAGAGGCCATGGCCCACGGTGCCACCTTCACAAGCGTTTAATAAATTCTATACAACAATTAAATGATAAATGATGATGCAGCCCATGTACAATGTAACTACATGGTAGAGTGACAGAATAGTTGGTCGGAAGGGTGAATACCAGCTGGTATTCATTAGTGGAGCATTGTAAATGGTGAAGGTCAATTCATTGATCACTGAAACAGAATAACTACAGTGGTGCAACCTCATCTATTCTTTTGCTAATTCACGAAACATTGTTAATTTGTTAACTCGGGAGGTGAGGCATCGGTCGAATCCATGGACTTTATCGCAAGCTGTTATCATCCCTCTCATGTACCAGAGTGTTATAAAGAGTCAAAATACCAGTCTGTAAAGCATGAATTTTGTAGACCTCAGGTTGATTTTAAACTAAAATGGTAAAATAAATTGCAAATATTTAAGTAATATTTGAATATAACATAAAAACATTTGACACTTTATAAAGTTTAATCAAACTTAAAATGACAGGCAATGAAAATTAGTAACCGTCATTAAATCTTGACTTGACATGCAGTGAAAATTTGAAATTCCAGGCCTGCTGTCAAGTATTGTATTCTTTTGATTAACCTTATGAAGTCAGGTGTTTAGGTTTGAACGTGTGAATTGCGCAATGATTTTATTGATTTAATCTAAATGCCCTATTTTTTGATTGATTGGTTTTTATAGTGCCGTATTCTTTTGATTGACTTTATGAAAGTAATTTGATTTGTTTTGGAAAATTAGCTCACAGTAAGATTTTACAAGATTTGACTTTATGAAAGTAATTTGATTTGTTTTGGAAAATTAGCAAACTTTTTTTAGTTTTATATATATGTCGTTTCAAAATTTTGAAAGTTGCAAACTTTTTTTTAATTTTATATATATGTCGTTTCAAAATTTTAAAAGTTGTAAACTTTTTTTTAATTATATATATATATATATATCGTTTCAAATATTTTAAATTTGATCTGAACGTGTTAACTGTTCTTGATTTCAATATGTTTCAAATATTTTAAATTTGATCTGAACGTGTTAACTGTTCTTGATTTCAGTATGAAAGTAATTTGATTTGTTTTGGAAAATTAGCTCACAGTAAAATTTTACAAGATTTGATTTTATGAAAGTAATTTGATTTGTTTTGGAAAATTAGTAGACTCTTTTTTAGTTTTATATATATATGTCGTTTCAAAATTTTTAAAGTTACAAACTTTTTTTAGTTTTATATATATTTCGTTTCAAAATTTTTAAAGTTACAAACTTTTTTTAGTTTTATATATATTTCGTTTCAAATATTTTAAATTTGATCTGAACGTGTTAACTGTTATTGATTTCAATATAAAAGTAATTTGATTTGTTTTGGAAAATTAACTCCCAGTAAGATTTTACAAGATTTGTTTTGGACAATTAGCTCACAGTTAGATTTTCCAAGATTTGTAAGTAATTTCTCGACTTCTCGGCGCGGAGTAAATTTATCTTTGATGAATTTCTCAACTTCTCGGCACGTAGTAAATTTACATTTCAAAGATTGAATTTGGCGCGTAGTAAATTTACATTTCAAAGATGAATTTATATAGATAAAAGAGAAACCGAAATCATTCCCATTCTGTTAATGGAGGAGAAGATGGAGATCTGTTACGTTCCTTCTCCTTTCTGCTATATTATTCTCTTCTTCTGTTATTCCATTCTGTTTGTCCATCCTTTTTTGGTTTCCACACTTCAATTATCTAATCCCCATCTCAGCAATGCTTCTGATCAAGAGGCTTTGATTGGGTTCCTGTCTGGGATAACTTACGATCGATCTCAATCACTAACCAATACTTGGAAGCCAAATGTTTCGTTCTGCGAGTGGACAGGTATCATATGCAGTCGCCGCAGACAGAGAGTGGTGTCTCTTAATGTTTCAAGAATGGGATTACAAGGTACAATCTCTCCTCTTCTGGGCAATCTCTCTTTTCTTAGAATACTTGACCTCCGCAATAACAGTTTTCATGGTCACATTCCCTATCAGCTGGGAAGTCTCTTTCGCTTAAAGATGCTTCGCCTGTCTGTGAATCAACTACAAGGCTCCATTCCGTCCACTCTGGGAGGGTGCCGTAGTTTAATGAACTTTTCAATAGCCTATAACAATCTCATAGGAAACATTCCCTCAGAATTATGCGTTATCCCCAAGTTACAACACCTTAACTTCTATGAGAACAATTTGACGGGCACAATTCCGGTTTGCTTGGGAAACATATCCTCTTTGCAGTACATAGATTTGTGTAGCAACAACCTCCACGGAATGGTTCCTTTCGAACTAGGTATGCTAAGCCAGGTGAGCACCATGGCTCTATGTCATAACCATCTCACAGGACAAATTCCATCCTCCTTGTCTAACTGCACCAAACTTCTACAATTAGATGTAACTGAAAACCAGTTCAGTGGTCACATTCCAGCTGAGTTTTGTAGCAGAAATACCAAGTTGATAGGATTCTATCTGGGTGGTAATCAGTTGAGTGGCAGTATTCCTACTTCCCTCTTCAATTGTACAAAGCTTCAAACTTTCTCCTTACCTGAAAACCAACTCACGGGAGTAGTGCCCATGGAGTTCGGTAAGTTGACACAGCTCCGGGTGCTTAACTTAGGCAATAATCAATTGGTTAGCGGGAGCACAAAGAGCTTGCCTATCCTTACTTCTCTTATTAATTGTTCTACCCTACATACACTAACGTTATCCTCTAATCATCTCACAGGACGTTTGCCCTCTTATATAGGCCACCTGTCTTCAAAATTGGACTTCATAGACTTGGGCAGCAATGGATTGGCAGGAGAAATACCTTCACAGATTGGAAATCTAAGTGGTTTAACAATGCTTGGTTTATATGACAATTTTCTTACAGGGGTAGTCCCGTCATCACTTAAAATGCTTCAAAATTTGGAGCGGTTATATATGGGAGGCAACAGGTTACAAGGAAACATTCCAATAGAAATTGGGAAACTCAAGAGCTTAGGGCTCCTAGCTATGGAGGAAAATAATCTGTCTGGAAATATCCCTGATTCTATTTCCCACCTTCAGCAGCTAAGATATCTATATCTTCATAAGAACCAGTTGTCAGGGAATATACCTGCAAATATAGGAAAATGTATGAACTTACTACTGCTTGACCTATCATACAATAGACTCAACCATGGCATACCTCTACAAGTTGCAAGTCTTGCAAATTTAGCTTTCTATTTTAACATTTCAAACAATTTATTAGAAGGGCCCGTACCTTTGGAACTAAGCAAGATGACTATGCTCCAAGCTATAGATATTTCTGCAAATCGGTTAAGTGGTTATATTCCAGGTGGACTGGGAAGCTGCAAAGAACTAGAATACATGAATCTTTCTTTCAATGCACTTGAAGGTCCGATTCCAATGTCACTTGGTGAACTTCAAAGTC
The DNA here is from genome assembly GCA_027924585.1 of Larix kaempferi. Lineage (NCBI taxonomy): Eukaryota > Viridiplantae > Streptophyta > Pinopsida > Pinales > Pinaceae > Larix > Larix kaempferi. The sequence goes on along the minus strand of BSBM01000703.1, from coordinate 1,916,449 downwards.
TTCAAAATATGGATTTCTCCTCAAATAATTTGTCAGGTGGAATACCAATGTCATTGGCAAATCTCAAAATGCTCAATGAATTGAATATCTCTTTCAACAACTTGTCAGGAGAAGTGCCGAAAGGTGGAGTTTTCAAAAAGCTTGGTGCCACTTCATTTATGGGAAATCTGGGTCTGTGTGGACCTTGGGTAAGTCTATCGCCATGCTCTACTCACAAACATAAAAGCATTTCACATGTGAAAAGAGTCATCATACCTGTTGTTGCAATTTCAGTTATGTTTGTATTGTGTTTGTTTTTGGGAATCTTGTGGACACGAAATTGCAAGAGGCATATTCCTATAGAGGTTGGGGCATCCTTAAATGTGGGGCACAGAAGAATTTCCTATGGAGAGCTCATCACCGCAACAGAGGAATTTAGTGATGCCAACTTGTTAGGAGTGGGTAGTTTTGGCAAAGTGTATAAAGGAGTTTTGAATGATGGCACAAACATCGCCGTGAAGCTTCTAAATTTGGAAAATGAAGGGGCTCACAAGAGTTTTGACAAGGAGTGCAAAGTATTGAGTAGAGTTAGGCATCGAAATCTTGTTAGAATAATAACCTCTTATTCAAACCACCAAATCAAAGCTTTGATATTTCCTTTCATGCCAAACGGAAGCTTAGAGAAGTGTTTATATCCCGATGGGGAGGTAGAAAGTGGTTTGACTTTGATTCAAAGGTTGAACATAGCAATAGACATTGCACATGGCACGGCATATCTCCACCACCATTGTTTCATGCAGGTGATCCATTGTGATCTGAAACCAAACAATGTGCTTTTGGGTGAAGACATGACAGCATATTTAATAGACTTTGGCATTGCCACCATATGTTTTGCAAATTCTGAGGATTTAGCTCTCACTTCCACACATGCACTCAAGGGATCCGCAGGCTACATTCCTCCAGGTATTATTTGAGATAAATAGCATGTTAGAGAATGTCATGAATTTTCTATTTTTATTCAAATTTGTGAATCTAAAACCTTATGATGAGGATGTTTGAATGCAGAATATGGATTGAGCAGGCATGTGACAACAAAAGGTGATGTTTATAGCTATGGAGTAGTGCTATTAGAGATTCTCACTAGAAAGAAACCCACCCACAACATGTTTGTGGAAGGAATGACTCTTCAAAAATGGGTGGATAGTAATTTTCCAAACCGAGTTGGGGAAGTGGTGGATAAGAGTCTATTGAGGACTAGTACCATCACTGATGAAGATAAGGAACTCAATTGCCTCACTCACCTTGTAAGTGTGGGTTTGCTCTGCACAAAAGAATCCCCTGAAGAACGACCTACTATGATGGACATTGTGAATAGACTACAAAACATCAAAAATACTTTTTTGGAGGCTGCAGACATTTCAAAATTCCAATCAGATATAGGATATTTGCTAGGCGGTCCAAGCACTGCCTGCAAGGACACTTGTGAATGCCAAAGTTCTTCTACATTCTAGTTTGTTGTAAGGGAGCAGTAGTTGTGTTAGTGAATGTCAAAGTTCTTCTACATTCTAGTTTGTTGTAAGGGAGCAGTAGTTGTGTTAGTGAACCTAAAGTTTCTAGTTTGTTGTAAGGGAGCACTAGTTGTGTTAGTGAACCTAAAGTAATTTGAGTGTGTTGTCATTAATTCCAGAAATATTTCAGGTTTCTTTCCAGAAATATTTTTTTACAGTTTGCTTCTCACTCATGCATTCTACCCCTTTACTCATGTATTCATCCCGTTTTCATAAGTTTACCTTTATGATGATAATGTGTTATATATTATGTCATCCCATAATACACCAGCACACTATTTTTTCAACGAAGTTATTTTTGACAAGAACTAGTGTTTTAGAATGATCCTTTGCCCTATATCAAACCACTGACCAGAACTGGTGTTTTAGAATGATCATTTGCACTATATCAAACCACTGACTTGAAGATCACATATGGGTTCGCTCTCATCCACCGAGAGATCTATTCTATACTATTCTGCTAATAATTGTGATAATTCACAGTTGGTAAGTCTTCGATGGTATTACAATTTTTGAAATTTTACTGCTTTTCCTATCTCTCAACAAATTAAAAGGTTGAGTTATCAAAAGAATCCAACAATCATTTTCACTTGTTCCCTTCACGTAACTGTGTACATTAAAATCTGTATACATTAAAAATCAAATAAAATACAATTTTATTGATATCATCCCCGCATTAGGGCATATGCAAGAAAATAATATTCGACTTACAGAATTACCGCCTTTGTCAGAATTATATGGCCAAACCTTGCCCAGCGCTAGCAAAGGACTGAAGCTCAATGGATTTTAGAGCCTTGTATTCCATTATACCCAGCAAAGCTGACTCTGTCAATCCCTCAGCTCGCAAACAAAGTTTCTACAGTTCCGCAGAATCATGGTAAGAGCGGCATCATTTAAAGGAAAAAGACGATTACAATACTCAAATTCTTTCAGACCCCTTGTTTGCAGCAGCAAATGCTTGCTAATGAATCAGCATGAAAAGCTTGTTGCATTCTAGAAATGGAATGAGAACTGATCACCCTGATAACTCCCTCAGGACCTGCAGATGGAGGCAGTGGGTAGCCAGAGACCTGAGGGCCAAGGTAATGTCGATGAGGTTGCAAAGTCCCAGTGAGACCTTCAGAAACCTCGGAACAATCTCTGATACTATTGACAAACCTGACGGAGTGAATCTACTTAACTCTTGGAGATTCTTGCAATTTTTCAATGAATGGCCTCAATGCAGGAGTCCAGCAAATTATGGCAATACTGACGACCGAGATATCTAAGCCTCTTGCAAATCCCAGAGATGGCCTCAATGCAGGAGTCCAGCAAATGGGGTATTCAAAATAAGGCAATCTCCTCGAGCATACTACAATTTATTCAGAAACCCTACAAATCCTAGATTTGAAATGCAATCTCCGGCCGGTTGGGCAAGGTTCCCTAATGATAATATAAATAGGTTTTGGAGACGCAAGTCTTGACAGTGAGTTTCTGGGGCAGCACATGTGAGCGTGTGGTGCCACTGTTTGCAGACCATGGACGCCGAGAGGCGATTCTGCAGCTCGTTAAGGCTCCGCTGTCTCTGATGGCAAACTCCAAATAAATGTCGTGGAAGTAATTTAAGCAATGCCATTTAATTTCACTAAGCAATCTAAGCTATGTCGTGGAACCTTTAGCAATTCTCAAACTCGGCTCATCTCAATGTCAATAGGAATTAATATGTAGACAAACCCTTCAGTATGCCTCTCAAACTCTCAAGAGAAAATTGTTCATAAGTGCATGAGAAGAGGTAGAATATGATAAACATAAAATGTCTTTTTTTAAGAATATGAAAAACATTAAATGTCTTTTTTTTTAATATTGGGTGCATCTTCTTTCTCCCTTAATTCATCTATGAGTTTTTGATAGGCAATGTTTAAGGTTTCTTATTCCATCTCATTAATATGCATAGCTTAATTATTAACCTCTTCATCATACTTCTTTGAAATACAAGTGATACAACTAGAATCTTTGTCAAAACAACCTCATGCTTCAAACACTAACCCTTAATTGATATTATATGTTTTAATTCACTTACTTTTTTGACAAGATTTGTATTGATGCAACTCAATTATGGATGGACTTGTATTTTTCTTCCAACTAATCATAACCTTGAACAATAGAGCTTTGTTGACTAAAGTTAGTACCAATAAATAAACAAATTCATTACAATGTCAAGTATTGGAGACCTATAAGAGAAAACATTTTCAGTAAGTGTAATATTGGCATCCTACAACTTAGCAACAATAACATGCAACATGGCAATCTTGTCATGATGCTTCTCATTAATATCATGCAAGGAAGTAACATCATCACGAAATTTGTCAAGAGTCTTACAAAATAACATATTTTCATAAATTTTCTAAAGTTTTTGAAGAGCCAATTCTCTATCCTAATCAAAATCATCCATATTGAAAGGAGAAAAAATGGACTCCACAATTGTCAATATGATTGTCAAAATGCAAAATGTGTAAACAAAACACATGGGTGAACCCCTTGGAAAATAATATTCCTCCCTTCTCCCTTCTTTGAAAAAAGACCATAGGGTAGTATAATAATGTCCACCCGCTTAAGTAAAATATTCAAGTTACAACCACACGCTTAACATTCCATCCAAAAAATATCTCCAACGAAAACTTTCCCAAGGGTAATTTCCCTTTTCAAATTATCCTTCCATGATTTGTTTGTAAAAAGGAGCAAGTAACTTGAACTTATGTTGTACATGTTTCTTAACTAATAATTAAATTGCCCCATTTCCAACCAATTTCATTGGAATCTGATAAATAAAAAAATCCTTGAATTTGATCAATTTGTGGTTCAAATTGCAATTTTGACATTCTAGGTTGATCCAAAGACTGAAAATTTTCAAAATTGTACCTTTATTTTGATCAAATTACACTTTTGCAATTATTGAAGTTGTAAGTCCCCATTGTGTGCCAAAATCGTGCCGAAAAGATGTTGAAAATTGGGTGCTTTAATGATCATTTAGGCCACACGATGGTCTACTCATTAAAACAAACAAGGTTCACCATTTGATACTCAAATAACTATATTGAAGGTGTATTTAAGGGAGTGGCAACTCTCAAAAAATTTCATTGTTGAACTTAGTCATCCAAAATAAAGTATTTTAAAAAACGATTCAGTTAGTTATACCCCTCCACGTGTCCCTTTGACTTTGTAATCGTTCTTATATCATTGTCCTCCTCCAAGCTCTTCAATATAGGCTCCACTTAATAACTTTCTTATGGCCCAACTCTCTATGACCCTCTATAAGGCCCCTAGGAAAGGCTCCCTACTTCCCTACTTTGTTAGTGCATTTGGGTGTATGTTAATGTTTGTTTAAATGTTATTATATTGATGGAATAGACCCCATTCGCTTTGTATATATATTTTAAATACTATGGCAAGAAGTGTGGACCTATATAAGAAACATTTGGTGGTAAATTCAGAATCTTTCTCTAGTTCACAAATCAATTTGATCATCAATGATGCAAGGTTCAACATTTGTTCATTTATCTTTTTTATTGCTTGTAATATACGATTATAGAACAACATTGACTTGCTAATATTTAAATCCATATTCAAAGCTAAACCAGGAAGAAAAGGTGAGTATTTTCAATAATGATCACCTACAATGTTTGTTAGACACAATGACTCACTAAGAGGGGGGGATGAATCAGTGAGTCTACACTTAATCAAATTTTACTTCTTCAATCACCAATTGTTATATCATCATTTCACTTTCACATCAAAATCATATTCATCACTGAACTATCTACCAATCATATGTCATTTATCAAATAAAATATATCAACACAAGAGACACAAGATATGATTGTAATCTTTTTGTATTTGGTTCAACGGCTACAACCGTGAGGCAATTCAGCACCAACTGAATACAAAGAGCACCAACTCCTTATCTAGGACCTTGCCTAGTTTTCCTTAGACCCAGCCAAGAAAATGGATACAAGACCCTTCTTGTATTTACAAGTACACTTCATTACAAGACCCTGTTTGTATTATATGTACATATTAACATACATTGCATCTCATATTTCATTCTTTCTTTACACATCATCATTGTCAGCATCTCTGTCCATATCATCATTCTGATTATCATTAACTGTCATAACCCAAGCAAGAATTATGTCCACATAACAAATTAGTCCATCATCTTACTGTTCATTCACTTTCTGCTTAGCTTCAGTCTGCAGCCCTAGATCAATGCCATCATCTTACCACACACATCATCATTATGCCCAACATTCTATCCTTGTTTCATCATATCATCACTGTCTTCGTGTTCATCAAAACATTGTCTTACTCAAGGATATAAGACCATCATTCTATTCATCATCAACAATTCTGTAGCCCCAAATGAACCCAAATATCAAGGATAAAACATTGTGTTCATCATCATTATTCTGTCAAGCATATCACAAACATGTTATTTGGTCCATGTATATTTGACTACCCTAGATTATCAAATCTGCATCATCGTTTTCAGCATTCTGTCCAGCATATTAATCAACCATAGTTGTCATCAAAATATACTAGCAGTCGATTTTTATAAGCTTCCAAAATCAGATATCAGGTTCACTTCTAAACTTTATTGACTGTAAATTTCGACCTGTTATTTCTTAGTTGACTGTAAATTTCAACCTGCTATTACTGAGTTGACTGTGGCTGCCTCAGAACTGTGTACTCGAAATTCTGAGCTTAACTCACCCGAAAATCAGAGATATTATGTTCAGAATTTGCACTGAAAGATACGCCTGCAACTACCTCAGAATTCTCCTTCAATCCCAAAATTTCAGAGTTACAAAAATAATCTTTAACTTCAAAAGTTCAAACCTTTTACTGAGGTTTCCTGAAGATGCAAGAAAAAACATTTTACTTCAATTTTACTGTGCCTGCTACAGTATACCCAAAAATTTCAGAGCTCATTTCATTTAAAAATTGCTTGCATTTTGGAGTGGAGAAGCTTGCAATTTATACAAGTCGTGTGGGTTAAAAAATGAGCTGGCCGACCTTTCAAATTAATTAAAATTGATAATTAAATCTTTTCTTAGGTCGGCTGAGCCAATATATGGGGTTAACTTTGCCACACAACTTCAAAATTAATATCTCTTCAACCATAAGGAACCACATGACATGCCACCTACCGTTGGAAACCGCATGATGATGGCTACTACCTTATGAGGGTCTTACTTGCATTGGCAAGGTTCTTCACCCTTAATTTCTTCAAGAGGTTTCCACGTCATCAAGAACTAAGTCATAAAGGTATAAGGAGCTTGAAATAAGCACATCATCAAGTGGTATACTAGACCAACTTCACCAACATCCCACTAGCCCACTAGGTGTTCCAATGGGCTCCAATGCCCACACCCATTGTCATGCTTGTCATTTCCTCCATGTCATCATGCTTAGACTTTGTCATTAATGGTGTCTCATCAATGACAATCATAGACAGCCATACTCGTCAATCTCCCCCTTTGTCATTGATGGAAACCAACCAGCTTCTTCTTCTCCCCCTTTGACATTAATGACAAAGGGTCAAGTAACCATTAAAGGCTTCACAATGTCCAAATTTTTTTTTCTTGAATTCTTCTATATCAACTTCTGATTTTGATCTTTTATGGTTTGTCTGCTTCCAAGTCATTTGCTTTTTCGAACAATCAGATGTGTCCCACTTTCAAACTTTTTCACTAGTGTTGAGATTCATCCTCCATAAAAAATGTATAACTAGCTGCTCTTTTCCTAATCTTCAAAACTAATGCATTTTTTCATCAAATCAAATGTCAACCATTAAGATAAAACAGAGATGAGGCTGTGTACTACTCCATCTTTTTTTTGCTACCAATATGCTCCCCCTAACTGATATGCCACAGTTAGAATGTTATCCAAATCTTTGACTTGCTTGGACTGTCCTGCTGCAGTGGTTGACTCAGTTATCATGTCAACAAAAGTCTGCTTATGTCTTCATCAACATGCTGAAAAGTATTTAAAAATACTTCAACCTCCCCCTTACACATGCATATCTTGATTTTTATTTTGTCCAAGATCCTTAAAAAGTGTGTTCAGTTAATTTTACATATTCCTTGAGATCTTACCACTTTCAAATTTTTTGTTTATCGATGCTCCCCCTGACTTATATGCTGATTCAAACAGATTTGATCTTTCCAAAACTGTTGAAACATGCTTAAAGGTATTTAAAAAATACTTCAAACTCCCCTTGAGCTTATACTGTTGTCATCACCAAGAAGTCTGCCAGTTCCAAGTCTACTCCTCAAAAACTATCACTTGCCCATTGTCAAGTTTACTACTGCCATTAACTACTGTTTATGATCCCTGTCTGAATGTGCCACTAATCTTATCCTCTGCTTGTTCAGAGCTGCCTTGCAACCAATAATTTTCAAAGAATACAACTATCTTCAATATTAAAATTTGATTTTAATAATGATGCCACACTTATAGCTTTGAAATTTTGTCCTTCCTTTCTTACACGGCTGTGGAGCTCATTCTTAATGCACTATTTCTTTTCTTCTCAATTCATAGACATATATCAATTTCCTAAGATCACAAGCATATGCTCCAAGCCATACATCGTCAATTTTTGAGTTCCTTGATGCTCCAGGCTGCCATGTTTCAAACAGTCCTCAAGCTGCTTCAAATGTTTAACCAAATAATCTCTCTAGTCTTCAAATGATTGCAAATAGATAACTATCAAATATAGTGTCATCATTCACAAGTGTACTTTAGCATGGGGTTTGTATCAGACTTTAACTATGCATGTTATAACAAACTTTCATCACTTCAAGGCACCATCATCATCATTAATACATTACTGTATATATTTAAGCAATCATGTCACTAAACTGTATGCTTTTGTCTCTTTTGTAGATGACCAGAACTGCGGATAATCATGTGACTGCTAAAGTCGAATTATGGTTGTGAAATACCATTGTATGTGCACTATAATCACAATCACTCATCATACAATATTTGCAGTCATCATATATGCATCTCTTCTTAACCAAACTCAGAGTTTTGGTTTTACTTTATAACCAACATCATGTACATCAAGCAATTTCATACCAGTATTCTTGACTTGCTTTTGTATTTTCTTCATTTGCTTCAGCTACTCAATCTTCAACTTCATGCCTAGGGTTTCTTCATACCACGAAAGTTGTCATCCAAACTGCTTGCTTCCTTGGATGCTTGATCTCAGATTTTCTGCTCCCCTTATCATTATGTTGTTGTCAGTATATATTTGCACCATCATTCGGTAAGCATGATAATGTCACAATTACACACATTCCCAAACATTTCTTCATGAATTGCTCATCATTGTAGTGAAAATGAGTGTCCATCATAAGACATCATCATGAAACTGGTTCAGCATGCATTGTATACAAACTTCAAAATTTATATCAATTGTCAATGTCAACAATCGGATCTTAGGACCTGTTTGGAGATATCTTTACATGCCATTGAGTTCATCCTCCAAAATCATGAACTCAAGGTCTAATCAAGGTTTTTAAAAGACCTCAAAATTGGCTTGCCATATGGCAGCCATTATCTACATTGCTATGATCAACCTCATTTAAATTTAACAAAAGATTTTTCTTCACCGAAATTTGAGAATATCCTTGACTGTGATTAGTTTTCTTTGGCCTTCAACTCTTCTTGCATCGTCCTCCTTCCAAGACTTATCTTATTTCCTTGCTGAGGTATATGAAAGACTTCTCATGAATTGTCTTCTTGGGCTTGCACATACTTGTGCTTTATGGCCAACGCCTCCACAAGTGAAACATCTCATGGTGTGACAGTTGGCAACGAGATTTCCAATTTGGTCACATGTCCAATGTATCTCACTTTGTTATTAGGGCTTCCAGCCCTTCTTCTTTCATGGGATCTACAATTCAAAGCCTTATGACCATAATTAGAGCAAGAAAAGTAATATCCATCAAAACTATTTTCATACCTTGATGTTTGGCTTGGAGTTGTCTTTCTTCTTCCAAATGAATTGCTTTGATGAGTGGGAGCAGCTTCATGAGTCATTAGTGATCTTCCAACTTCTTTGTTGTCATGTGCAGGTACATAAGGAGCTTTGCTTTCTTCTTTGGAAGAGGTAGATCCAACTTCAAGAGTCTTTGGAGACCAAGTGTCATCTTCTTCTTTCTTGTACCCAAGGCCATATTTGTCGAGTGGAGACCTTTGACAATCTAAAATTTCATCTAGGATAGTTGAGTTGTGTTGGAACTTGCCATATGCATCAATTTTTTATTTTTCTTTCTCAATTCAACTACCTCCATTTAAAGCTTTTGAATTTCCTTCTCCTTTTCTTCCAAGTGATTTTTCAATACTTCTTCTATCTTCTTGGCTTCTTCTAGTTGAATCTTCAAGCCAATATTATTTCTTCTTGTCTCTTCAAGATCGTTAGGATCTTCACAAATATCCTTATGGTTTTGATCATTTGGCTCACCTTGTAAGCTTGTCTTGATTAGGTCCATGGTCTTCTCTTTTTCTTCTAGTTGGACCTTCATATTTTCAGCTGAGTCTTGAAGACTTATCATCTCATCCATGAGTTTACTAAGCAGCTCCATTGACTTCTCATGGTACTCTTCAATGAGCTTATCTATCTTCTTTTTAAGCATTCGATCATGCTTGATATCTTGTATATTAAAAATATTTCCTAGGAGTTTTTTCTTAGCATCTTCAATGTTATTACTTAGATCAATAAGATTATTACCTTCGCTTCCATTCAAGGTTTGTGCCACCTTCTCTCATTGACTTTCATCTTCAGTAAGAACAATTTTAGTATCATTACATTCAAAGTTATCACCATCTGAAGAGATCTTACCTTTACTTGTATTTGAGACTTGTTCATCTTCGTCTTGACTTCTCTTTTGACCTTCTTCTTCCAGCTTGAACCAGAGATCCTTGGCAGAGGTGTAATCTTTTACACTTTCTTTGATAGGGATTGGGAGTCCATCCAACAGAAAATTCAATGCAATGGAGTTGTTCTTCTCAACATCTTTTTGAGTAGATGACTCTGTCTTCTTGTTGGAGAGAACAGGTGGGTTGATCACTATCTCCCATACACCAAATTTCTTCAATTAATCCTTCATCTTGCTCCTCCAACCAAAATAATCTTTCATGTCAAAAACTGGAACCTAATTGTTTGTTATTTCTGTTTACGCTTCCATTGTGTCTACTGATTTCCTTCAAGTTTGTTAGGCTTCTGTTGAAGGCCTACTCTGATACCAATTGTTAGACACAATGACTCACTGAGAGGGGGGGTGAATCAGTGAGTCTACACTTAATCAAATTTTACTTCTTCAATCACCAACTGTTATATCATCATTTCACTTTCACATCAAAATCATATTCATCACTGAACTATCTACCAATCATATGTCATTTATCAAATAAAATATATCAACACAAGAGGCACAAGATATGATTGTAATATTTTTTTATTTGGTTCAACGGCTACAACTGTGAGGCAATTCAACACCAACTAAATACAAAGCGCACCAACTCTTTATCTAGGACCTTGCCTAGTTTTCCTTAGACCCAGCCAAGAAAATGGATACAAGACCCTGCTTGTATTTATAAGTACACTTCATTACAAGACCCTGCTTGTATTATATGTACATATTAACATACATTGCATCTCATATTTCATTCTGCCTTTACACATCATCATTGTCAGCATCTATGTTCATATCATCATTCTGATTATCATTAACTGTCATAACCCAAGCAAGCATTATGTCCACATAACAAATCAATCCATCATCTTACGGTTCATTCACTTTTTGTGTAGCTTCAATCTGCAGCCCTAGATCAATGCCATCATCTTACCACACACATCATCATTATGCCCAACATTCTATCCTTGTTTCATCATATCATCACTGTCTTCTTGTTCATCAAAGCATTGTCTTACTCAAGGATATAAGACCATCATTCTATTCATCATCAACAATTCTGTAGCCCCAAATGAACCCAGATATCAAGGATAAAACATTGTGTTCATGATCATTATTCTGTCAAGCATATCACAAACATGTTATTTAATCCATGTATATTTGACTGCCCTAGATTATCAAATCTGCATCATCATTTTCAGCATTCTGTCTAGCATATTAATCAACCATAGTTGTCATCAAAATATACTAGCAGTCGATTTTTATAAGCTTCCAAAATCAGATATTAGGTTCACTTCTAAACTTCATTGACTGTAAATTTCAACCTGTTATTTCTAAGTTGACTATAAATTTTGACCTGCTATTACTGAGTTGACTGTGGCTGCCTCAGAACTGTGTATCCAAAATTCTAAGCTTAACTCACCCGAAAATCAGAGATATTATGTTCAGAATTTGCACTGAAAGATACGCCTACAACTACCTCAGAGTTCTCCTTCAATCCCAAAATTTCAGAGTTACAAAAATAAACTTTAACTTCAAAAGTTCAAACTTTTTACTGAGGCTGCCTGAAGATGCAAGAAAAAACATTTCACTTCAATTTTACTGTGGCTGCTACAGTATACCCGAAAATTTCAAAGCTCATTTCATTTAAAACTTGCTTGCATTTTGGAGTGGAGAAGCTTGCAATTTATACAAGTCGCGTAGGTTAAAAAATGAGCTGGTTGGCCTTTCAAATTAATTAAAATTGATAATTAAATCTTTTCTTAGGTCGGTTGAGCCAATATATGGGGTTAACTTTGCCACACAACTTCAAAATTAATATATCTTCAACCATAAGGAACCACGTGACGTGCCACCTACCATTGGAAATGGCATGATGATGGCTACTACCTTGTGAGGGTCTTACTTACATTGGCAAGGTTCTTCACCCTTAATTTCTTCAAGAGATTTCCACATCATCAAGAACTAAGTCATCAAGGCATAAGGAGCTTGAAATAAGCACATCATCAAGTGGTATACTAGACCAACTTCACCAACATCCCACTATCCCACTAGCCCACTAGGTATTCCAATGGGAACCAATGCCCACACCCATTGTCATGCTTGCCATTTCCTCCATTTCATCATGCTTAGACTTTGTCATTAATGGTGTGTCATCAATGACAATCATAGACAGCCATATTCATCAATGTTAAGTTGATGCATAGATGAATCATTAGGTTGGACATCTTGTGTAGGGGGTCTCACTTGTCTAGTGAAAAGATGATGGTTCCTCCACAACCTCCAAAGTTGTGACTATGGGCCTCCAAAAAGGATTTCACTTTACACCCACACAATTTCCTATAATATAATCACAACAAAGATATGCCCATGAATATGAGAAGTAAATGTGATTATTTGTTGTTTTGTTTTATATCATGTGTAAAGATCTAGGAGTTGTTCAAATTTGAGAAGCATTGGTGTTTTTCCATCAACGGCTATATGATTAAACATGACTCCAATTTTATCAAAATGTTTTTATTGAATACACATAACCTATTATCTTGGGAACTTGATAGTTAACATGATAGTTATAAGTTTCTCAAAGCATGAGCCTTTCTTCATGCACTTACTTCATTTCCATGAATGAATAATAATTTGGTAACCAATAACAACCACCACATGGCCATCATTGATATAATTTTGTCACGGTCTCTACAAATTTTAGTTAAATGGATCATATAAAGCCTACTCTCGCTCTCAAAGGTTGTAGCCACCACCTACATTGCAACAAGAATTACAAGAATGTATCATAATCAAATCATTGAACAATTGAGGTATGTAGAGTGCCATAGCGAAGAATGCAAAAGATACCATCACTTTCATTTCCATCTAGACTAGCATCTTAAGTTGTTTTAGCAAGGCATTATTCCATCTCATTCCCATTATGCTCAAATTGCTTTAGACCAAATGTTTCCTCATTGCTTGAAACAACAACACTAGTAATACAATACAAGTTGCAGCTACATGCGCGAAGACATTGGGAACCAACCACCTCCAATGCTCACGACATCTCACATCTTAATCTAGTCATGTCTCTATTGACATGACCATTGACCAACCCAACCACGAGACCGACATCGTAGTCAACCTACTAGCTACACAATCCAAAATGTAGGATTTGTGCAGTGTGTAATAACCATGGAGATCATGTGATCATATGCCATTCAGTGTAGTTATTTTTGGAATTATTATCCTGCATAGAGTCATAATGTCAAATGTCAGAGGTCTCACGGTATAATTGTGTCCCGTGGGAACCACAAGCAAGATGATGCTACATCCGGGGGTGGGGAATGTTTAGAAATTCTAGATAGTCATATTGTAAATATATTCGATGCCATATATAGTTTAGTGGACCTCCTGATTCTCCCAATACATCAACATATTGTGGTTTATAAAATATATTTGAATGTATTTTTTTATCAAAGTCTCAAAGGTTTTGAGTCCTTATTTGGATGTGAATGGATTCTCTTAAAAAATATTGTTTTTACAATAATAATAATAAAATATTTGTTTGAGAAGGATAATGCAATGTGTGATCTAACATATTGGAATAGAGTTGGTAACAAAGTGAATTACAATGATGTTATTGTTCACAATTTGCATACAATCATCTTCCTAGCCCTAGTAACTTGAAAAGGAAGATGACACTAAGCAGAACCAACACACAAATTTAAGGCTTCAAAGGACGAAGTTTATTGTGTGAGATGAGAAGTTAACAAATTCTTGGATTGAATCGTGGATTCTTATCACATATGGTTATTTGAAAACATATTGTGAGAAAATATAATGATAGTGTACACTCCTAGATGTTGATTGCATTGTTGTGAGCATTCCAATCCAGTAGAGTGGTTTGCATTTGTATGTTTTAATCGAATCACTAATTTCACATGTAGTTGGGTGACATACTTCTATGGGTCATGTTTTCAATACCAACCAATTGTCTAGAATTGAATTAAAACTAACATCAAGCATATATTGAGTTGGTTGATTTATTAATTGTTGTGGTGTGTGGGTTGGCGAGGGTCCATGATCAAGGAAAAACATGTGAATCACATCATTTACCCTACCTCATGTCCTTCCCTAATGGAGTTATCTATATAGTCCATGCATGCATACATTTTGATATATTTGTCACTGTAATTGTCTCTAACCTTCATTAATATATTGTGATGTTACTAAGTTAAGCTAAGATATGTTAAAAATGTTAGGAATCAGCCATAGAGTTGGTGTTCACTAGGTGTGTATATGGATGTACAAATTCCTAATGTACAAGGAGCTTTACTTGCAGTCCTATTGTTTATACTCTATGGAATATATTATAGGTCAACAACATGGAAAGATGACGAGGAAGTGGGCAAATTCAAATATCCAATGTGATCTTAGTGGTAAAATGATTTGTAATTGTTATCACAAAAAAATGTATCAATAATTAAAACTTGTACTTACACATTTAATTTTAAAGTCCCTTGCCCCAACTATTATTTATTGGTATACCAAAATAGATATTGAGAAAGATGAATACCCCTTAATCAACTCACATTGTATTTATAGGGTGACCTCTCATGATACTATTATTGAAATAGTTGTTGTTATGTTGCAAAGGGACAAAGTCACTTACACAAGGCTTTAAAAAGTTGCTCAACACTAGTATGGAGCATGTCCACTAAGACTTGAACCTGATCCATCACTATGACAACTACTCCAAAGTAAAGAGCATTTTGTGGATGCTTCAGTTTGGATAATTTCATTAATGTTTGGGAAGGAATATAATGGTTCCCTAACTTCAATTCCCTTTTCATCCAGATGATTTTGAAAAGGCTTATCACAAAGTTGAGTAGTTGTTCATTCTAACCATGATTAAGGCTCTCAAGTTCAAAAAAAAGTATTTAAGTCTATTGGAACTTTGATTATAAAGGCCATGCATACCATGACCTATTTATTTTATAATTTGATGAAATCAGATTGTTTAAGCTAGTATGCCAAGGTTACCATCCATCTCTTACATTATATGTCATGTATGCTAAGGCTTTGGGGAATCAGATGCTGCCCTTTCTTCTTCCCCTCTAGTGGAATCATAGCCCCTCTAGTGCTCTTTACAAAACCATCTTAGACCATTTTATTATTTTTCAACATAATATTTACATAGTATTCAAGTTAGCATGGCAAACCAACCACATGATCCATATATATATATATATATATATATATATATATATATATATATATATACACACACATTATATATGCCTAGCCATCCGTTAGTCGATTCTTAGCCTTGAGCTCCACACTAGGAATCCATCCTAGCATATTTGCATCATTTGCATAATCGAATTTGATATATTTCAAGTCAAAACCAGGGGTATCACAATCCCCTCCCCCTTGGAATAACATTGTCCTCGGTGTTTGCTCAAAATCATAAAAAAAAATGGATATGCCTCTCTCATGTCATCCTCCAGCTCCCATGTAGCTTCATCGGCCCCAAAGTACTTCCATTGCACCTTTACATGTTCGATGGCTCAGTTCCAGAGTGATGTTACCTTCTTGTTGAGGATGCATAGTGGCTTGGTTTGGAACTCTCCCTTAGGTTCCACTCGGGTCACATCCCAATCAATCGCATGGTTAGGATCATGTATATATTTCTTAAGCAAATAAACATGAAAAACATTATGAGCTCTAGTGCTTATATAGCCCACTATGGGGATATGTTGTCACGTTACATATCGCGTAACGAGATAAATTTTAAAAAAAATTAAGCCAACATGTAACGAGTATGTGTTAGATGTTGTCACGTATGTCATGTTACATGTAGCATACCGAAATAAATTACAAAAAAATTAAGTCACATATAATCAATATAAAAGATGTTGTTACATTTGGCATGTTACATATAGCATAACATAACCAAAATGAGAGATGTTGTCACGTTTCTCACATTACATGCAACATAACAAAATAAATAAATAAAAACAAAAAATAATTAAGTCGACAAAATAAATAAAATTATACTTTTAAATAAATAAAATTAATAGCAGCATATATATATATATATGGACGCAATGAAGAATCGTGTCGCTTGAATATGGAGGTAGCATATTTAGTAATTGAATCGGTGCACGTTGAAAAACATATGCAATAAATTCCATATATTCCCTCTCTGTTTTAAAAAAAGTGGTTTGACTATAGGAGTATTGCAGTTTTTTTTAAAGATAAACAATCATTTTTTCTCGACGGATTGGTTTGACTATCTAAGTATCAGAGATCTAAAAGATAAGCAATCATTTGGTTATCACTGGAAAATAAGTTGCTCACATGGGACAACCTTCTCAAGCGGGGGTTTATTGGACCAAATTACTGTGTGTTATGTGGATCCGAGGCTGAAACTATCAGCCACATTTTCTGTCATTGTTCATTTGCAGTCATCTTGTGGAGTGATGTTCAAACCATTCTCCCTGACATGGGTGTGTGGAATGGGGACTCCATCCACCTTTGTCTACAAAATTGGATAAAGTTCAACCACCAGTATACTTCTTTGGCTGTATATATCCTCTGGGAGATATGGCTGGCTCGAAATCTACTTATTTTTTAAGGTAAGACGACCTCTTCTACTTGGTTGGCGCGTAAGGTGGTTGCACTCTACTCGGCTACTTCTGATACTTCTATTCCTTGCCATGAAAAACGGGTAAGAGTGCGTGATTCTATCACCCTGTGGTCTAATCTTTTAGCCTTTTTTTATGGGGTGTCTCAGCAGGGAGGTGCCATATGTGGGTCTGGTGCTATTATCATCATTAATCAGCATCATGTCTACAATATCTGGATGAACGACAGAATGGGATCCAACACAAGAGGTGAACTTCTTGCTCTTTGGATGACCCTATTTTTCTCCAAGCGCAAATCTATACCTCTTAAACAAATTGTCGGTGACTCCATGACTATTATTGACTGGGCGTGTGGCCACGGCTCTCTACTTTCATTGGCGCTTGCCTCATGGATGGATATGGTGGCTTCTCTTTTAAATGATTTTCGTCAATTGTCGATCAACCATATATTTCGGGAGCACAACACACAAGCTGATTTATTATCTAAGCGGGCTTTGACTGTGGTTGGCGGTTGTATCCATTATGAGTATCGGTCCCACTCTCTCCTCTCTTCTAGTGGGAGCATTTCACTATCTGCATCCTCTTGCTGGTAGGGGAGTACCTTTTTGGGCCATGGGGGTATTTTTGCGGCTATTATTTTTTGTTGTTTACACCTCTTTCCTTTTTTTCGGCACTATATTTTTTGGGAGCCTTTCTTCCATAAGAGTGGCGTGGTGTGCCTCTGTCATCTCATTGGTTCGTGTGGATCATTTGGTTATTGTGGACATATGCTATTTGGATCTATACTCTGCCTTGGACTTTGTCGATCGGGATGTGACTTTCTGCATGTAGAGTTTTGTTTGGATACCTTATCATATATTTTTAATATAAAAATATAGCTATTTTCTGTTTGAATAAAAGCAATCATTTTTATGGGCAGATTTAAGATTTCCAAGTATGCGTTTTCCTTGACTAGATGTTAGAATATTTGATGCACATAAATTTTAGGTCTGTGGGTTTACGTATAAAATATATCGTTAAATGCACATAAATTTTAGGTCTGTGGGTTTACGTATAAAATATATCGTTAAATTATTATATTTGTGCGTTTCTATGTTAGCTATATTTATAAAGTGTTAGTTATATTTATAACCTTAGTTAAGGTGTTAGGTATAATTTTTTTAAATAAATTCGTAGATGTGCATTTCCCTTTAGTAGTTACAGTGTTAAGATATAATTTAAAATAAGTTCAAAAAAGTTTTAATATTAAATATTAAATAATTAAAATATAAATAATATTAAATATTAAAAAGTTAAAATATAAATAATATTAAATATTAAAAAGTTAAAATTTTAATGAAATTAAAATTCACGTTCTGCTTTTTAAAATTTAAATAATATACAAATTCAAGTTCTTCTTTTAGTTAGATGTATAATGTTTAGTATGTGAAGTTAAATTTTAATAAAATTTGAAAACGTTCTTAAAACCCGCTTAATTCGGAATATTGTAAAGTAGCTCGATGTGGAACAACTCCTCTAAGCTCTTATGGGTTTTGCAATGGCTTTATTTGTAGTATTCCTATCTAATATCTTAGAGATTTATAATTGTTCTCTTTTATTGGATGGGATTCCGGTTAGCTGGGGTTAGATATATATTAAAGAGTTAAAATAGAATTATAAATAAAGTTACATAGTTAATATTAATTATATAGGTAAAGTTTTAATAATGAATAAATTAATTAATGTTTATAGGTTTCCCTTAGAGGTATAATGTTAAAATAGTGTAATAATAATGTTATATAATTATGGTTTTAGATAAATATAATGATGTAATAATGTAAAATAGATAAATAAGTCAAAATAATTTATGGTTGGTGCATTAATTTTAGTGTTATTTTTTTCAAATAGATCATAGTGGTTGTAATGATTTCAGTGACGGCTGCACTAATTTTAGTTTCAATTCATTGACAATTATGGTTTTAGATAAATATAATAATGTAATAATGCAAAATAGATAAATAAGTCAAAATAATCTATGATTGATGCATTAATTTTAGTGTCATTTTTTCAAATAGACCATAGTGGTTGCAATGATTTCAGTGACGGATGCACTAATTTTAGTTTCAATTCATTGACAATTATGGTTTTAGATAAATATAATGTAACATCCCAAAGATTTGCTAATTAGTAAAATTGTGAGTTTATTTGAAAAATTTCCACAATGCCTACTTAAACCATAGTTAGATACTACTAAAGACTTCATGAAATACTTGAAATTAGAGAAACTCATAATTAAAATCATTTACTGCCACATGCATCCAATTAAACATCAAACTACCAAAATTACACATAAGATACAGATACGAAACACATAACATAAGATACACATACGAGACACATAACATAAGATACACATACGAGACACATAAGATCCTCCATAGAAGACACCAATATGACATGGTTCACCCACTCTTGGGCTACGTCCACAAAAAGGTCAACTCTGATATTATTTGTCAAAAGGAATTACATCCCGACGGTTATTACAATACTTTCTTCCATTATTCTCAAGGCCCCTGTCATAGCTTATTCCAAGTCTATCTCGAGGACACGATGGTTAGCTTCACCACATTAAACAAAATCAACCCTTCATAAGGTTGTACCTCATGGTTGAATTGGTCAAATTATAATGGTTGTAAACAACCATATCAACACTCCTTTTAATGACAGACTTTAGACTTGACCACGGATATACATTAAAATAATACAACAAGTTCTAAACCTTTACATCCACCCTTTTCTTCCTTTTCTATTCTGAGCCATAATATTATCCAAACATTAAAGGCATGATACTAAAACATATCGGTATCCTTTAACGCCTTACACTACCCCTTCCCAACGTAGGGTTTCATCCCTTTTCATATAATATATAGATTCATAAACATAGTAATAAAAGAGATTTGATTAAACTGAGATCTAACGTTACCGACAGTTGATCTAGCGATATCATGATATGCAGGGATCGCTTCGCATCCATTGGCAACATAAGACCTCATCACAAGCTAATAGTAAGCCAACAAAACAAACAATATAAATATAAGAAGACCACTATCTCTGATCAAACCGAGATCTAACACTACCCTAACCACTGGGGACAGTATGCACGGGCTGCCAGATCCTTCCTGTTCCTATCAACAAGTTACACATCTATCCAAAATTATATATATATATTAACCAGGAAGATACTCAGTACCGAAAATCGGGCTTGCGCCTTTCACCTGAGACTCATTCATCATAATACATAACTATTAAAAAAAAAGGGAATTGGCAGTACAAATATTAACCATAAAACTGAGGCCTACGCCTTGGCAATTCGTTATCACCAACGAAACTGGAATCTACGATATTAAACAAATTATGCGGTTTGACAATATGTATAAACCATAAAAACTGAGATCTACGCCTGGGCACCTTGTTATCATTAATGAAACTGGAATCTACGATATTAAACAAATTATGCGGTTTGACAGTATGTATAAACCATAAAAACTGAGATCTACGCCTGGGCACCTTGTTATCATTAATGAAACTGGAGTTTACGATTGGCACAAAAATTCATCAAACCATCTATGCGATTTGGCAGTATGTATAAACCATAAAAACTGAGATCTCCGCCTGGGCACCTTGTTATCATTAATGAAACTGGAGTTTACGATTGGCACAAAAATTCATCAAACCATCTATGCGATTTGGCAGTATGTATAAACCATAAAAACTGAGATCTACGCCTGGGCACCTTGTTATCATTAATGAAACTGGAATCTACGATATTAAACAAATTATGCAGTTTGACAGTATGTATAAACCATAAAAACTGAGATCTACGCCTGGGCACCTTGTTATCATTAATGAAACTGGAGTTTACGATTGGCACAAAAATTCATCAAACCATCTATGCGATTTGGCAGTATGTATAAACCATAAAAACTGAGATCTCCGCCTGGGCACCTTGTTATCATTAATGAAACTGGATTTTACGATTGGCACAAAAATTCATCAAACCATCTATGCGATTTGGCAGTATGTATAAACCATAAAAACTGAGATCTCCGCCTGGGCACCTTGTTATCATTAATGAAACTAGAGTTTACGATTGGCACAAAAATTCATCAAACCATCTATGCGATTTGGCAGTATGTATCACAGAGATCATAAGCAGGAATACTAAATCGCAGAAATAAAGATGAGATGCAATACATTTATCAATTGCAGAGATAACAATAGGAAGTCAAACATACCCTGGATTGGATCTTTTTGTTACAGCTACGATGGATCTTACCAAGCACATGTGCAGAGCTTCCCCGAAATCCTGAAATCGGATTTCTCTTAAGGTTTCCATCGCCTTCCCACCATTAACTGTTGCACATTAATAAAATACAAAGGGCCAAATCCATAAGGATCTCCCTACCATACTCTAATCACTAGAGTTAACAATAAAACAACTGAAGGCATACAAATGATGGGGATTAAGATCTCCCTCCTGGGACCGTCACTTCCCATTCACACCGTCAAAATATAATAAACATATACTTACAACCCAATGGGATTAAGCTCTCTCTTTAGGCTATCCCTTCCCGTTGGTAATTCATACCCCACAGTATATTATATATAATTATTTAATAAACATTATTGGGATCGAGCTTGCTTGATAGAGCTAGGCCGTCCCCTTTTTAAAATATGAATACAACAATATATAAATATATAAGAAGGACCGAGCGCGGCCTGTCCCCTCTCTCATCACAGAGATACATCCCAAGAAGAATGCTTAATAGGAAAAATATGCTATATCTCTGCTAATATATGCAACAATACAGAATCAAATCCTAAATGCTCAAGGCTGAGCATAAAAGAATCACATTATACAACAGTCATACGCTTTATGTAGAGAAAAACATATCGATCCCTAAAATCTGAGAATGTATCCCCCCTTTATGCATGAGATCCTGCGATTTTAAATAAGACCCCGATCCTAGGATCGACAGCATGCACCGACCTGCAACTCCAGGTTGTCAGTTAGTTCAGTCTTAACTGAAGGGACATATGGCGAACGTAAGGAGTTTGTGTACCCCATTAAGGAGACACCCTCCTAAACTCTCTCGGCGCTCCAATAATGGAACAACCTTCTTAAATCTCGCCAAGAAAATCCAAGACCATCTTATGAGTACTATAACTCCACTCTTTAGTATAATCTTTATATATATCTATATTTATGTATAAACCCAAACATGGACATGTAGTATTTTCCCACTCCTTTGTATATTATATATAATATGAATAAGACATAATATAGTCATAGACATATTGTTTCACCACTCTTTTATTTCATAAAAAGAGGGTAATGCTTAGTCTTAAAGATCGTTTGATAATGTTGGCATATAAAGGTATTTATCATTTGTTTAGGAGTAACCCTAGTTTCTTAGAATGGTCACACAAGAAGAATCAATTATTCACATGCGGCGACTAGCCGTTTATCCTAAACTTAGGATGATTACCTTCTCCCTTAAGGTATTAAATAAGTATGGTACAAAAGAGGATGTTACATATAATATTGTAATAATGCAAAATAGATAAATTGTAATAATGCAAAATAGATAAATAAGTCAAAATAATTTATGGTTGATGCATTAATTTTAGTGTCATTTTTTCAAATAGATCATAGTGGTTGCAATGATTTCAGTGACGGATGCACTAATTTTAGTTTCAAATCATTGATCTAGGAAAATGTAAGTAGATCATGGTGGTTGCATTAATCTCAGTGACATTTCTTCAAATATATCATGGTGGTTGCATTAATTTCAGTGACATTTCTTGAAATATATCACGGTAGAATTGCATTAATTTCAATGACATTTCTTCAAATAGATCATCGTAGTTGCATTAATTTCAGAGAGATTTTTCTTCAAAATAGATAATGGTGGTTGCATTAATTTCAGTGACATTTCTTCAAATATATCACGGTAGAAATGCATTAATTTCAGTGACATTTCTTCAAATAGATCTTCGTGGTCGCATTAATTTCAGAGACATTTCTTCAAAATAGATCATGGTGGTTGCATTAATTTCGGTGACATTTCTTCAAATAGATCATGGTGGACCAGTGGTTGCATTAATTTCAATGAGATTTATTCAAATAGATCACGGTGGTTGCATTAATTTTAGTGACATTTCTTGAAATAGATCATCCGAGTTGCATTAATTTCAGAGACATTTCTTCAAAAATAGGGTTTTAATTAAAATGCATACAACATTTTTTGCATTGATTTATGTGTTTGCTTTTTTCATAATAGTGACTCCACGAGTTTGATATTAGGTTAAAGTTTTTTTTTTTTTTTTTATAAATATCACTGGTTCATCCCTTTGTTTCAAGGTTAAAGTTATAATGTCATCTCATAATGAATCAATGGAAGGTGTACAAGTTGGGTATGAAACAAGTCAAACACAGAAGTTCGTCTTAGGAAATAGGAAGACAAGTTACAAGAATCGTGTGATGAACAAAACACAGACAAAAAGAAACAAAAATGAACAATTAAGAGAATATTGAAAAAGAAAGTTGGAATAAATGATAGTTGAAGAGAAACAACAACAAAGAAGACAAAATTCTAAACGACAACGAGCATATCGAGAAAGAATGTCACAACAACTGACATTTGAACAACAAGAAGAACATAGAAAACAAAATTCAAAACAACAAAGAGTGTATCGCCAAAGAAAACAATATTCAACCAATACAACAATAGTACCTGATGTAGAACTTCGAGAAAATACTATTGCAAGTTTTAATATGGTCTCAATGGAAGAAATTCAGATTCAGGATGATTTACCAGTGACAATTACAGATATGAACATTCAAGAGAGAAACTTGGAACAAATTACAATTGAACAACAAGAACAACAAACAATACCAAATTTTGAATGACAAAGACCATATCGAGAAAGAAGCTTAGAACATTTGACACCTGAATAACAACTAGAAAAGAAAATACAAAATTCTGAATGGCAAAGTGCCTATCGTCAAAGAAGGTCCCAACAAATAGCACTTGAACAATAAGAGAAGCAAAGAAGACATGGTTTAGAATGACAAAGAGCACATAGACATAGAAGGTTAGAACAATTGACACATGAACAACAAATACAACTGAGAAAACAAAATGATGAATGACAAAGAGACTATCGACAAAGAAGGTCGCAACAAATAACACTTGAACAACAAGAAGAGAAAAGACGACAAGATTTAGAATGATAAAGTACATATCGACAAAGAAATCAACATGGATCCAATACAACCAGCGTACTAGAAGATGTCTATGCTCGAGCTCAATGTGTAACCATTACTGAAAATACTGGTGTAAGAAATATTGAGAGTGTACTAGCCAATGAAATTGAAATTCAATATATGAATATTGCACATCAAAAATTTCGTGATAGGATTGATAATTTGGATGGAGTTCGAAAGTGTCACATTCGTCAAGAGTCATATGCTGGAATTCATTTATTAAATACAAACACCAGTCCAATGTGCATGCGATGTAAACAAGAGGGAAGTAATCACAAATTCTCATCACAAAACCATATGGATCAAGGACCTCGACCTCAAGTCCTTGCAGAGCTCACACAAGTTGAAGAGATGTTGATAGCATGTGCAAGTCCAATTTTATAGGTTATGCATTCAATAGGTGGACAATACAAGTATAGAGGACATACCATTAGTTTTCCCCAAGAAGTTAAAGATGTTGCCATGACATTACCTCGACATATTAAAGACTTAGATTTAATGGTTGTGCCAAAACAGGGGGGAAAAGGAACTAGTTATGATTTACAGTCAGAAAACAAAAAGTATTGGATGCATTACTATATAAGATTGAGCACGATCCACATTATCATGATGTTCGAGTTGATTTCAATGCAGTAGACGAGTTACCTGATATCACAACAGATGTATCACATATGATTAAATATGTTACTTTACAAGATATAGATGATGACGCAGAGTTTGCAATGTTGGAAGGGGTACTAGGGATTGAAGATACGTTGGATGGATTACAAACATCTTCTTTTGCAGCTAGGCTTCCAAATGCACCATGAGAAATTGAACTTATTCAAGCTTGGGAAAATAACCCAAATCCAGAGGAAAATAATGCAAATTATCGACCCACTGATGTGCTTAATTGGCTTGGAATTGGCTCATCCCCCATCAATGAGTATAACACTGAGGGATTGTTTGATATGGCATTTCCAACATTGTTTCCTACACGTGAAGTTGATTGGTTGCAAGCAAGAATGTGAAATGTTCATCTTCACGGGTATGTTAAACATCTGCTTAGATATCATGACAATAGGTTTAGAAGGCACCCTCGATTTATATACTTCTTACTTAACATCATCATGAGACATCGTGCTCAAGCTTCCTATGCAGTTTTTGTGAAAAATATAATAGATCTACCTACAATAATGGAAGAGTTACGAGAACATTTACAAAATCTTTGAGCTTCACATTTGATAGAAAGATTAATGAGATTTGGAACTGTACTAAGATGTACACGTGCATATTGGAGCAAGTGTCGTGCAGAGTTATCTGACTTGATTTAGCAAATCGGGTGTCCCACAATATTTTTCACACTAAGTGCATCAGATATGCAATGGCCATATTTGCATAAATTAATCCCCGATACAAGTCCTGTGGATCTAGGTGAAGCAAGGAAATGGAGACGTCAAAATGTAATTGATAATCCACATAGCAAGGAAATGGATACATCAAAATGTAACTGATAATCCACATATTGGATCACATTACATGCACTTAAGACATACAATATTTCGAGATGAAATTTTCAATCATTTTCATTAGGCTACAGATTTTTGGTGTCGCTATGAATAGCAACATCGTGGATCCTCATATGTCCATGGATTTCTATGGTTAAAAAATGTTCCTAACATGGACACTTTGAATTGGGATGACCCTATAGAAGTTGGATTTGCAAAAGAAAATTTTGATAGATGTGTGTACATGCAATCAATCCACGTGATCGACATCAGAGAAATATTCAAGTTAGAATCCATGGAGATGATCATCCTTGCTTGAAGGAAACGTGACAAATATTTCAATCTGATCCTAATATTGATTATGAAGAACTTCTAAACTGTGTAGAGCGTCACATAACGTGCAATGAGAAAACATGTCTCCGAAAAAAGAAAGGAAAATTGGTATGTCGATATAAGGCTCCTTGGGATCTAAACGAACAATCGAAACTTTATGCCGATGAGAATGGAGAAAAGAAGTATGAACCCAAACGAAATGGTGATAGACTTAATACACACAATCGTGAAACATTGATGACATGGAGGGCTAATATAGATTGGTGATGAGGGCTAATATTGATTGAGATGGAGGCCTAATATAGATTACTTAGCTAAATATGTTGCTGCTAAATCTGAAAAAGGGATCAGAAACATTCTACAACCCAGTATGGGGGAGATGTTGTCACATTTGTCATGTTACATGTCGCATAACGAAATACATTAAAAAACAAACAATTGAGCCGACATGTAACCAGTATGGGAGAGATGTTGTCACTTATGTCATGTTACATGTAGCATAACGAAATAAATTAAAAAAAAATTAAGCCGACCTGTAACCAATATGAGAGATGTTATCACGTTTGTCATGTTACATGTAGCATAACATAACCAATATGGGAGATGTTGTCACGTTTGTGACATTACATATAGCATAACAAAATAAATAAATAAAAACAAAAAACAATTAAACCGACAAAATAAATAAAATATAGTTTTAAATAAAAAAATTTAATACCAGCAAAAATATATATGGACACAATGAAGAATCGTGTCACTTGAACATGGGTGTAGCATATTTAGTAATTGAATCAGTGCACGGTGAAAAACATATGCAACAAATTCCATATCTTCCCTCTCTACAATTTTAAAAATAGTGGTTTGACTATTCGAGTATCGCAGTTTTTGAGAGATAAGCAATCATTTTTCTGGGCGGATTTAAGATTTCCAAGGTATGCATTATGGTATAATATTTGATGCACATAAATTTTAGATTTGTGTTTTACGTATAAAATATATTGTTAAATAATTATACTTGTGCATGTCTATGTTAGTTATACTTATAACTTTAGTTAAAGTGTTAGGTATAATTTTTTTAAATAAATTCATCGCTGTCAATTTCCGTTTAGTAGTTATAGTGTTAGATACAATTTAAAATAAGTTCAAAAAAGTTTTAATATTAAATATTAAATATTAAAAAGTTAAAATTTAATAAAATTAAAATTCACGTTTTGCTTTATTAAATTTAAATAATATACAAATTCTGTTTAATATGTGAAGTTAAATTTTTAAAAAAATTGAAAAATATATATGTTGAAGAGTTAAAGATGGAATTATGAATAAAGTTACATGGTTAATATTAATTATATAGGTAAAGTTTTAATAATGAATAAATTAATTAATGTTTATAGTTTTCGGTGAGAGGTATAATGTTAAAATACTGTAATAATAATGTTACATAATTATGGTTTTAGATAAATATAATAATGTAATAATGCAAAATAGATAAATAGGTTAAAATAAGTTATGGTTGATGCATTAGTTTTAATGTCATTTTCTCATATAGATCATAGTGGTTGTATTGATTTTAGTGATGGATGCACTAAGTAGTATCAATCTAAGTGACATTTCTTCAAATAAATTATGGTGGTTGTATTAATTTCAATGAAATTTTTTGAAATATATCACGGTAGAACTGCATTAATTTTAGTGAAATTTCTTGAAATATATCACGATAGAACTGCATTAATTTCAGTGATATTTCTTCAAATAGATCATCGTAGTTGCATTAATTTTAGACACATTTCTTTAAAATATATCATGGTGGTTGCATTAATTTCAGTGACATTTCTTCAAATAGATCATGGTGGTTGCATTAATTTCAGTGATATTTCTTCAAATATATCACGGTAGAAATGCATTACTTCCAGTGACATTTCTTCAAATAGATCACCGTCTTGCATTAATTTTAGAGACATTTCTTCAAAATAGACCATGGTGGTTGCATTAATTTCAGTGACATTTCTTCAAATAGATCATGGTGGACCGGTGGTTGCATTAATTTCAATGGCATTTATTCAAATAGATCACTGTGGGTGCATTAATTTCAATGACATTTCTTGAAATAGATCATCTGAGTTGCATTAATTTCAGAGACATTTCATCAAAATAGGGTTTCAATTAAAATGCATATAACATTTTTTGCATTGATTTATGTGTTTCCTTTTTTGGTAATAGTGACTCCAAAAGTTTGATATTAGGTTTAAGTTACACTGAAATTTTTTTTGTTGCATAAATATGACTGATTCATCCCTTTGTTTCAGGGTTAAAGTTATAATATCATCTCACAATGAATCAGTGGAAGGTGTACAAGTTGGGGATGAAACAAGTCAAACACGGAAACGTCTTAGGAAACAGGAAGACAAGTTAGCGGAATCATGTGATGAACAAAACAAAGACAAAAAGAAATTAAAAAATGAATGTAATTAAGAGAATATTGAAAAAAGAAAGTTGGAACAAATGACATTTTAAGAGAAACAACAACAAAGAAGATAAAATTCTTAAAGACAACAAGCATATCGAGAAATAATGTCACAACAACTAACATTTGAACAACAAGAAGAACATAGAAAACAAAATTTAGAAAGACAAAGAGCTTATCGCCAAAGAAAACAATATTCAAACAATACAACAATAGTACCTGATGTTGAAATTCAAGAAAATACTA
Organism: Larix kaempferi; assembly: GCA_027924585.1. Lineage (NCBI taxonomy): Eukaryota > Viridiplantae > Streptophyta > Pinopsida > Pinales > Pinaceae > Larix > Larix kaempferi. The sequence continues at coordinate 1,887,468 of BSBM01000703.1, read as the reverse complement.
TTGCAAGAAATGTTAATATGGTCTCGACAGAAGAAATTCATATTCAGGATGATCTACTAGTGGCAATTACAGATATGAACATTCAAGAGAGAATCTCAGAACAAATTACAATTGAACAACAAGAACAACAAACAATACCAAATGTTGAATGACAAAGACCATATCGAGAAAGAAGCTTAGAAATTTTGACACCTGAACAACAACTACATAAGAGAATAAAAAAAAATTGAACGGAAAAGAGCTTATTGACAAAGAAGGTCACAACAAATAACTCTTGAAAAACAAGAGGAGCAAAGAAGACGTGATTTAGAACGACAAAGAGCACATAGAAAGAGAAGGTCAGAACAAGTGACACTTTAACAACAACTACAACTGAGAAAACAAAATGATGAACAACAAAGAGCCTATCGACAAAGAAGGTCGCAACAAATAACACTTGAACAACCAGAAGAGCAAAGACAACAAGATTTAGAACGACAAAGGACATATCAACAAAGAAAATAACATGGAGCCAATACAACCAGCATACTAGAGGATGTATATGCTCGAGCTCAACGTGTAACCATTATTGAAAATACGGATGTAAGAAATATTGAGAGTGTACTAGCCAATGAAATTGAAATTCATGATATGAATATTGCACATCAAAAATTTTGTGATAGGATAGATAAATTGGTTGAAGTTCAAAAGTGTCACATTTTTCAAGAGTCATATGTTGGAATTCATTTATTGAATACAAATACCAGTCCAATGTTCATGCGATGTAAATGAGAGGGAAGTAATCACAAAACCATGTGGATCCAGGACCTCGACCTCAAGTCCTTGCAGAGCTCACACAAGTTGAAGAGATTTTGATAGCGCGTGCAAGTCCAATTTTACAGGTTATGCATTCAATAGGTGGACAATACAAATATAGAGGACATACCATTAGTTTTACCCAAGAAGTTAAAGATGTTGCCATGACATTACCTCGATATATTAAAGACTTAAATTTAATGGTTGTGGGAAAAAAGGGGGGAAAAGGAACTAGTTGTGATTCCACGGTAAAAAAAAAAAAAGTATTGGATGTATTACTATATAAGATTGAGCATGATCCACATGATCATGATGTTCAAGTTGATTTCAATGCAGCAGACGTGTTACCGGAAATTGCAACAAATGTATCACATATGATTAATTATGTTACTTTACATGATATAGATGATGACACCAAGTTTGCAATGTTGGTAGGGGTACCAAGGATTGAATATATGTCAGATGGATTACAAGCATATTCTTTTGTAGCTAGGATTCCAAATGCACCAAGAGAAATTGAGCTTATTCGAGCTTGGGAAAATAACCCAAATCCAGAGAAAAATAATGCAAATTATCGACCCACTGATGTGCTTAATTGGCCTGGAATTGGCGCATCTCCCATAAATGAGTATACCACTAAGGGATTTTTTGATATGGCTTTCCAACATGGTTTCCTACAATTGAAGCTTATTGGTTGCAAGCAAGAATTTGAAATGTCCATGTTCATGAGTATGCCAAACATCTGCTTAGATATCATGACAATAGGTTTGGAAGCCACCCTCAATTTATATACTTCTTACTTAACATCATCATGAGACATCATGATCAAGCTTACTCTGCAGTTTTTGTGAAAAGAAATATAACAGATCTACCTACAGCAATGGAAGAGTTACAAGAACATTTACAAAATCTTCCAGCTTCACATTTGGAAAAAAGATTAATGAGATTTGGAACTGTACTAAGAAGTACACATGCATATTGGAGCAAGTGTCATGTAGAGTTATCTGACTTGATTCAGCAAATTGGGTGTCCTGCAATATTCTTGACACTGAGTGCAATAGATATGCAATGGCCAAATTTGGATAAAGTAATGCCCGATACAAGTCCTATAGATCTAGGTGAAGCAAGGAAATGGAGACGTCAAAATGTAATTGATAATCCACATATTGTATCACATTACATGCACTACATACAATATTTCAAGACGAAATTTTCAATCATTTTCATCAGGCTACATATTTTTGGTGTCGCTATGAATGGCAACATTATGGATCCGCACATGTCCATGGATTTCTATGGTTAAAAAATGCTCCTAACATGGACATTTTGAATTGGGATGATCCTACAGAAGTTGATTTTGCAAAAGAATATTTTGATAGATGTGTGAATGCAATGAAGCCACGTGATCGACATCAAAGAAATATTCAAGTTAGACTCTATGGAGATGATCGTCCTTGCTTGACAGACACTCGACAAATATTTCAATATGAACCTAATATTGATTATGAAGAACTTCTAAACAGTCTAGAGCATCACATAACATGCAATGAGAAATCATGTCACCTAAAAAAGAAAGGAAAATTGGTATGTCAATATAAGGCTCCTTAGGATCTAAGCGAACAATCAAAACTTTATGTCGATGAGAATGGAGAAAAGAAGTATGAACCCAAACGAAATGATGATAGATTGAATACACACAATCGTGAAACATTGATGACATGGAGGGCTAATATAGATTTTCATCCCGTTCTTTCAAAGCGGGTGGTCATTAATTGCATAGCAAAATATGCTGCTAAATCTAAGAAGGGATCATAAACATTCTACAACCCAGTATGGGGGAGATGTTGTCATGTTTTTCACATTACATGTCGCGTAACAAATTAAAAAACAAAGAATTAAGTTGACATGTAACCAGTATGGTGGAGATGTTGTCACGTTACATGTAGCATAACGAAATAAATTTAAAAAAATAAGTCGACATGTAACCAATATGGGAGATGTTGTCACGTTTGTCATGTTACATGTAGCATAACATAACCTATATGGAATATGTTGTCGCGTTTGTCGCATTACATTGAGCATAGCAAAATAAATAAATAAAAACAAAAAACAATTAAGCCAACGAAATAAATGAAATATAATTTTAAATAAAAAAATTAATACCAACATAAATATATATATATATATATGTACACAATGAAAAATAATGTTGCTTGAATATGGAGGTAGCATATTTAGTAATTGAATTAGTACACGTTGAATAACATATGCAACAAATTCCATATCTTCCCTCTCTACAGTTTTAAAAAGAGTGGTTTGACTATTCAAGTATCATAGTTTTTTTTAAAGATAAGCAATCATTTTTCTGAGTGGATTGGTTTGACTATTTGAGTTTCAGAGATCTGAAAGATAAGCAATCATTTTTATGGGCAGGTTTAAGATTTCCGGGTATGCATTTGTGTTGACTAAATGGTAAAATATTTGATGCACACAAATTTTAGGTCTATGCTTTTATGTATAAAATATATCGTTAAATAATTATACTTGTGTGTTTCTATGTTAGTTATATTTATAACTTTAGTTAAAGTGTTAGGTATAATTTTTTTAAATAAATTTGTAGCTGTGCATTTCTATTTAGTAGTTACCATGTTATATATTATTTAAAATAAGTTCAAAATAGCTTTAATATTAAATATTAAATAACTAGCATTTTCCCCTGGAGGGGCAAAGTGAATGCCAGTAGGAAAAGAGGAAAGGTAGAAGAAACTAAGAGAGGGGTAAATCTATGCTCAAGTATCACGTCAATCAAAGATACGATATTGACCTATGCGGCAATAGAATCAAGCTCATCAAAGAACACGATACATATGCAGATTGTCGAGATTTGTCAAAAATCTGTTGTACATTAACCTAAGTTTATCCAAACCACATTGTTAAGAATTTTAGGCCTTTTGCACTAATGAAATCAGCTTGACACTCATTAGCAATAGCTTTTGCAAGTAGAGTCTTCCTAGAACGAGGTGATCCATAAAACAACAGCCTACAAAACAACATTGAATATTTGGTGATTTACTGTTTGAAGGTTCCTCTTGACATTTTCCAAACATTGGGCACCTCAACAAACTATCGAACAATTCTTAACATGTTGTTATTTATACACTATTTACTATAAATAAACAAATAAAGATAGAAAGACAACATGGCACCATAGTGTTTATATACACAACTTAAACCTTCCAAACCTTCTAAGGGATGGGTCAATACTATTTGATGGTTTGTTGCTCCAATCACAATAAAATAGACTCGAGTTTTTAGCTCATCCAAAGTAATGATCTCATGCGCAACTTGTTGGTTCGCTAGATGAGCTATGAATTTTGTTGCTGCCAATAACAGAGGCTGCATAAATTATAGTTAAACAGAAAATAAGCATATCATGCAAAAATCTGATTCTCTCAGAAACCGATTCTTACCATATGGACCGAGGACTTTTTTTCACTTAACTTGAGGATATCTCTTAGATTCATTTGATATGTTGACTATACCATCTCCTACTTCTTGCTTGTAATGCACATAAAATTTATATTTCATTTGCAAGGTGTTGCATGTCCATATATATCTCCAGTCGATTTATGTCACATTTCAGCTAATGTCTCCTACTTCTTCCTCGTAATGATCGAGCAGAAAATACCTTTTTTCATTTTGATGGTGTTAACACGTGGTCCATGGATTTCCAAGTGTTTACATGCATCCATGGATGGTCTGTGATGTCCAAGTGTTGCATGTATACGTGGGTGATATTTGGTTGTTAGTAGGGATCAAGGTTGATTTCCATGCATGTAATAAATAATTTGATTTAATTTAATGGATAATTGAATTTATTTCATGATTAAAATTGACCTATGTCAAACCAACATTAAATGCAATACAAGCTAGATGGATAGAAATTTTATGTCAATTTGATTTTGAAACAAATAAATGGGAAACAAAATAAAATGCATGATGCACTTAGTAGAAAAATTCATGTGGCATCCATTAACACTTGACAAATAGATTTAAGACAAAGGATAAATTCCCTTGTTGAAGGTGAACACCATGTTCAAGTGAAGGACACATTACAATAAGATAATTTGGGAAAGAGGTATGAAGGTCATCATTTGGAGGATGATGGACTTCTTATCTATAAGGATAGAGTGTATATTCCTAATTCTTAAGAAGAATTATTATGGATGAAATCCATAAGATGCCATATTATGAACATCTAGGCTACCATAAAATAATTGCTACAACAAGAAAACAATACCTTTAGATTGATATCAAGAAAGATGTTGATGGGTATATTTCCAAATTTATGAAATTCTATCAAGTAAAGGTTGAATATCAACACCCAACAGGTTTATTTCAGGCTTTTCCAATCCCATAATGGAAATGAGAAGTGGTAACTAAGGATTTTATTACTTGGTTACCAAATACTTTGAGAAAGCATGATTCTGTCATGGTTCTGGTGGATAAATTATCTAAGGTGACATGTTTTATTCTTGTTAAATCCACTCGCAAGGCTAATGAGTTAACAAAAATATTTATGAAAGAAAGATTCAAATTGCATGGTTTACCCAAATTAATTGTATTTGATAGAGATACCAAGTTTATAGCTAACTCTTGGAAAAATATTTTTGCATATTTGGGTACATGGTTGAATTTTAGTACTGCATACCATCCACAAATAGCTGGGAAAATAGGAAGAGTAAATCAAGTGATTGAGGACATGCTTCGCATGTATTCAATGGATAAACCATCCAAGTGGGAGGATTATCTACACTTTGTAGAGGTTGCATATAATAATGGGCATCAAGCATCTTTGAAAATGAGTCCATTTGAGGCTCTATATGGCAAAAAATGAAAGACACTAGTGAGTTGAGATAATGTAGTGAAAAAATTGTGTTTGGGTCGTAAATGCTTAAGAAAATGGAGCAAGACATTGCAAAAATTAGGTAGAATGTAAAGGTGGTCCAAGATAGATAGAAAAATTATGCAGATAAGAATAGAGTGCATAAAGAATTTATGTTGGGGATCATACTTACCTCCGAGTGAGGCCAAGGATATCTGATCATTTTTAATAATATTTACATAGGATATACTTTTATGACAATTATAAGAGTCCTTCCTTCTATAGTTAGAAGTAATGTCAATTGTCTTTTCTCCAATACTTTCATCTCCATTGGATTCTATCACATATTTTCCATGTAGAATCCACACTATGTAGTTTTCTCCATGTTGATTGAAATTGACCAAAAAATAGCATTGTGAAAGAGAAATTGCAAACATATAGTGAATAAGGATAGTTGTAGATGAGAATAGAGGCTAGGAAATATAGTAAACCTTTATCCATTGTTTACTTGTTGTTCTTGGGTTCTTGAAAATCCATGGATTGATTTTATATAAGGTTCTTTAAAAGCATACGACATGTTGGACTCTTTTCTACACACACTGGAGAACAATATAAGGGTTGGGTACTCTGAGCTGGGACTGTTGAGCAGATAAAGAGTAGGACTTCCTTATGTTGTGTGGGGTAGTGGAAGAGAATTCCATGGCTGGGATAGCTAATTGATATGCATGTAGAGTTATGTTGTGAGAAGATTGTCTAAGCATGAGAGAAAATGGCTTGGGTTGAGAGAGAGTGAAGCATGTAGGTGTTTCCTTTTCCTTGGTGGCATCATAGCCCAAATTGGGGGTGGTATCTATAGTTGATACCTACTGTTAGGTGGAAATCACTCTTACACAACCAATTACTTAGATCTTCTCTAGTTAAAATATAAACATTCATGTTTTTCTATGAATGTGCAAATTATATGTACTTTTTGTTATAATATGATTGTTATGCATGTTGTGTGGATATAGTTTTAATTCTAGTATATTTTACATCTATGCACTTGCACATGCATTTCTTAATCTCTGACTCATGGAAGGCTTAAATTAGTTTGGAATTCGAATAACGACCTCCATGGGGCAAATTTTTGAATTGTGGAATTAGTAACTACCTATTCTAGGGTGGTAATGATGGAAGGGGATGCTACATAGACACTTCCTTGCATTTCATGGATGTATGACCATTGCCCCAGTAGGTACATCAAGAATGTATGCATTAGAGGTAGTTAGCTCGAGGGATCAACCATCAAGGCCTCTTGCATGAAGATCAAATCACTTAACCACTTGAGCTAGCCCACTAGATTATATATATATATATATATATATATATATATATATATATATATATATATATATACAATAATAATAATAATAATAATGCTTGGTGTTATTTAAAAAAAATACGTTATTGACTTTTTTGTATTTTGATTTATAAGTAAGGATGTTACACATCTTGTCATTTTTTGTATTGTACCAACTTATGCCACGTCACCTCAAAGTTAAGCACAAAGAAACTGTCTAATCTTGTAGCAAACTTCTCTCCGGTAGTCGAAATTGGAGATATAGAAAGTCAAAATTCCCATTGATCTAGAGCTTTAATCAATTATTTGGTGATCTGGGTCGATTTAGAATTGGAAAAAATCCCTATAGGTATTGTTCCACCATGCATGAGCGTTGGATCATGGTATAACCTCCCTCATGCCTTTTGGATTCTTATAAGATTTGTGGCCTAAAGAGAGTATGTTTTCTACAATATTTACTTACTCTAAATAATACACATCTCCCTCACATTAGAATATAAAAATATGAAAAAATATTTGATATTTATATTAAATGGAGCCCTCTAATTTATATTAAACTTCACATAGCTTAACTTAAGTAGTGTATTGTTATATAAAAAAGCAAACTTCACATAGATACATCAAAATTGGACAAAACCTTTAGTAATATCATTATGGAGCTTGAATGATGGTAAAATTTTGCTTATTGATTTTTATAAAATTTGTGATTTAAAAATTTCCATTTATTACAAAATTAATTTAATTAACTTTTTCTTTATTACACATGTGTTTATATTATTTATTTTGAAATTAAAAATTTATTAGACATGTGTTTATATTTTTTATTTTGAAATTAAAAAAATTAATGTATTATTTTTTATTGATAGTGAAATCATTAAACTATTGATTTTCACACTAAAATATATTATAGTTGACCCGTATATTGTTACGAAGTCATGGAGGAACCCAATTTGGATTTGAATATTAAGAAGTAAAGACGTGACCATTTTTCTAATGACGGTACCAAGAGACTAAGAGAAAGGATATCTACTGTTGCGCTGAAAGTTGAACCTCAGTTAGATAGTGTCAGAGTAACAATTTATCATAAATGTTTAGTTGAATTATTAAAATTATTATTTTTGGCTTTGGACGTTTCTTCTAATATTAATATTAATATTAATATTAATATTATTGTTAGTATTAATATTAATGTTAAAGTTAATGTTAATATTAATAATATTAATTTTAACATTCATATAATAATAAAATTATGATTATTTTAAATATTAATATTTAGTATTGTGTAGTCACATAAATATTATCATATATCTAGTAAAATATAAAAAATATTTTTTAATATTTATTATGTTAAATTAAATGATAAAATATGATAATAAAACTATGATTATTTTAAATATTAATATTTAGGTATAGTGTAGTTACATAAATATTATCATATCGTTAGTAAAAATATAAAAAATATTTTTTATATTAAATTATGAAAGTGAGAAAAAATAATTTTTATAAATTTATAATATGTTTGATATTAATATCAATAGTTTTTAATATTAATACTTATATTAATTAATGATTAATAATATTAATATTAATATTATTAGCATTGTTAACAAAAATATTATTATTATCGTTCAAAATTCACATATAAATATGTTTTAATTAAAGATAAGTTTATATTTAAAAATATATATAATTTATTAATATTGAGTTTTTAATTAAATAATTAAAATAATTAATTATGCTCTCAATTTTGAATAAGACTTATATTTCTCAATTTTAGAAAACTATATAAAAATTAAATCAAAGTTCAAATTTACATTTAAATGCTATATAAAAATAAAAATAAAATTAAAGTGATAGAGTAATCATTTTATAAACTTATAATATGTTTGATGTTGATATCAATAGTTTGGATTATTATTATAAGTAGGTTTCTATTGAAGAAATAAATATAATTTATTAACATTGTGCTTTAATTAGATAATTAATGATGTTCTCATTTTTATTGAGCTATCTTTCTTAACTTTAATATATCATATAAAAATTAAATGAAAGTTCAAGTTTACATTTAAACACGATATAAAAATTAAATCAAAATTAAAATAAGAAAGTAATCATTTTATAAACTTATAATAGGTTTGATGTTGATAACAATGGTTCCTAATATTAAAGGTTAACAATATTTTAATTAATATTAATACTAATGTTATTGTAAATAATAATAATAATATTCAAAATTCTCACACACATATTTGTATTTTAATTAAAGGTAGGTTTTTATTGGAAAATAAATATAATTTATTAATTTTATGTTTTTAATTAGATAATTAATTATTTTCTAACTTTACTACATTATATAAAAATTAAATCAATGTTTAAGTTTATGTTTAAACACCCTATAAAAATCAAATCAAAATTTAAGTTTACATTTAATATAATACTTATTATTTTTAATTATCACTATATTGAAAATAAACTTGAATTTTAAAAACTCTCAATAATATATATATATATATAATTCTATAAAATTTATAATATATATATATATAATTCTATAAAATTTATAATATATATATATAATTCTATAAAATTTATAATATATATATAATTCTATAAAATTTATAATATATATATATTATAGAATTATATATATATATTATAATTATTTTCAATATATTCAATATATTTAAATTATTTTCAAATAAGAATTGATACAATCCTAGAAGCATCTATTTCTTTGAAAAAGGAAAACTCCAACAAGTAAATGATGAGAATGATTAAAAATAAAATAAAATAAATGTGAATTTATCAAAATATCAATACCTAAAAGAAGAACCTGCAACCCTGAATCCATTTACCCTAAAAGAAGAACCTGCAACCCTGAATCCATTTACCCACCCCACATCTGGCAACTTTATTGAAGAAGAGGAGTCATGAATGATATATGTGTCCTCAAGTTTTTATATGAATGATATTTGCCACTCAAAATATTCCCCCAAACCATTACCACATCATTGGTGTTTTCTAAGTGAGTTGGTGTGCAACGGAAGCTGTGAACAACACGATCTCACAGGTTCAAAGCCCTACCTCACCCTATCTACAAATTTCCGGGAAGACATCTGCAGAGTCATGTGCATTAGATAGATAGGTAGCTTTGAAAAAAAATCGTGCAATATTTGCGAGGAGATTTTCTTTTCCCAACTATTGAAATTGCCAGGGAAAATATTTACAAGATTCAAGTTCGATTGACATCAAGGAGAAAATTATTGTTTTAGTATGTAAATTTCCTCAGGCCCGGGAAATAAATTTAATCTTATGTGAAAAATCTCCTGAAATGTCATGGAAATACGACGTATTTGCAACGAACACAGAGTCGAATAAATTTTGGTGTGAATATTTGTAATTACAGAGGGCTTCTGCTTTGATGGGAAGATCGGTGAAAGAAAACATGCAAATTAGTGATTGAGACATTTCAGGCGATGATAAAAATTATTAAAACAATTCTGATATTATATTAAATGCCAGTTGTCCTTCATATTATATGGTATAGCCTAGAAGACCTAAGGAACTTTCAAGAACTATGAATACTTGGTCGAGAGTCCAAGAACAATCTTTGCTTCAATTTATTTTTCTCCAAAAAAATGCTTTGCTTTAATTTGTTTTTATGGTTAGTAGACATAGGTAGCAACAATGGACATGGCTATATATTGCAAATGACATGGTTGTATATTGCAAAGATTCAATGTTGTTGAAAATACTTCAGTCACTTATTCCAAACATTTAGGCGATTTGGGTAGTTACCACTATTCTTTTTGTTTATTGCATTCGAAGTTGTAGCGAAGATTTCTTGTATTTTCGAATTCATTTCTTTCTAAGCATTTTAGGCGATTTGGGCAATTCTACACAATGATTTGTCACCTGAAACGGGTTTGTTGTTCTGCATCTGAAATGGGTTTGCTATTCATTTAATGGAGGCATTGCTGCATTTTATGGAAAGCTTTGCTCCATGAAAGGAGAAGCATAAGCAGTTGTCATCTGAAGAAGTTCTGGGTGCACAATTGTGAATACAATGTTGACTGTCATTTGTGTTTGTTTCTCCATCGTGGTGTTAATCTCTCTCTTACCTGCAAATTGCACTTACTTATTTACGAAGTACTCATCACAATTAGTTGCTTCTGAGTCATTTAGCTTTTGAATAGTTTTTTTAAAGGATATGTTTGGTATTACATGAATTCTATAAAATATGTTTCATCTTTATGCGCCACTGTGTTTTGTTTTCTCTCGCAGTACTGTCATCTGCATAAATTTGTATGTCGGTCCAGGCGAGATATTTTATCACCATTTCAAATATAAATATTTGCCAAGGGAATGCAAAAACTATTAAGGGATTGAAGATTGTTTTCTCTCGCGGTACTGTTAAAATGTTTTGTCGGGTCTCTATCGAGAGGTCAGCGATCGACGATTGAAGCGATCAGCAGTCGGAGCTCGAGAAGACAGAAGAGAATGGAGGGGGGATGAATGCGGGATGGCGATGGTGGGCTGCTAGAAGCTGGGGGATGAACACAGGGGTCGACGGTCGGAGCTCGGGGAAAAGCTGCAGCTGGGGGGTGCGTGGAGTGAAGGGGTGTGGGATAGATGGAAGAATGGAGGCAGGAGCTCGCGCAGACAGGAGAGAATGGAGGTAGGAGCTCGCGCATAAATTTTTAATAGAATTTATGATTATCGGAGATTTTATCTTATTTTTGGCGACGGGCAAAAGGAACACGGAAAGCCAAAATTGAACATTTTAATAGAATTTATGATTTTCGGAGATTTTATCTTATTTTTGGCGACCATGGCAACCAAATTTGTTTGTTTCGGCAACGATCGCATGACGGATTTTATTTTGATTGTTTCGGAGATTTTATCTTATTTTTGGCAACCAATTTGTTTGTTTCGGCAGCAATCGCTTCACGGACTGTTTCGCTTCTCTCCGACCAGCAGGAGCGGGTAAGTTATTTTTGGTCGCTACGTTTTCAACTCACAGAGTGTTTCACGAGGCGTTCGTCTGGTCGGGCTTCTTAGGAATCTTCGGACACTGTTTCGCGAGGTGTTTCCTGCACATTATTTTCTGCGGCAATAGTAATCTTCGGACAAAATGGGGCATCTTCACCATTTTAGTGGAGATTTGTGTGTACTGTGTATTCCAGGACATGATCAATGGAAAGGCTCTCTATGTATCAATTCGCAATCAAAGAGAGTAAGCGTTGGAAGCTCACTTCGTCACACACAACACTTAGGGATCCACTTTGTTGAAATCCCAACTCCTCAGCCGATGTCTTAAAACAACCATAAGAGGATGATTCATATGACCGGTCGCCATAATGAATCGCTTTCTCCCCTTTCCATCCAGTACAGGAACGAATCCTTCGCTAGCTCCTCGGTTCTCAGCGGAAACTTCATCTCCTTGAAAACATGATGCTGTGTTAATGCGAACAAAAACTTCATCTCCCTGAAAACATGATGTTGTGTTAATGCAAACAATGGTTGTGCTATCAATTAGAAACCAAACAAAAATAATCATTGTGCTATCGTAGGATTTAATGCTCAACCAACTGATTGCTTGAAATTGGGTCAGCGGGGGGAGGAGGCAGGTACGACCGCGACAGACGAGGAAGCATGAGGAGCCATATGGCTTGATTTCATTCGCTCATAGAGCGAGGAATCTAACCGACGTGGAGCTCATGTGAAACATGCTTCTCCATGGTGAAACGCCTACGGCGTAATTAAAATATATAAAATATATCGTTAAATAATTATACTTGTGCTTTTCTATGTTAGTTATATTTATAACTTTTGTTAAAGTGTTAGGTATAATTTTTTAAAATAAATTTGTGGTTGTGCATTTCCGTTTAGTAATTACAGTGTTATATATCATTTAAAATAAGTTCAAAAAAGCTTTAATATTAAATATTAAATAATTAAAATATAAATAATATTAAATATAAAAAAGTTAAAAATTTAATCAAATTAATTTCATGTTGTACCTTTTTTAATTTAAATAATATACAAATTCATGTTTGCTTTTAGTTAGATGTATAATTTTCTATACGTGAAGTTAAATTTTAATAAAATTTGAAAAATATATATACTGGCATTTGCCCCTTGAGGGGCAAAAATGAACGCCAGTAGGAAAAGAGGAAAGTTAATAGGAACAAAAACATAGGCACATGCAGCAAAGGATACTGATAGGAAAATAGCAAAGTTTGTAACAATCTCATATTACAAAGACATAGGCACTCAATCCATAACAAAAAATAACATTAAGTTACATGTCATTCATTCACAAAGTTCAGATTACCAAAGAATTGATTATCAGATCGCATAAAGTAAGTTATTTCGATATTTCTACACCGTGAATGTTTCTGAGGTAATAATCAATTTTGATTCACCTAGTTCTGGTTTAGAAGCACCTCTTTACAGTAGTGCACAAAGCGATCACATAAGAGCAACTAAGAAAATAGGCCACCAAGTCTCCAAGATACTTCAGGTTCACATCCATCGAATTCTAAACAAATGGATACTGATATCAATTTGGAGGATTATAAGGAGGGGGATGTCACAATCCCACTTCAATATTACAATCACATTGGTAATGAGTGATGAAGGTGGATCTTGTTAGAGAAGTATTGAAGCATTTGGATGTGGTTAGGGAGTATTGCAGTAATTGCAATTCAACCCCTCTTCTTCCTAGAAAATACTCTAGTCCTAGTGCTAAGAGTAAAGACCCATCCCTTAGCACTGTGCTTCATCCAGAATGTCAAGGGATAAGGGTGTTGACAAGCACCCGAGATGGAAGTTTACAGTGATGTGAGTTCAAATGAAGTGGTACGATTGATGGAAACAACTCTGGCTAGGATATTTATAAGGAAGATTGTTAAAGGAGCACCTTTGAAGGGCTGGATGAAAGAATCTTGGAGCTGGTCTTAGGGTACTTTCCAGGATTTCAAATATTAGTCTGTGGATGGATATGTTTCTTAGTGAGGAATAATGTTGATGCAGAAGTAATTATGATCAAAGACTGGCTTTAAGGTCCATCAGACATCCATCTTAAACACTGGAAACCATGGTTTGACCCAAGCATCTAACTATTTTAAACATATTTGGGTTTTATTGCAAAGATTGCCTTTGGAGCTTTGGAATGACAATATTTTGGAAGAAATGGGGAATTCTTTAGGTTGCATTTTATTTTCATGGAATAATTGATAGATCTGAGAAAGGCTACAAGGCCCTACCCAGTTTTGTCATACATGGGATCTGGATCTCAAGGAAAAAATGATTTCCTAAGGCATAGTCCTGACTTCTGCTCAAGTAGCCCATAAAATTAGGGTGTCTTTTGAAGGCAAGTGGAAACCTCCTAAAGAGATCACTCACATAGATTTAAAGGAGCCTTCCCTTGATTATTAAAAGGATTAGGGGGGATTTTAGATGGGACGTGTCAAGGAAGCCTAGGTATGTGTGGAGCAAAGGCCATACTTTTCTTTGAGTTATCACATTATTTTATTTTAAATTATGTTGTAGGACAAAGGCCCAATAACCGAGTTGAATTTTATTCTTTATGGATTCTAATGAAAACGTCAACAGATAGAGTATTAACATTAATGCAGGTCTTTGGAGACTCCAAATTGCTAATAGAGTATGCGTTCATGTCGTTATTTTCTCCAACTATGTGCAAACCTAGCCAAGTCTTTCTTTTTCTCAAAACTTACAACCTGGTGAAGTTTGCATTCCTAAATTTCATGAGCCTACCATCCTTTATTTCAAAAATGCTAATCATCCTTATACCCAAAATCCAAATATTAAAAAATAATAATAAAGGTAATTATAAAATTAAATTATTTTAAAATTATTTTATATCATTTAGGATAATGTTTTATATTTATCTTTAAAGCTTTGGTTAAAAATCAATAATAAAGATAAATATAAAATCATATTATTCTAAACTTATTTTATATAATCTAGAATAATGTTTTATATTTATCTTTAAAGCTTCGGTTGTAAATTGTTATGAGTTTTTGGGAAAATGCATTTGGCTATTATTCATCAAGCCCAACCTCCAAGTTATCCATTTCACCAAGAACCAAGCCATCGTGCAAGCAAACTTTCATACCCACACATGGAACGTCAAAGGAAATCTCATTGCCAAGAGTTGTATAAAGTGTTCAACGCATAAATTGCTTTTGATGGTCCATCGCCATGCCTACATGCCTTTTTGTTGTCCATGATGGTCCCCTCCTAGTATTTTTTTTTTAGGGTTGTTAAACATACCACACTCTTGGGGGAATTGAACCCTAGTGGGGAATATGACCACCCTTTCTTGACCAACCAAGGAAATCCTTAGTGGTCTTGAATCCATTTATAGTTGTTGCAATTTATTCGTTTGTCAAATTATGTGATTTTGGGAGAATTCCTTTTATGAGATTAACCTATCACGTTTTGCACATGCTCTCTCCAGTTGACAACAAATTTGAATTTGCACATGACAAGCTTTTGCATGTTATTATTGTAGCATGACTGGTTGTTCAAATCAACTTTTGTGTGATGTAAAAATAAAAAATAAAAAATAAATGATACCTTCCCTCTCTCTCCCTTTTCAATGAAATCTCTTTATTTCAAGGTGTTATTGGTAGTCACTCCTAGGTGGCAACACAACTAAGCACATACTAGGTTCCAAACATGGAATCTAAATTATGGCAACTCTGGAAATTGACCATGGCCCCGAAATATGAGATCCAAATGATAGTATGGTTATCAACCACCACAAGTGGAATTCAGAAGGTGCAGTTGTCAACTACTTCAAGGTGGGATTCACGAGCTGCATTTGAAGAGTTGACCATTCCCTTCCTCGGGAATTAACCCACACTAAACATCGACCACGGCGTAATTATTAGACATGAGGGCATTTGCATGGCCATGTGTCCTTTCCAATGAACCCATGCTAAACATCGATAATAGCAAGTTGAATATTATAATTTTTATTTTTTTTGCAATTAAGGTGTTTTTTTTTCTATATCAAATTTTAATTAACATATGTATTATTGGGCTCACACATGAAGTCTGTGTGTCCATTGCTCATGCTCCAGCCCTTCCCTAAGCCTACGTGTTCAACCTTTCCTCTAAAATGCAGTTTTCCAGTCTCGGGCTCATTTTCTTCCTCCAAACATTTCTATCTGCTCTGCATTTTTCTCCATACAACTAGGGCTTTAATGAAAGGTTATGAGCTATGTTCCAGGAGGTCGAACCATCTCCTGCTCAGTTTTGTACTTCAATGTCCGTGAATTTTCTCATATTTTATTTTATTGCTAATAATTTTTATTTTATTTTTTTTAAATCTAATAAATGGTGTAAAAGATTCACAGATGTTGCCATCTCCTCAACAGCAAGAACAAGGAATTGCTTCTGGATGAGCATTGCCAATATTGTCCCCTAGCGCAAGCTTAAGTATTGGATTGGAATTTTCTTGTTAGAGAAAGTCTGTGCACAATAAACACCACATGGTTCATGAGGCAGGCTCACTCAACACATACAATTCGCTAGTTTTAAGGCTTATGGCTTAAACACTCATCTCGACGTTTGGTTTGGTACGTTGAAATCCCAGCGCAGCTTTAGATCCTTCCTAAACAGAGATATCTGCTTTTTCTTCAGGAAACAAAGATGAAGACCACCTTGCTATGAAGTTTAGGGAATTGGATGAAATGGTGGAAGGGCGTTTGAATAAGGGAAAAAAAATCTTAATGTGGGTGATTTTTGATGGCTTGCAGAGCAGCCCAAGGTAGAAGGAGCATCGACAGGTTTGTCAGTCTCATCTTCTATGCTTTATAAGGAGGAACTGGTCGCCTATGGCTGATAGGGATTGCAAGGCGTGAAACATACCTACATTGTCAAGTACTTCAACCTTCTATGGATAATGCTTGGGACCATCGCAGCTTCAGATCCTTCCTATTGAAATAGAGATATCTGCTTTTTGTTGAGGAGGAAGAATATGGTTCTCATAGGGGAGAAAGAGCCCAAAGATGAAATAAAAAAACTTGTGCAGAGATATGTATGTGTAGGGACCCCCATTTCGGGTTCCCCAAAAAGACTTCCACGGAATTTGAAAATATAAGTGTAATTAATTGCAGAGTTTCCAGTACGATTTTTCAAAAGAAGAAATAGAGGCCACAGATCTAGTTCTATCTATTGCAGTACATGAATGTCAAATAAATAAAACTATATACCCAGATTTATTCATGATACACAAGAGTTAGCAAAATAAATAAACTAAATACTTCAAACCTATTTTCGACGGTTGGTCCAGCGAATCGATGGAGTCCTCGAAGGGGTTCCCGCACGATCCAATCCAATTTCCTAATGAAGTACCAAGTGACCCCTCGGTTGAATTCCCTACCGTATCGGGGTTACTCTCCTTCACTCCGAACCCCAGAGCTAATGGGGTCGTAAGAACACACAAGCTAAACTCCCGAAAGGATCTCCCAATCCCCGTTCCAGCTAATCGCAACTCCAAGGATCATAACATAACCCGAGATTATGATAACCATCCAGCATTAGGGAGCAAGAGATGTCATTCTTTCCTTCTCCTCCCTCATTATATAGCAAAAGCCTGTGTGCCATGTGTCTGTCCATGCACATATTTAATTTAATTTAATATTTTAATTTCCAATATTCTCAAACACATGTGTCTTCTTAATGTCTTTAATGTGCACCTAAATCCCTAGATCAGTGGGAGTTAGGTGTAGAAGAGTTCTATTTCTCTTTTGGTTCTCATTTTAATTTACTTAACAATCTTTTAGTTAGACTTATTGCTTTCTACTTTTCTTTCTTTTCCTAATATTAAGATTGAATTAAAAGATGATTCCTTTTACTAAAAGTATAATCTATTTAAATTTCCTCTTTATAAAATAATTTAAATGAATAGTAAGATTAATTAAAATAAAAATCTTGAATAATAATAAAAGAAAAACAATTATTTTATTAATGGCCTATTTCAATTCTTTCTCAAAATAATGAAGTCAATTAAATAGAATCTTTAATAAAATGATTTTAAATAATAAAATCTTTTGAATAAATAATAAAATTAATCAAATTTAATATTGAATAAAATCAATCTCTTCAATTCTTTTTCAAGTTAATAAAATCAATTCAAATGAATAATTCAAATTAATGAAATCAATTAAAAATAAAATCTTGAATAAAATTATTCAACTTAATAAAATAGAACAAAATGAAATAAAGTATTTCTTAAATCTTATGTGAAATTTTCATTTATACCATTGATTAATTTTCTTCCTCTCGTTCTTGTCTAGGTACCTCTTCGGCAAGCCCTTCTGACAGTTTCATTACTTCTTTATTGTGGGGAGTACTGCATAGCAACCGGGAACCGTTACCGCGATCTCTCAACTACGCTCCTTAGAGACTAAGGGATGTTGAGGGATAAGGCTCTCCTTATTGCACGCCCTTCAACTCATCGTACGTGACCAAATCATTATGGCCTTGCCCGTACGGCATATGCTTCCCCGGGTGAGCTGAAACGGCTTCACTCGTGCATGGATTGCTAATCCAAGGTCGGCAGTCAGTCGTCGTACCCCTATGTGTTCTTTCCATTCTTACGACCCCTAAATTTCCATTGTGGGTCAATCGATATATCGTCTTACCTGCCACTGCACACACTCAAACGCACATTAGTAGCGCTGCACTATATAAAATGTTTACATCATGCATTCTAGTATCTTAGTCAGTTGAGCATATACATTATTCTTCATTTTCACTTTAAAGCATTCTCAAAGTAAATTCAAATGGTTCGTGTTTTACTTAGCCGGTTCATTTCAAAACTAGTACCTCATTATTCTAAACCATTAAGGTACCGAGGCGGACATTACATACACCCCCTCTTATTAAAACTTCGTCCCGAAGTTAAGTATCATGTATTTCCATGGTGAGTTTTCTCTTTCTATCCACATTCATTTCTTCAATGTAATCACAATTGATAATAAAATTTCATTTCCTCTTCTCTACCATCATATAAGTATACATCTCATATTTGACAATATAACTAAATTGTACCTTCATAGTGTAGCAATCCCCACAGCAGTCCTCTATTGGCTCATTAATTGCAACCGAATTTGAAATCGTTCATAACAATTTCCTTTCATTCAGTAAAACTATAAATATATAATTTATGTGAATCCTTTAAGCACTAACACATTTTTACATAAGGAATAAAATTTTCAATCCCAAATTCTTCCTTTTCTATGGTTACGCATAACTATCATATATTTTAAACACTATCTGAATTTCAAAATAAGAATTAACCCTTCCCAATTCAATTCTTCAATACATACCTTAACCATTACTAAACTTATCTTTCATGCAACCTCTCTCTTCTCATAATCCAAAGTATAATTAAATATTGGAGTACCATTTACTTAATATAATCTCATATTTTTATAAACAACGTCATGCAAGGTTTTCTTTTCATCATAACTTAAGCACAGTTAAGATTCTATAATTCAAGTAAGTTTAACTTCTCTCTTTTCACAATTCCAAGCACGATTACAAACTAGTAGTGCATACCTGTGAAGCCATCGCTTTGATTTCAGAAAATAAAATTCTTGACGCATAACTCATTATCAAAGTATATGAACCATGAATTCCATTCAATCTTTCATACTAGCAATTTTTTTAGAGAAGAAGAATTTTGACCTGTTCGAGAAGCTGGGAGTATCCTTACCGAAGGAGAAGAAGTAAAACCGTAGCTCTAATTTTTCCGCGTCGATCTCCATGCATCGCTCATCGTAAGTCACAATCTCCCATTATTAAACATTATATATTCATTCCTTTTTTATAGTAAATCATAAGCATCCCACTTTCAAAATTATCTAAGCATTTCTTTCTTTAAATTCATATATGGTCATTACTTGTCATTTATCATCAAATACACCCACAATAACTATGTTTTACATTCTATTTGAACATAATCTATTTAATTCAATAGTGTAAGAAATATTCTCAAAAATATTTAAAAAGACATTATATTGATACACAATACATGTATATAATAAAGAGATTCATACATCCCTGTCGTCATTGAATTTTATAGCACATAATTTATTGAGATAATTCTAGGCATTTTAACACTCAACATTCATTCTAAAGGTACACTTACAAGCAATTTTTCTTCAATTGAATTAGAGTATACAATTCTTTAGATTCATAATTGAGCCATGGTCATCATCTATTCTTCTAGTACATTTACGGACATCCTTTCAAAGTGGAAATATAGTACCATATTTATAGTCTGTTATTTAATCTATAAGTGTATTTATAAAACAAATTTCCTTTACAACTCAATTATAGCCTATAATTCCTTCATTCTCAAATAGATAAGTCCTATCTAATATAGATAGATAGATAGATAGATAAGAATTTCTACTGAGACTAAAATGTAGCATATTAATCCTTAGGCACAATAAAGCAAAGTTATTCCTATAACACATTTATGAAAGACCCCCCCCCCCACCTTTTTTTTTTAAGCAATGCATCTTCAGCCTAAGTGTGTTTCATAAGAAATTCTACTAGGATTAATTTCATGATTAATAAAGTAATTGTACCCACATTATTTTGCAAACAATTCTTTTTCCACTTATTAAATCAAGGCATACATAATTCACCATTTTTCTAAACCTACTTGCTAAAACATTTCTTCTTCATTAATTCTAATAACATAGATAAATTGGAAGCATTAAGGAGATTCACTATTTCAGGATAGTAACATTTACTTATACCACTGAGCAAGTAACTTGCACAACTATCAATCTCTACTGTTTAACAAATACTTTATATGACTATCAACTAGCAAATATTTTGTAAGAGGTTACGCCACTATTAATATCTAATATATTCTCAATTGAGATTACTGAAATTTTAAAAAGTGCATATATTGTTTGACATCCTATACTTTTGAAATCCTAATAATTAAGATCAACATATTTACCATGATATGATTTTTAAATATCATTCTATTATATTACTGATATATAGACATCTCTTTTTATTCATATTATAATCCATAATTATTTATATATAATTTGTCTAACTATTTTTAACTCATTCGAAATTATATTAAAAAATAATCCATTGTAATTTCAAACTAACATTCTATATTTAGCATTCACATATTCACTAAATACATAAACGCATTCATTTTTTTTTTTATTCACAAGGTATAAACATATGCTCAAATGAATGTTAATATATGTAGAATAAAGGTTTGGAATGCGTTATCCATTAATTGTTGAATTTGAAGAGGAATTTAGGTCGTGGAGTGATTAGGCTTCTGCCAATGGTTCCAATGGCTTGTCGGAGCTTATGTAATGCAGAAATTCTTAGGTACCAATCTTTACAGTATAATTATGATCCACAAATCCATTGTACATAGTCAAAAAAATTATATCTATTTAACAGAATGGTAAACAACATTCAGATCTATCTAACACAATCGTCATAATATTTTCTTTAAAATCTATTTAGTTGGCATCAATTAATATAGGCAACATAAGTAGTCATTCGTGATGAACAGGTGTCATGAATTTCCCAGTCTATCAATAAATTTCGGCTCAAGGAGAATTGAACTAACAGTGTGCCTACTGTTCTATAACGTAGAACCTTAACCCCAGCGAATTGCCTAATGGCCAGTTGTCATCCAATCTAGATGGAAGACCTGGGTTCAGTGAGCTGGGTGGGTGGTTAATTGATAGCGTTCAAATTTTAAACGTTTAGGCCTTCCAAGAAGAGAATGGTTCTAGAAATGCCAACTATTCCAATAAACACACAGAGGGCTTTCAAATCAGTAATACGCAGTCATCATTATGGACCTGGAAATGCTAAAAACGATTCCAAATAAACACACCGAGAGCTTTTAAATAAGCAGAACGCCATCATTAATTTGGATCTGGGACAACGTGGGAGCAATTTCGTGATAGTGTTCCTAATTCCTTAATGACTTTCTGATCTCAGTTGAATAAAGATTTCATTTGATCGACAAGATTTGACCTTTAATGGATAACCAGAGTTAACAAATCGTCCTACACAGAAGACAAATGAATAACACAAGCTGGATCCATTGGGTCTCACCGGATGAATAATGAAGGTAGAGAATGGAGTCGAATCCCTACAAAGTCGAATCCCTACAAAGAACTCGCCTTTTGTAGGTTAAGTGCACAGAGATACCACAGAGGAGTACTAACAGATTTAAGAATGATCTTAACCCAAAACAACTTCGGATAAAACCATTCTGGAGATGCTAATAAAGTGCAAACAGGGTTTAAAAGCATTGAACTAATTCGATCTTTGAAGAAATATCTCTGGAGATGCTAATAAACAGATTTATGATATTCTTGGGTCTGATTCACAGATTTATGATGCACAGAGGATATCCGATCACGATTCTGGACAGAGATTTAAAATCTGAACACACAGAGTTTTGAATTGGATCAGAATACACTTCGAGAAACGCTAGTTAATATTCGAATTGAAAACAGGTTTTTAATTGGATCGAGAAACGCTGATCAACATTTAATTATTGAAACTATCCATAAATGATTCGGCTCAGCTTACAATCAGACCTTCACCGGAATCAGGCACCCAAAGCCATCCTCTTCCCTCTCTAGAACCCGAACATAGTACTCCACTTCCTCGCGAGCTTTCCTCTTTCTATAGTAGATGACTACACATAACCGGAAAACAAATGCAACCTCAACAGGGAATAAAACATCAATGTAGAAAAATTGATATATAAAGCAAGGGTCGATATCTCCATAAGGAGGTCGCCCTTCTATCTCTGCGATCGATCGTGCAGTAACCAATATATATTAAGGGTCAAAACACTCGATGCCCAAGTAGGTATCGTATCTATTTGATGCGATAACAAGGAGACAAATAAAAGCAGAGACGCGTTAATTATGTGGATCAGTCTTTAAAGAGGGTAAACATTACCATTCACTGAAATACGGCTGTGTGGATCACAACCTTCACAACTGTATCAAACCCCTCAAATATGCACAAACAAAAGCAAAGATTTAAAATGCAGATCGCACCATTCCATTAAAAAAAAAATCCAACTATACGGGTCGCAGTATTCATGTCTGCACACAATAAATAAATAAAATAGGCACCTCCAAACAAAGGAAACTAAAAAAATACAGAAGTTCACTCATCCAGAGGTTGCATCCCTCCTTCCAAGGTTTCGCAATAACAGAGAAAGAAAGAAAAAAATGCAACAACTTTCGGCAAGTGATGTGTAGAAATCAGCTCAAAATAAAGCATTCCCCCACCCCAAATCGCTAGTTGCGATCCCTATTTAAGTTACGCCTTCATATTGTAAAGTCCGCCCAGCGTGGACGAAATCCTTGCCACTTGGAGGATGAAACTCAACAACGTCCGCCAAGTGGTAAGTTACCCAATTTCTCCCGCAATCAGCTACCCAGAAATCTAAACTGGGTGTCGATTTTATTTGCACAGCAAATATAATTTTATTTTTTTTTGGAATCAGTTACACAGTAATCTAAACAGGGTGTCGATTTTATTTGCACAGTAAATATTGTTTTTGTTTTTTTTGCAATCAGTTACACAGTAATCTAAATAGGAATCGAACTTTCCTTGCACCGTACCTATAAATTTTTTCTTCTCAAATAATTAAACAACAATTATATTTATGTGATCATCATTCCAATACAACACTGACTAAAGAAAGTAACCTGTTCGGATGATCGATCCAGCTGCCACCGAATGTTTGTTGATCCTGTCGTTGTCGTCGATCTCCTCCAAGCCTTCTCGATTTTAATGTAGATCTCTAATAAAATATTAGTCCGGTGCCCTCAAGGCTCGGCCGGCTCTGATACCAAATGTAGGGACCCCCATTTCGGGTTCCCCAAAAAGACTTCCACGGAATTTGAAAATATAAGTATAATTAATTGCAGAGCTTCCAATACGATTTTTCAGAAAAAAGAAATAGAGGCCACAAATCTAGTTCTATATATTGCAGTACATGAATGTCAAATAAATAAAACTATATACCCAGATTTATTCATGATACACAAGAGTTAGCAAAATAAATAAACTAAATACTTCAAACCTGTTTTCGACGGTTGGTCCAATGAATCGATGGAGTCCTCGATGGGGTTCCTGTACGATCCAATCCAATTTTCTGACGAAGTACCGAGTGACCGCTCGGTTGACCTCCCTACCGTATCGGGGTTACTCTCCTTCACCCCGAACTCCCAAGCTAACGGGGTTGTAAGAACACACAAGCTAAACTTCCGAAAGGATCTCCCAATCCCCATTCCGGCTAATCCCAACTCCAAGAATCATAACATAATCCAAAATTATGATAACCATCCAGCATTAGGGAGCAAGAGATGTCATTCTCTCCTTCTCCTCCCTCATTATATAGCAAAAGCCTGTGTGCCATGTGTCTGTCCATGCACATATTTAATTTAATTTAATATTTTAATTTCCAATATTCTCAAACACATGTGTCTTCTTAATGTCTTTAATGTGCACCTAAATCCCTAGATCAATGGGAGTTACGTGTAGAAGAGTTATATTTCTCTTTTGGTTCTCATTTTAGTTTACTTAATAATCTTTTAGTTAGACTTATTGCTTTCTATTTTTCTTTCTTTTCTTAATATTAAAATTGAATTAAAAGATGATTCATTTTACTAAAAGTATAATCTATTTAAATTTCCTCTTTATAAAATAATTTAAATGAATAATAAAATTAATTAAAGTAAAAATCTTGAATAATAGTAAAAGAAAAACAATTATTTTATTAATGACCTATTTCAATTCTTTCTCAAAATAATGAAGTCAATTAAATAGAATATTTAATAGAATGATTTTAAATAATAAAATCTATAAAAAAATTTGAATAAATAATCAAATTTAATATTGAATAAAATCAATCTTTTCAATTCTTTTTCAAGTTAATAAAATCAATTAAAATGAATAATTCAAATTAATGAAATCAATTAAAAATAAAATCTTGAATAGAATTATTCAAATTAATAAAATAGAACAAAATGAAATAAAGCATTTCTTAAATCTTATGTGAAATTTTCATTTATACCATTGATTAATTTTCTTCGTTTCGTTCTTGTCTAGGTACCTCTTCGACGGGCCCTTCTGACAGTTTCATTTCTTCCTTCTTATGGGGAGTACTGCGTAGCGACTGGAGACCGTTACCGCGATCTCTCAACTACGCTCCTTAGAGACTAAGGGATGTTGAGGGATAAGGCTCTCCTTATTGCGCGCCCTTCAACTCATCGTACGCGACCAGATCATTATGGCCTTGCCCGTACGACATACGCTTCCTCGGGTGAGCTGAAACGGCTTCACCCGTGCATGGATTGCTAATCCAGGGTCGACAGTCAGTCGTCGTACCTTTATGTGTTTTTTCCATTCTTACAACCCTTAAATTTCCATTGTGGGTCAGTCATTATGTTGTCTTACCTGCCACTGCACACACTCAAGTGCACATTAGTAGTGTTGCACTATATAAAATGTTTACATCATGCATTCTAGTATCTCAGTCAGTCGAGCATATACACTATTCTTCATTTTCACTTTAAAGCAATCTCAAAGTAAATTCAAATGGTTCGTGTTTTACTTAGCCGGTTCATTTCAAAACTAGTACCTCATTATTCTAAACAGTTAAGGTACCGAGGCAGGAATTACAGTATGACACACTGGAATGGAAATAAAAAATAAAGAAACGCCCTTCCACCATGTAGACTCTTGACCTTCAATTTAAGTTTCTATCGTTTTCCACTGTTCATTGCAAAATTGCAGGCTCATTCGGTATCCTGTCTTTGGTTTCAATAATGTGCACCAACACAATTTAGATGTATTTAAATATGGCTTTGTTGTTTATAATAAATTTGACAAGTGTCACTTTCACCTAGAGCATTGATTCTTAGAAATAGTGATCAAGCTCGCTCTACTGCTATTTCGATGCACAGATTTATGTCTAATCTGCATCACCTAAAAGTTGCAGATAGGTTGAGTCCTTTTCTCTAAATACTTTTTGATTGACTCACTCCCCTTGATGATTTTGGCTTTACTAAAGAATTCACCATGGGCTACAGGGATTCATGGACGAAGCAGGTTAGAAATAACAGGGTTGTTTGTATTCTTGTAGCTGCAAGCTCAATGTCGTTTCTTGTTTATTGCTCCTCTCAACTATCAAACGGAGAAGAAACAACGAAGAATCCCAGGCTTTGGATAAATTTTAGTTTTCGTCGAAGCTCCCAAGCTGTCGAGAGTTTGGCTTTGTCTGCTTCTTCTTTACAAAATATTACTGTCACAGTAAATCATGGAGATAAAAAGTGATAAGGCAAGATGAAATTACAAGTGATGATTCTTCTGCAATATCCAGTCAGAATTCCAGAGTAGAACAAGGCATTAGATGTGTAGATTTCCATGCTTCGCCATCCCCAATCTGTAGTCCCGTCACTACTTCGCCCTCCTTGTCGCGTCATAAGATAAATGCAAGCAGATCTGTGCGGTGTCGCTGCAACAGCGAATCTGCGGATTCAAGCACTGAGGTATGCTTAATTATTTATAGAAGACAAAACCAGGAAATTTTGAAGGAATTGTGATTGTAATGGTGTTTTTCCTTTCGTTTTTCCTTCTAGGGCTCAACTGTTCTTTACAATGGAAATCAGTCCCGAGGAAAAGAACCAATGGAAGCATCAGTTGGTGTAGCAAGAGTTGGGCCATCATCAACCAGGTCTGATAATGCCTCATTTGGTGTATTGGCTGCTAATCTGTCTTCTAATATAGAGAGCAAGCCCACTTCAGAAAACCCAGAAGGTTAGGTTCTCTCTGTGCTGTTAATTGAACAGTTTGTTGAGCCTATTGTCCAGACATTACAGATGTTATATTCAAATTTCAGAGAATGTTTTAATGTCTTTGATATAGTTTAGTAGATTCGGCTTCAAGAAAGACTATTAAATTGCAATTTTTGTTTTAGAAGATCAAGATGTTGTTTGAATGCTTACAGGAGAGAGCGATGGAGTCTGGGATATTCATGTAGCGGCAGAGCGTTCGAGAGCAACAGCAAGTAATGAGAGTAGTGAGCAATGAGATGAGCAATGAGAGCAACGAGCAATGAGACGAGGAGATTTGCTCATAGCACCATCCACGTGGCAGGATTCCACTCGCTCTATGAGAAAGGAATCTAGCCGACATGGAGGTTATGCACCTCTATGGTGAAATGCCTACGGCGTAGTTAAAGAGTTAAAGATTGAATTATGAATAAATTTTTTGTTGTGAAAAAAATTGCATAAGTGTACTCTTCCACTTGGTAAGGGGATACACCTTGTAGGTTGCAGCAAGGCCTCAGTTATTGGAGCCCCTTTTGTGTGTGGTTGGTATTCCTCCAGGTGATCCTACAAGAGATTGTTAGTATAGTTCACATTCAAACATAGAAATATTGATAAAAGCAAAATGAAAGAGATGTGGGGAGAATCCAAACTCCAACAACAACCAAAGATATGCTAAACCACTCTTGCATTTCCAAATGGAATAGCTGTACAACACCTAGGAGGTGTGGAATTCAAGAGAAGCCAACAATATCCCTTAGGGAGGCCTTTCTTGTCCAAACTAAATGCTAAGTAGATGGTAGAACAATGGAGAGAAACAATTTCCCTAGATGGAAGGTGGCAAGGGAGCTTGGGAATGCTTACAATGGTAGGAAATTGCGGGCTATGAGGAAGCTCCAACTTAAATCCAGTAGCATAACCTTACTCTAATTTATCTCTACAAAATGCATGCCAATGGCTTCTTTTTATAGGCCAAGAGGTGGCCAACAAACAAGTAGATCCAAATGTGAACTCTCCTCCTTCATGAACTAGTTCCAAGGTACACAAGGGGGGCTGATTAATGACAGCAAGTGTGTGAGGAGCCGAATTCGTATCTTTGGGGAGGACCGAGTCTTCAATGCGCCGTTGGGAATGAGTGGTCCTATCATTTTAACAGTAGAGTGACTATCGAAGGAAAAGCCACACGGGTGTAGCACGGGCATTGTTCAGATAACCTCCACTATAGCACAAGTCAGTTGTGTATTACCCACGCTACCCTTTGTTTTGACTATTCTTGGGCACTTATGGACTCATGTTGTCTTTTGAATCTGTTGAGGATGCCTGTGGTGAGATTCATTCTTTATGTTGATAACGCCTTACTAGATGAATCGTTGAAATGTTGCATGTGAGTGATTTTTAGGCGTTAACAGATGCCCCCTGATGTATGAGGTTCAAAGGGTACTGTAGAGCCGATAATGCATCATGTTTTGTGTTATTTATCTCATATTCTGTAGGAAAAAGCATATGTGAACAAATAAGGTTCTCCTATGGGGGAAGATTGTCAGTGACGACCGTTGGAGCTGTAGTAAAGAATAGTTTTTATACAAACAAGGCGGGCATACCCATGCTCGTGAAATGCTATCAATGTGATTACAATTAGAGAGGAGCAAGGTGTCGACTCTACCATACTGTTGGGGTATGGATGAAGGCAGATTCAATCCATGTTTGAGTAAATTACCTAGGAACTACTGCAGAATATTTGAAAAAGTGGAACTCCTGGTCGGGACCATGGTAATCCCACTGGGGTGGGGAACCAAACCGGTATGTAAATATTCTTGAGAGCTTCACCATACCGAATAGACTGCTACCATGATTCCCAAATGTGAACATTGCTACTTTCAAAAGTACGTTTCCCCCTTATGTGATGATGTGTTGACGTCGAGCATAGGGGAAACCACTTAGTTAGGGAACACTAATGATCACTTCCCTACTAACACAAAAAAATTGAACCCAAAATCCAACGACATATATGTCTGAATTTCGACATCAGTCTGTCGACCATCCGAAAAACCTTTCTTTTTTTAAACGTCAGAGAAACTTCGACGAATATCCGACAGCAACAAGCTCTCGTCGGATATCCAACACTAAAATGTCGATTAACGAACACAAATATTTTAATATAAACGTCGCATAACCGACCAAATTGTCGTTGGATATCTGACATAAGTTACATAGGGAAAGGTCGGATATCTGACCAAGAATACGTCGGATTTCTGACATAAGTTACATAGGGAAAGAAAGGTCGGATATTCGACGATGGAGGCATCAAAGTTGCGATAGATGTAACCACGGACAGATGACAAAGTCCGTCGACATTTGTCGTCGGAGGTATGGCAACGCCATCGAATTTACTGGAGGTTTCGTCGAATATCCAACGAAGGAAACCACATACAGATGACAAATTCTAATGACATTTGTCGTCAGAGGTATGGAAACGTCATCGGATTTACTAGAGGTTTTGTCGGATATGCGGCGCAATTGGAGAATTTTAAAAAAAAACTACTATTTCCAAACGGGGTTCACCTGGGACCACTAGTTGGTGTAACAATGATATTGAGAATATGAAAATATTAGCACTACAAAGAGTCCATTGAACCTAACATGCCATATCCTAGACATCTAATTATCTAACATGCCACAACTTAAACCCATAAGAGTTGCTCCATGCCTCAAATATCCTAACCATGTAGATAAACTTATTTTTTCCATACTAGTGAATGGATGTGAATGGAATTGAGACCTACTGATTTCACATAAGAGGGTGCACCTTGCTTTGACAAAGTGTCCTCAGACACATAATTTTATTAAAGAAGAAGGAAAATAATTACATCACAGAGATGTGAGGGATAAATCCCGAAAAATATTACCTCACATGGAAAACTCGATGGATTTAAATATCCAAAGAGTAACAACTAATTTACCGTTACCAAAACTAACTAAGGGACACCTCACATAATCACGTGAGTGTGTAGATGCCCTTTTACATTTATTAAACTAAACTTCTATTTATTACATTTTGGATCATAATTCCTAACAATCCCCCCTTTGATCCAAAAATTCTTTTGAACAAATACCAAGTTCATTTCTAAACTTATCAAATTTGACCCTTCCAAGAGATTTTGTAAAAATATCTGCAGTTTGATCTTCTGATGGACAATACTTTGGCTTGATGATTTGTTTGACGACAAGAGCCCGAATGTAATGATACTTAGTATCCACATGCTTAGTTTTTGAATGAAAAACAGGATTTTTGGCTAACTTGATTGCTGACTGATTATCAATAAATAATGAAGTTGCTTCTTTCTGATCAACTTTGAGGTCTTGCAAAATCCTTCTTAACCAAACTATCTCACAAGCAGCTTCCCAAGCTGAAATATATTCTGCTTCTGCTGTAGAATTTGCAATTGTATCCTGCTGCTTTACTTCAACTCCAAGATAGTAATGAAGTAAACCCAAGTCTGTCATTTCAAAACCTGTTTGAAGTTCTTTCTTAACCTGAAATATATGATCATTATTGTTACCTGTTATGAGCAAATCATCAACATACATAACCAAGATGACTAAGTTGTTTTCCTGGATTCGAACATACAAAGTATCATCTGACTCACTACGAAGAAAACCAACTTTCTGTAGGTAGGCATCCATTTTTGCATACCAAGCTCTGGGAGCCTATTTCAATCCATACAATGCCTTAACTAGTTTACAAACTTGATTTTCTTTCCCTGGAACCTCAAAACCAGGAGGTTGAGTCATATAAACATCCTCTTGTAGATCACCGTTTAGAAATGCACTTTTTACATCCATTTGATGCACTTTCCATCCATTTTGTGCAGCTAAAGCTAGCACAAACCTGATAGTATTCCATTTCGCTGTTGGAGCAAAAGTTTCTTCATAATCAATCCCTTCTTTCTGAGCAAAACCCTTTGCCACCAATCTTGCCTTATATTTATCAATATCTCCATTTGCTTTGTACTTAATTCTGTAAACCCACTTACAACCAATGGGTTTAACATCATGTGGACAATCAACCATTTTCCAAGTCCGATTCTTCATTACTGCATCATACTCACTTTGCATGGCCATTTTCCATTCATCATACTCAACTGCTTCATTAAAAGTAGTTGGTTCAACAACTGAAAGAGCAAAATTTTCTGAACCCGTATTAGAACTCCTTGTACCTGTTTTGCCTTTTTCATCAGACTTAACATCCTGAAGTAACTTAGTTGCCCATTTTGGTTTCTTCTTTTCAATGTTAACTTGATTTGAATCATCCAAGTTAACTTGTGAAGAATTCAAAGTATCTTCAACCTGTTCCAAGGTGTCTTCAACCTGTTCATCATCCTGTCTTTCTGAAGTGAGATCAAACCATTGTTCATTCCTTGTCTTATTTAAGTGTTGCATCCTTAATTGTTCCTTAGTTACTTTTTCCTCTAAGTGACTAAGTTGTTTTTCAACCTCTTCTATACTTAAACTTTCAGTTTCATCAAAAATCACATCCCTGCTGACAATAAACTTTCCATCTGACAGAAGCCTATACCCCTTTTTCTCATGAGAATAACCAATCAACATGCACTTAACACTTCTAGACTCTAACTTCTTTCATTTTTCTTTTGGGACAAGTGCATAACAAACTGAACCAAAAACTCTCAAATGTTTGACCATAGGTTTGAATCCATACCAAGCCTCAAAAGGAGTTATTCTATCAAGTGATGATGAAGGAGATCTATTCCTCAAATAAACTGCTGTATGAACTGCTTCTGCCCAATAACATGATTTCAACCCTTTGAAAAATAACATTGCTCTAGCCATGCTGTGGAGTATAAAAATTGGTCAACTGTCTTTTAATCCCTTTTTCCTGACAAAAAGTCAAAAAATGATTTGATGTAAACTCACCACCATTATCAATTCTCAAAGTAGCAATCTTTTCCTTTGTTGTTGTTTCAACCAAATTTTGAAATGACTGAAACTTTTCAAACACTTCTGATTTTTCCTTCAAAAAATACACCCAAACCATTCTGCTAAAATCATCAATAAACAACAAAAAATATTTACAACCACCAAGTGAAGTTTCCAAAGGACCACAAACATCACTATGAACAAGCTGTAATCTCCTTGTTGCTCTCCAAGTGCTTTTTGAAAAAGCTATCCTTCTCTGTTTGCCATAAATGCAAGCTTCACACTTTGCATTTTCCTTCCGAAAAGTAGGCAACCCCTTTACCATTCCTTGTTTTTGAAGTTGTACAAGACTATCAACATTCAAGTGCCCAAAACGAATGTGCCACAATCGGATAGGTGAAACATCAGTTTCAACTAAACCTGCAAATTCCTTCAAATGTTCCTTTGATCTAGGAATGACTGTTCCCTTCATCCTAAGAAGCTTTCCGTCTTCATAACCTGTCATAACTGTTTTGTATGCATCCTTTGTTGAATTAACAAAAAGGATACCATCTTCCATTACAATTTGATGTCCTAATTGGCGAATGACAACTAAAGACAACAATTTTTTCTTAAATGTAGGCACATACCAAACATTAGAAATCAATCTTTCTCCAATTCCAGGCAAATCAATCTTAACTGTTCCTTTTCCTTGTGGTAAATGAATAGAATCATCTGCAAGAAAAATTGAATTTAAATGACAATCTTCATAACTCCAAAAGAAATCTTTCCTATATGTCATATGCTGAGTAGCCCCTGTATCCATAATCCAAGCATCTTCAAAATCATTTTTGAAACAATAAGAAGACTGAACAAAATTCACTGATTCCAACTGATGAACTTGAACAAAATCCATTGATTCTGATTGTCCAAGTGTTGTAAAGACATATTCATTATTTTCACTATCGTCTGCATGAGCATAATGTGCCACTGATGAAGATTCTTTAGATTCTCTTTCTTTTAGAATTTTTTCAAATGAAACTCTACAGTCTGAAGCATAATGTCCAACTCTATTACAACGAAAACATGTGACCTGTTTAATAGCTCTTCCTCTTCCAGAGACCTGTTGGTTTTCTGAACCTCTTCCTCTTCCAGAAAACTGTGACTGTGTACTTTCAGATTCTTTAGAACCTCTTCCTTGATTTCTTCCTCTTCCTCTTCCGCGGCCTCTTTCTCTTCCAAAAACCTGACCACGACCTCTATTTGAATTTTGAAAAGCTTTCTGATCATTTCCTTTTTGATAATTACCTGGAGACTGTTTGCTAGTACTTGCAACCAAAACATCTTCTCCTGCTTGCTTTGTTTTACCAAAAGTTTTTTCATGTGTGGCAAGTAATTCACTAAGTTCATCAAAAGAAATTTTATCCAATTTATTTGTAATTTGTAAAGTTTCCAAAAAATGCTTATATTTCTCAGGCAATCCTGCGATCAAAATGGTCACCATCATGCTGTCCTCAATTTTACCAAAACCAGCTCTTGAAATTTCTTGTTTGATATTTTTTAATCAAGAAATGTACTCCATGACATCACCTCCTGACGACAATTTTTGTTGAAACAACTTTAATTGAAGATCAATTTTCTTAGCTTCACTCTGAGAATCAAATAAATCTTTCAATGTCTTCCAAGCTAACCACGCATCAGAACTATTTTCAATATGCACATAAATATCATCAGAAACAGTACTGTGAATCAATGCTAAGGCTTTTTCATCTTTTAGTTCCCACTTTGCAAGCTGATCATGATTAGTTGGTTTGGTAGGCTTAGCATTACAAACACCCTTCCACAATTCATTGTAAATAAGAGTGCTTTGAATATGACGACTCCAAACTTTATAATTTTTTGATCCTTCCAACTTGTCAAATTCATTAAAAAGGCTTATAACTTTAGACATTGTAAAAAATAATAAACACCTTGTAACTCCAGAAGATGTGTATTATGCAAATCTTATAGCTCCAAGAATTAAAAAAGAAAGCACCTTATGTCACCAGAAACAATCACCTTATATCACCAATGGAAGATTTTATGCAAAAATATCACCACCAACATGAAAAGAAAATTACTCATCAACAAGAGTCACCATGAAAGAAATGCTGCAAGAAACACCACACACCATGCAAAAGAAAGCTATAGGGGCTTGGCCTTGACCCACTTATAGCCTCAAGAAAAGAATTTGATAGAGCTTTACTTTTCTCTAATCAAACCTTGAGTGAAAATACAAGTACTCCTTATGACACCAACAATGCTCCTTATTACTCCAATGCCCAATAATAATAATAAAAAATTACACCTTATCACTCCAAAAAATAAAAAATCTTTATAAGTGAATTGGAGAGATACAATATTGTTGAGTGGGAGGTCACAAGATCCAGTCCCATCAACTTCAAAACCTTTTTCTTCTTAATATAAAAAATCTCCAAAAATAAAAATGAATAATTAAATACCTTATCTCTCCAAAACAACTTAACAAGATTGTGAACTCTTCTATTTCTACGCTGGAGTTTTGCTTTGCTGGATCTTTCCTCCCTTCACGATGGCTTTCTGCCTTCAGTTCACGCAGGCTCCTACAGACTCGGTGGTGGCTGGATCTTTTTCATGGGCTTCACACAGGCTTCAGGCTGGCTTCCGGTGCGCGGTCCTTCCTCCACGATCAGGCTCAGATAACCATGCGCAGTCCTTCCTCCACAACCTGCTCTAGACGGCCAACAGAACTCTCCACGGCAAGGCTCCACCGGCTTCACCTCAGACCTCTGCTTCACGCAGCAGAGTCCACGAACTCTTCCACGACGGTGCTCGAGGTCAGTAGACTCCCTCTTCGAACAAGGAAACGGGCTTCACCTCTCCTGCACAGGAAAGACCTTTCAACGCACAGGCGACTAGTTTTTCTCCAAAATGGCTCTACAACGACTCCAAGGAAGACTCCACGGCAGACTCTACTTTCTTCACGCAATATTTTTTTTCACGGAGGTGACTCTCTTCACGCATGAGTTTTCTCGACCACGGTGGTGGCTCTCTGTCAGCAGACGGCTGGTGTGGTGGCTCTTCAGTGATGTGAACTTCTTCTTGGCTTCGATGGCTCCCACACGATCTCACAGCTCTAC
Source organism: Larix kaempferi (assembly GCA_027924585.1). NCBI lineage: Eukaryota > Viridiplantae > Streptophyta > Pinopsida > Pinales > Pinaceae > Larix > Larix kaempferi. The sequence continues at coordinate 1,852,464 of BSBM01000703.1, read as the reverse complement.
CAACAGCCTTGGCTGGCTACTCCACACTCCTCCACGATCAAGATTACGGCTCCCTTCCATTTTCTCTATTCACAACGGTAGTCGGACTCAGCGGTTCTCTGTCGGCTCAGAAAGTTGATTTTTTTTTTTAATGGCTGAAGGCTGGTGAAGGCTGGTTTTCTCTCTTCAATTATGCTAATCCAGACATCTCTATCCCAACACCGATTATGCTATCTCTCTCAGTGAGTGAGCACAATAGGAATGATAAAAATTCTCTTCCACAATTCTCTTCCACAAAAATTTTAAATAACCTTGCCTTAAAAAAATAATAATATTTACTCTCTCCAAGTAAAAAAAACTGAGTCTATAAAAAAAAAAATTCTGCAGAGATTCTTTTAGCCCAAAAGAATAGGAAGCAATAACTTACGGTTAAAATTTTGCTATTCCAAAACCTTGAAAGTCACCTTCTTCAAACAACCTTTAGCACCTTCCAACCAAGTTCCAACCAGACCAAGCTTCAACCGCGTGCTCTGATGCCACTTTGACAAAGTGTCCTCAGACACATAATTTTATTAAAGAAGAAGGAAAATAATTACATCACAGAGATGTGAGGGCTAAATCCCGAAAAAGATTACCTCACATGGAAAACTCGATGGATTTAAATATCCAAAGAGTAACAACTAATTTACCGTTACCAAAACTAACTAAGGGACACCTCACATAATCACGTGAGTGTGTAGATTCCCTTTTACATTTATTAAACTAAACTTCTATTTATTACATTTTGGATCATAATTCCTAACATGCTTGAGGATGACATTGGAAGACAATTTTTTAGGAATTATATCTACAAATACACTCGGTGGTTGATCACTAAAATGGTGTATTCGCTTTTGCCACTCACATTGTGACAATCCTAGTTATGGTCTCATTGTCATTAAAGTTTGCAATAGAAACTGATGGATAGTTCAGTTCATAATGTTTGTGTGGATTTTTTGGGCCTGTTGAAATTAGTGTTTGGTAAAATGGTAGTATCATTGATTCCACTACCACAGAAAGAGAAGGTAGTAGAGTATATTATGGCATCATACAACAGGCCTCGATCCAATGTCAGATTTGGGTTCATTTGGACTAATCCATACTTGAAAGGTGTTCCAGATGAATCTAAAATTGGATGACCTTCATTGTTTGTAACAACCACTACAGAAAAGAAAATGAATTTTTTTAACCAATGTTTGTTGTGGAAATCCTTACATTGTTAAAGACAATGGTTTTGAATTCTCCAAAGAATGATATTAATCAACTATGGTCAAGAGGGAAGATTTGAGAGTAGTAGGGCTCCATTTTGGATGAATTTCCTTTAATAGAGTTGTTGTGCCTTCCATATGTGGCCATGACATTGATGTCCTACTGGTTTGTTGCAATTGTGAACATAATTTTATGATATATACTAGAAGTTATAGAATTTTTGGCCATTAGGAAATGTTACCCTCTACTATTAGAGGAGCAATGCATCCATTAACATCATTAATGTTGGAGGAGCATTTTTCTGCCAAAAACTTCAATTATATTCCATCAAAAAATATCTATTGATATCAGTGTAATAGGACTAATCAGTGATTAGTTTTACATAATTTGTAATCACTGTATCAGGAGAAGAATTTAGACCCGTCTACAATGAATGGTTGTTCCTTTACTGGCATGGACCACAATGCCCATGCATTGGGAAACATATTTTTCCCTAAATCATTTTTTCATATACATGTTTAGATATACAATGATTTCAAAAAAAATTACTTCAATGAAATCCATTGAAACAGTAAAAACACAAACACAAAAGCATCATTGAAAAATTAAATAATGCATAGCTACCAAATTTATTTAGCCATAGATACATCCATCTTGAATCAATGTTTTTGGAAGCCATGATTCTAGGAGACTACATGGAGAATATAGAGCTTTTTGTTTGCAACTATTATGGTTTTTTTTTAATCAGAAGGTTGTGTTGCTTCATACATAGAAAGTACTAGAGGAATAACATGAACTTTGAAATTAAAATTTATTCATTGATAGAATAGGAAATACAAAGCACCAAGACTCAAATAGGAAACCAGAAGAGAATACTATTTATGATAACATTTTAACTCCCAGGATTAACCGTAATTATTCTCTTAGAGACTTTTGACAATCTGTCAAGAGTTTTTCATTTTGAAAAAATAAGAATCCATCTGTAAGTTAGCATGTTTAATAGCTAGAGAATTCCAATTGTAAGTAATCTTATAGAAAATCCATGACCACATATGGTCATTTACAATATCATTGAGAACAACGATAGACATACCATGACTTTGTGTCACATTCCTCGAATTTCTAATATATGGGGATAGAGAATTCCAATTGTAAGTAATCTTATAGAAAATCCATGACCACATATGGTCATTTACAGTATCATTGAGAACAACGATAGACATACCATGACTTTGTGTCACATTCCTCGAATTTCTAATATATGGGGATGAACGCAACATTTTCACATGATATTCTTTTCTCTCCTTTTACCAATCTGCCAAGAGGAAATCATTAATATATGAGTAAGAAACTCTTTTTATTGAAATTCGGAACACAATAAAAAACTATAAAATTTCCTCACCTTTTCTCATTGTAAATATAAAAATAGAAGTCATCCTCTGGGCTTAGTTCCTCTTCGAATTCAATGTGTCTTCTAACTTCAAACAAAGTCCAATGTTCTTCCATGGACAATGTTTTGAAATGTGCACCATCCTTAAAAACATCAATGGATATTATATGAGAATGGGTTTCATCATTGTTGTCTTGCTCTATTGGCATCCAAATCTAATTTCCCTTATCCCTTATCTTCCTAAATAATTGAAATTTAAAAGAAGCATAGAGAGTTTTCCTTTTATTGAATATATGTAGGTTACAATCATGGTTGAGAAAATAGTTAGAAAGTGATGTCAAACATTTTGAAAATAAAGAAAAGGGAAAATGAAAATTGTAAAACATGACCTAAAATGAAGTGTCTCTACACTCTACATGCATTTTAATTGCTCTCCATTTAGAAGATGTAATATTTTCTTCCATCTAGAGTAAAATAAGTTACCTAATAACATGTTTGAGGGGTTTAGCAAACATATGTCTTCTTAGTCATTCGAATTGAGTACTCTTCCTTGAACACTTTAGCAAAAGACAAATATGGTAGGTGCATACCAAAATGACACATGCACCACCCTTCTCCCACATACCAGATTAAATCTCAAGAAAAAAAATTGAACGTATGCAATCAATTAATGTTGGATTAGAATTTGGTAATCCAATTTCACGAAGCATGGGTTACTTGGCTTCTTCAATATGTCCAAACCTTTTACTATTTGGACCATACTTTTGGCTACCCTTGTATCATACTATGTTGTACCTTATCAAAGAATTGCGGCTATATAAACATGGAGGCCACCAATTTCCCCGTCGTTTCATGCATCTTCTTCATGATAATTATGGCTATTAATAATAGAATATGTAGGTCGAAATTCACCTTTTATGGTAGACATGCTCATCTTCTATTGTAGTAAATTGCGCAAGAGTTACCATAAACATAGCAATTGCCTTCTCTGTGGAGGAATCTCTTTTATTACCGATTTCATCTCTTGAGAAGGAAATTTATGTTGTTTTCGCCTCTTTCATGGAGGATAAGTTCAGTTTTAATTCAGAAAGATAATAATGATCACAAAATATTATAATATAGTGTTTTTAAATATGAATTATTGGACACATATCCCCACACCTATGCAAACCTTGTCCAATTTCCACTTCATATGGCATAATAAGATCTTAAAAGTAAAAGAAGACAAAATATCCAATAAATAAATATTAAGTAAACAATACTACAAACTAATCATATATTGCCATTGAATTATATGTAATGCAGGCACCCTACAATCTAATTTACCACCAGGAAATAACTTTGCATACAAGTTCCAGGTGAAGGAACAGATAGGAAACTACTACTATGCTCCATTATTGTATATGCAGAAAACAACAGGGGGGGTTTGGAGGAAAAAATGTAGCTAGAACGATCCTAATCCTTATTCCATTGCTCCTAATGGTCGTATCAATTTGCTAATAGTTGACTGGTACAAGGCCAACATATAAATAAATTATTAATCCATCTCCTAAACAAATACATATTTTGAAATTAAAGATACTGAGGTTGTGTTCAACTTCATCCTATCCACCATAATGTTCTCTTGCATTACATCGATTTACGACCATTTCATAATGTTCTCTTGCATTACATCAATTTCTGACCATGTTTTATCTTTTGGTAGATGCTTGGAAGAACACTTGACATGGGAAGATCTCTTGGTGATATTGATGCTGTTCTCATAAATGGTCATGATCTACCAAACAAAGCATTGACTACAGTGGGTCAAGGTATCTGATTGCAAATCTCTATCACAGGGCAGCCTGCTAGCTTTAGTATAGGTGTTTCTAGGCACTCAATGATTCAGAAGATCTAATTTATTTTCATTTTATTTGATGTAATATCATGCATGTTCAATCCATTGCTTCACTTCTTGTATATATAAATGGCCTACCTATTTATCTCCAGGAAAAACAAACATGCCTCCTATGAATTTCAAATGTGGGATTGGTCTTTGTGCTTAATATAAATTTAGGAAATTAGTTCAATAGATCTAAAGCATGAAATATTAGAAATGCACACAAATTGTAAGAACTGTAGATAGATCAGATTAAATAGCTCTATGATATGATTGAAATCTTAACAATACCCCAACAAATCTTAAGAGTCGAAGACCTGGAATAGATATAAGGAAGGGGCCAGTCTGAAACATTGCCTCTTATAAATGTAAATGATAGAGCTATTTTTAATTCAAAATGATTCAATTGTAGGGGACAAAGAATGACACAAAACCAACCTTTTGAGTAAAAAATATGAATGAGTGCAAGTTTCTTGTGGACATTCAAAGCTTTGGCAATACCTCTACCAATGTTCCACTATTCCTTTTAAGGATTGTTGAATTGATAATTATTCTATACTAAATAAATATAGGTAAATCGATGTGCCTTTCAACTCTCTTAAGAAGGTGTGCATGTCACTTTATAGATGGAATCCTAAATAACTTTGAAACTAACTATAGAATGTATGGGGCCCATCCCATCATGATTATAATGGGCATAATTTGATGCTTATTATATAAATAGACATGAGTAACATGATAGGATATTTTGATACGGTTGATTACTGGTAGAACATGCCACATGGTAGATAGATTTCATAGAACATCTTATGAACTTCTAATGTCCATATAACATCTTATGAACTTTTAAATTGTATTACCTTTCTTGACTTGATCTATTTAACTTTTTTCTCCAAATGTGAGTGAACTACTTGTGCAAGAATAATTAGTAGAGTTTGAGAGTTCTTAATTTGGTCTCAATGGATCTATTACTAGAGCTTATTAAGTAACATTCCCATACAAATCTTATAATTGTCGTTGAATTGTGAGGCTTGGATTAATTAGATCATAGAAAATAGGAAGCAATCTTGAAATCTCCTAATAATACACACCTAGTGAATAGTCACATACCTTTAGAATTCCTTTACCACCACCGCCTCCCCAAGATTCTTTTCTCGTAGCAAGATAGCTAACTTCCCTACAAGTCAAAGTTGCTCCCTCACTTTTATAGACATATGCTACCTTGTACATTTTTTTAGATATAGAATCTAAAAAACTTTCAAGTAGAATCATTACCTGCATATTTATAGAGAACTTTAACCACAATAATATTATATAGAGTAACTATATGCAATCTTTCCTAAAACCAGTTTGTTGTTTTGCTTTAGAAGTTAAGTTCCTAGGATTTTGATGAACAATAACAATGTCAATGCAGATATCATGTATTCCAGTCACATGAGAGCCACTACATGGGAGATTGGCACACCAATTGCTTGTGCAATTAGTAAGGATGTTAACGAATTCCCAACTTTACCTTCCTAAAGAATCCAATCAAAATCCTATAACAAATTAAAACAAAACTATTAAGATTTTGTTCCCAAATAGGATGTGTTGGAAGAATGAGGTATATGGATCCAACAAATACCACATCTTCATTTCATACCAAACTCTTGAAAGTTAATTTGGATAGTTTTTTAATACAATCATTCTTAAATGGATTCTATTTTAGGAAACAACAATATATACTTGAAAGTTGAGAGATGAAAACTTTGGTTATATTCTTGGAACCAAATAAGTGGTGAGGCTGAAAATATTGTCTACATCTGATTGATTGCTTTACAAGTGAATAAACATCTGCACTGAACATTAATATCATTAATAGTGAATAAGAGTAGGTAAAGACTTGAGAGGAATTATCTATCTCCATACAAGTCAATGGACCCCTTAGGGGGAGAACATAGTAGAAAGAATTTTACAATTGACCATCTAGACATAGTTGGATAAGACTGAACCATCATAATCATGTAATATCTAGTATGGGAAAAATTATCTGGTTTTGGAAAGACTATGTATTGTATAGGGTAGATTTTATCGGTGATAAATGGACCTATTGTCGACAAGAGCACTAACGCGAAGACCTTGAGCATGGTGAGATGCTTTGTTTGGAGGACTTGGAGAATGATGTGATGCCATGATTGATGGAGTTTGGAGAGATGCCTTTCTTGGGAACGTGATGTGATGATCTACTTGGATGGTCACTTATGTGATACGGATGACGAAGCGACCAACTTTGGTTGGAATTGACTACTTATAGCTAGGAGGCTTTATTGGGATGAAATTTCCTTCTTGTTGTTATGAAAGACAAGTATTTCAGATGGTGAACCTACGAGTGGTTATTTAATGGTGAAACCCTTGTGTGCTTGAGATGAGCACTTGCATGTGTGAAGGATTTGATGTGTTGAAACCTATTTGATCTTGTGATCATAATAGTGTGGTCTCACTTATGATAGGTACTGAAGCTACTTCATTGATGGCAGGTATAAATACCTCATTGAGCTCCTCTTTGTTTTGAGAATAATTTAATATTCTTTATTGAACAGGGCCAACCACATGAAGGTGGAAGCTCTTATGGCCTCTTCCCCCCCCCCCACATCAATCTCAATTCCCCATACCCAATGCATGTACTTGACAAAAACATTATGTGCAAACATGCGGATTTCATCATAAGAAACATTTACCATTCATTCAATAAAAGGTAACATTCATTAAACCATTCATTCATTCAGTAGGCAAAAAATTATGCATGACATTATATTATCAAAAATAAGTACACATAGTTTTTCTTCAGTCGCTTTTTTTTAGTTTTTTTTCTCTTGACAAAATTAGCAAGAAACTCATCTTTTGGAACTTGTTGTTCAGTGCTTGGAGCTTCATCAACTTGCTGTGTTGTTTGCCTAGTAGAGTACTCGCGACGTGGATGTTGCGGAAATGGGTCCGTATTTGTTGCAATAATGTGAAAATGTTACATTGATATCTTTTGGTATTATAACGACAAGTATTTCATTTAAAAAAAAACATTACAAAGGTGTATTTTTACCTATTGTGGCCACATCATGTACTTTGTATTCCTGTCTAGCATCATCCTATACAGTATGACCCTCTACATGCTCTACAGTTGAAACATGGAAAAGTACAATTAATATTCACCATCTGCAATGCAATATTCAAAATTGTAGTATATGAATAAATTCATTACCAGGATTCGAAGCACGATCTTCTATTGGTTGTTCTCCAACCTCGACATTAAGTGGATTGTTGATTTCCTACTCAAAACAGAGTCAATATTTTATGGAAAATATTTATAACGAATAGATTGCACAAGTAATAAATATTCATTAAACTATATTGATTTTATATACCTGTGCGCAAGATGGATCACCAGAAGACTATGTTTTCCAAGACAAGTTTTTTCGGCATTCAACAACAGCTCCAAAGCCGTACTGGAAGCCAAGATTCAAGTATTCCTCGGTGGGAACTTCCTTGAATCAGTCGGCATGCATATTTGCATGTCATGAATTTACCTTTTACAGTGCAATAAAACGAAAATAATTTGCAATTTATTATTTGGATGTAATATTGGTTTTTCGATACTTACAATTTGTGCCGCCAAATTTGAATAACCACCAGGCCCAAGCTTGTGCTGATCAATTTTTTCTTGTCTTGCCTTTGTGGCCTTTGATGTGTCTGACAGCCTATGAAAGTGTTGAAATACGTTATATGTTTCAAATTTGATCTAAAAATTAATAATAATAAGGTTTAGAATTACATTGTGGAAAGTATTGCATACCTTCATGTGCCCGGTGGTAGCTTTCCTTCTTTTCTCAGAGCCCTCTCCTTTCCATCTTCCACTAGGGATTTCCACTCTCTTCCTGGAATCATTGGAGGGCACTCATACCTGGGGTCCCTTTATATATGAACCCTATATTGGTCCCTCACAATATTCATATGTTGTCCAGCCTTCTTTAGGACCTCGGCTCAATTAAACATCTCATTGCCAAACAGGCCAACCAAACGATTAGTGAGCTCATCCTTTAAATTTTTACTTTGTTTATCCCACCTTGTGCGGATGGTGGGCCCAAAGATCTCCAATGACAAATCATTTAGATGTTTATAAAAAAACATCATTTCCTTCAAAACGAGCATGCCATCATTAGTTGAAAAATAATGGTTTATTAGTATATTACAATCAAATTATAAACACTAACTTGAACAATGTATAAATACCTGGGATATTCTCTATATTTAATGGAATGAGCTCTTCGTCCACCAAAAATTTGGTCTATAGTGTACCCGTGTTGGTGACACAGGAAGATCCAGGAAATGTTGCTTCAGCAATATCAATACTAGCAGTCTCTGCATCGACCCCTTCTTCTGCACGATTTGGAATGCACCGGTCACTAGCGGGTGCACTCACAACTGGCCTCGGGGGTGTCGTGGAATGTGTTGTTGACTATTCAGTCAAAAACAATGGCACATTAGATGCACATGGAGTCGTTTTCTCATGTGACAACTCTCCATGAGCATCACTAGTGCCAACACTGCCTTGACCACTAGAGTGTGGGCGCAAAAAATCATGTAAAGGCAAACCATATTTTAGTTCACCATCATATACAAGTAAAATTTATAAAATACTAAATGAATTTATATTCTGATTCAAGATTCCACAACTTACTTTCAAGGCCTAAGATCTCCTTACCAAAACGTCAACCTTTGCTCTAATCTCATTTGTCTGCGGTTGAATGAATAACAGATGAAGGATATCCTCATTAATTTTTTTCAAGGTCTTCTATATCATCTTAATTGGGTCTAGAGAAGATCCAATGTTAGCATCGCACATTAGCTCATCCACATCAAAACCTATTGATTGCTCTGACGCTGAATCATACTCTGAATCAGTAGTCTGCAACAAAAATATATAAAACATTACTGACGTGAAAGAAATAGACTGAGGAAACAAATATATTAAAAAAAAAGATCAATCATGATAGATTCCAAAAATTACAATTAGGTATACCTGATGCCTCAATGATGGTGTCGTCTGATCCACAGCTGGGGACTTGCCTCAATCATCCCCCTACCAAAAAAATGTAGAATACATTATCGTAATGAAACCAATATACACACGAAAAAGACAACCAAAAAAACATGATGCTTATATTATATTTGTACAATTACAATGAATTATACATGTTGCCTCGAGGATCGTCTACTCATCTGATCAATGGTCAGGGAGCCGGATCAACACCCTGCAACAAAAACATAGAAAAAAATTATCTAAACGAAACCAAAATATTCACGGAAAAAACATATTGATGTATTTAAATTGTACAATTACAATCATGTATACCTGTTTCCCCAAGGCTGTTGTCGTCTAATCAACAGCCAAGTGGTTTCCTCGATCAACACTCTGTAACAAATATATAGATAACATTATCTAAACAAATCGAATATACTCATGAAAAAACAAAACAAAACAAAACAAATTGTTCATATTATTTTTGTACAATTACATCGATGTATATTTGTTTCCTCGAGGCTGGTCTAGTCTCATCTACTACTAGGGAGGCGTCCCGATCAGCACGCTGCAACAAAACCATAGATAAAATTATCTAAACGAAACCAAAATACTCACAGAAAAAATAATAATAATAATAATAATAATAATAAGAAAACATATTGATTTGTTTAAATTGTACAATTACAATCAGGTATACTTGTTGCCCCGAGGTTGTTGTTGTTTGATCAACAGGTGGGTGGTTTCCCCGATCAACAATATTCAACAAATATATAGATAACATTATCGAAATGAAACAAATATACTCATGAAAAAACACAACAAATATATAGATAACATTATCTAAATTACAAAGATGTATACCTATTGCCTCGAGGACGTTGTACTCCTCTGACCAGCTGCTGGGGAGATGCCCCGATCACTACCCTGCGAAGTAAATATAGAAAAATTTAACGAACTTATAACAATAGACTGATGAAAAATCCCTAAGATGTTAAATTCATTAATAAAAGGTTGGGTAAATTGTTAGATGTACCACTCCCATAGTAATTGCGTTTGTATCTATTCGATTCAGATTGTAAGTAATAAGCAACTCTTCCCCTGCAGCTATTGACTTAATGGCACATACAAAAACACGGTTTCCTTCACGCCCCTCAAATATTCAATTGGGTTGCCTAATTGTAAACCCTGGTTGTGTAATGTTTATAAACCCTGCAATATTCCATGTAGCTTTTGGCCTTCCATCAATGTACAACGTTGCTCCTTTATTTTGATCCTTGTGTTTCAACTGTAAATAATTTGCTGACAATCCATATATGCGCATACTTCGTGTATATTGGACCAGTCGCATCCAATCTTTATAGTTGTAACAGGGTCCAACATACTCCATTAATTCAGTACATCTGTCGTAACCGACCTTTATGCCACCCATGCAAAACAACCCCAAACCATGTAATGACGATGGTGCAATTCGATATATCCTTTCGTTCACACAAAAATCTGTGTTTAGTTGAGGAAGATCCTTGGGTACCCATTGTTTCACTAGATGTGTGTACCTCAAGGGCATCTCGATGTCACCTATTGTCTCATCATCATAGGAACATGACCCCCCTTCAGAGAGAAAAAATTCCATGCATTTATGGAATTTTCTTCTGATCTTTTGACATCTAGTTGATATAACTCTTGTAGACCTACTGGATTTATCACTTTCCTCTAGTCGTCCTAAAGTCCCCTCGCTCAAGGAAGACATATCTGACAGATACATGTTTGGTTCTACTTGCACCATGGGAAAAAAGTTCAAATACGACCTTGTTGGGTATGCATAGTTCACATTAGAAAATTACAAGGATTTAAAGCATGCATTTTCCACTATCATCATACATAGTTACCATGCCTCCCTCGAGCTTGAAAATGCATTTTTTGATTAGTAAGGGAATTTTCCTTTAATTGTCTTGCATGTTCAAAATTGGAAAAAATGACCAAAATTAATTTTGAATGCCTCAAGTTCGTGGAAGAAGGAATCATCAAAATTTCAAGCCTATGGGGTGATAAACTATGTGAGACATACTTTGAAATATAATGGAATATGCTTTGAGATTTGGATATAAAAAAGTGGACATAAACTAATGGAATATGCTTTGAGATTTGGATATAAAAAGGTGGAAATGTAGAGAGGTCAAGTATGTCTAGTAGAAGACTCGACAACTTTCAACTCCCATTTTTAACTTTCCTACATAGAATGGCTTATATTTTGGCAACTATGTAAAAAAAAAGTGAAATTGGGGAAAATGGAAACTTTTGTAGACCTGTAATTCATAGCTCATAATGAAATGGAGAAACTTGGAAATGTCGAAAGATGAGCACCCTGGGATAATTCACCTCCCTTGATGCAAATTCCATTGAAATATATTCTACAAGGAGTAGTGTGTGTTAACCCTCAAATTCCATGTACAATTTAGATATCCATGAGGCATGATCAATCTCGGATGGTAGCAAATTGGGTTTATGGAGGCATATTTGAAAGGGGTGTCTAAAAATTTTGGTTTAGAATACCCACGCAAATCCCTATATAAAGTCTATGTGCCAAAATAGAGATTCCTAATTCCTAATTCAAGACTAGGATTGAGAAGAAAGGTAAGACTATCTGACAGATGAACCCATAAAGTAAATGATTGAACCTCTACTTCAACAGATTGATACAAAGCTACTTTGACAAACCAACGATGTCGAAACACTAAATCTAGGTCCCTGTTTATCAAATTTCCCAAATTGAAAAACTGATGGATTGCCAAACTAATACGGTCAATGAAGAATTCCATTAACCCACCTGAGTGAGTCACATAAACTAGCAGAGGTTCAAAATACCAACAAGGAGTAAGTTCAAACATGTGTAGACTTAATCCGATGATGTGATCTTCATCCTACTTCCATATGATATCCATGGTTGTGGCTTCATGTGTCATATTGGGACATTTAAGTCGCATGCAAATGAATTTGAAGGGTTTATACACAATGGATTACATGAAATCCCACCACCCCATTTTTTAAATAACCCCTTCATTAAGACGAGAGGCTCTGTTGGCTTTCAAGTTTGCTTCTATGTTGAGAACACTCTAGATGTGGATAATCTAGACATCTTCAAACCATAAGATCTCTTTTTTTATTCGTTTAATGAGAATGGTCAATTTATCATCATTTGAGACCTTGTCATGGTTCATAAAGTGAACAATGATAGAGGAGTCTACAATGACTCGAAGACGCATGATGATCATGGGAGAAACTCAATATATGAGGAAGTTCAATTGATGATGGAAGCTTAGACTTCTAAAATTTATAGACATTTCTATGATGATGGAAGCTCACACTTCTTAAATTTATAGAAATTTTGGTGTTTGGAATACCATTGCAAATCTATAAGGATATGTTTACTAGCCTAATATGCATGGATATATTTCAAATTTTATCATAGGTTGTGTTCTTTATAGCACTAGTAACCCAAATTTTATCGTAGGTTTTGTTCTTTCGTAAATATTTCAACTAGGTTGACCTTCTCAAACAACTACTTTATTTCCATGATCTTCTGAGGGAATAAATCATGCATGTTTTCTTCAAATGGGAAACCTAGAGCCGATCAGAATCCTCCAAATAAAGCAATAACACGAGCTCTCCCAACAAAGAAACCTTCCAAATCCTCAAATGCATGGCTTAGATTCAATGACAACATATAAGTAGGCTTGGATGGTACATTCATCCTCCTTACTCATCCCTAAATTTGACCTATAGGTCCACATAACTAATATTCTCACCTCATGTTGAAGAAGGTTCAATGGGGAAGCTCTAGTCAACTTAATATTCCTATTAGTTTTCAAAGAATACACACATAAGATAAACCTCCTCTTGGTTTTGTAACATACTCTTAGTTTTCAAATTTAATGTGTTGGCACCAATGTGTGGAGGGTACTATGATTTGCTTGGACACATCACCAAAAGTCACTAAAGTAGTTATTAGGGAGAATATATAAGTCTTCCTTATTATCCAGGATGACCCCCTTTATTGGATGAATTAGTAATGGAAGCTCATAAGACCTACATAGATCATTCGCCATTTCAACATTCCCTTTGGTACAAAACTCTCTTGTTGAACAATAGAAGTGGATAATGGCCAAGTTTTGCAAAACATCAATCTTGGAGTCATCTCAATCTTTTGTTTACCAAGAAGATTAAAATTGTTGATAGAATCCTTGCAATGGGACAAATTTATTACTCATGTCTTTATAGGTTAGAGTGCAAGCAATGGAGGGAGGTGCCCCTTGGAAAATTTTATTTCATTTCCAAATATAGCATGCTTAGTAGATTGTTAATCCCATATTAGATTTATATGGAGAATCCAGTGTGAAACTATGTTTCATGCATAAGTTAGAACCATTCCATTTTAGCCTAAGAGAATCAAGGCTCTTTAAGCAGGGATTGACTTTGCTAGTTAAATTCAAGTTGATTTTTTTTCCACAAGATGTGGAATCCCTCCCTATTTGACCATAGGCTCATATGCTCACATTTTTTGCCTTTCTAGGAACAAAACTTCCTTTTGGAAAACCTTCCTACTAAAACATAGTCTCATACAATTACTTTTTTAGCCTTTCCAAGAAGGGAACTTCCACATCCTCGTGTTGTCAAATTATTGTAACCCTTTTTGTTCCATGAAGTAATGTATGTTGCATTTCTCGAAAAATATATGTATATAAGCCACAAGCAATTACAATATAACCAAATATAGTAAATAATTATCTTTATGAAGTTGTGCACATGGAAACCCACTACATAGAAGTTATATCCTCCCAACCATAGGTATCTATTGAACTTATCAAAACATGATATGTAGATATGCACTTACTAATATTGATAATTTCAACATGGTATCAGAACACATTATTTGAAATCTTCCAAGGTCGATGTATGGAGAAGGTTGTTTCTTGTGAGAGGGAGTTGTCGACGGATTTAAGTGGGTGTGATTCCTAGAAAACTCCAAAGATTGGAGAGATGCATGCATGATAGACGCACAAGGACTTGTGAGGGGTTTGTGGGTGTGAGACCCATCAAACTCCAATACATGGGGTGTTGCTTAACCCCAAGAGAGGTGATGTGCATTTAGGGGGAAAATGCAAAGAAAGCATGGTGTGATGCCATGGCGAAGTATTGTTCCATATTTGATGTAGTAAATGCAAAGCAAGTATGGTAGGATGACATGATGGAGTACGCTTTATCTTGGTAGTAGCACACACTAAGTGGGTATGGCAGGATGCCATTTTGGGTATTGTTTCAAAACTTTATAAGGAATCAATGGATGTAATGCTTGTGTGTAATGCAATTTTTCCACTGCAAAGGCACATCTATGCATCCTTTCTCTACCACATGTGTATGTGTTAAAAACACCTTGTAATCTATGATTGGTGTATTTCACTTGAAATCTATTAATTGAGTGTAATCTATTTCACTTAAAACTCTCAATACTCAAGACTAGTGATATACAATCCTCTATGCAACTTGATCCTTGCCTAATGATGTAAGAGTTTATTATGTTAAACTCCAAATGGTAAAAAATTCCCCTTTCCAAATATAGTGATGATTGAAGATGGATCAAAGCTAATTGCTTGCCATATGCCTCATACCCTCCAAATAGTAGATGTTTTATCCAAGTCACGGAACATAGTATTTTACCTTCCTAAAGGACAATGGATTCACTATGGTTAGACCACTATTTGACTTATTGAATAACTGAGAACATAAATGAGAAATCATCCTTTTCAAGTAGAAAGATTCAACCAACAAAATGGTATTGTTTTCCTTTGATGGCTGCAAATAGAGGGCAAACTCTTAAAAAATTGAGATCTTAATGCATCATTTGGACCACTGTATCATGATATTAATAGTGAGTGATGGAGCTAATTGAGGTGCAAATATGAGTTGTTGAATCAATACCCAAAAAGGAAGTGAGGTACATCAATGGCAAGGATCTTGGAGTTGATTTCTTTTAAAGGTTAAAAAAAACAGAGCATGAGGCTACCAATAAAGTGATACTATAGTACAACACTTAGTTCACCATTTGATTCCTTGAATGTTGAACTTGTTTAACAATAGTACTAAAGAGAAAGTATGGGACAAAAAATAAAATTTGTTGAGGTCTATTTAGAACATCCACAAGGTATGCATTTTCTCTTCATAATGACCCAAATATCAAGCCAATGTTATCAATTAAGACCAAATTTATAAGTGTTATGACAGTTTGTTTAGAGGACCATTTTGATTGTTCACCTTTACCTTTTTTCTTACAGTGACCATATTTCAAATGTAGGGTAAGAGCACAAAAGAGCAAATGAAATTTTCAGATCAACAATATGTGGAGTGATCTCCAAGGCTTATAAGGAAAACAACAACAATATAGGCCTATAGGTTAGTGGTCTCTTTCAAGCCACAAAATAGAGTATTAGGTTCCCTATTGTTTCATTCTCAATTAACCTTCAATATATGATTTTTTAGCATGAAATTTAAGATGGCTAGAAGTCCTTTTTAGATTAATAAAATAAACCATCAAATAGGTTTCAATGTGCAAAATGGGAGTATAAGCCCATGAGAGGGGAAAGACAAGGATTCTAGAGATAGAACCTTTATTCCCTAAGGTTTCTTAGCAAAGGTATTATATTACCACCTTTCTTTGCCAAGTTTCCTCACATGTTCTCACCCAAGAAATATGTGGTCTCATGCAAGCCTAAGGTATATCAATTTCAATTTCATGCATGGCAGCCTAAGATATATGAATTCTAATTTGATGAAAGCAAGCTTCCACCTAAATTTTTTCCTTCACATTCAATACTTTTCTTATTGAATTGTATGTGATATTTTTTGTTAATAACCTCAGAGAAATCGAAATGGAATCTATGATTGAACCTGTGAGTGAAATTGGGAAAGGGAAGTGGTTATGATTCTTAATGAAGGGTTGTACATTGTGAAGGGTTGCACTTACTGATGTCGCCTATGTACAACATCACTATGGAGCTCATTGTTCATTTCTTGTATTTGTCTTGCTTCAGCCCTTCATATACATATAATCCATTGCTAAGATTGTGGAGTGAAACACTAGGAGGAATACACGTTGTTTATATATATAAGAAGCACCCAAAAATTGGCAATTGTAGTCTCCCTAACTTCTATTTATTTATAATCAATATTCCTAACAACTGGAAAAGGAGGAAGGTTTGCATGAGATGGTGCTTAGGTCGCAAAATCAAACAAAGGAGAAGGAACACAAAGTGATGATGGAGGTAAAATGAACCATCCAACCACACCCTTCTCGTAGACAACACTCAGAGGTCCTACATCCCGTCTTCTATATTGTGGGAACAATAGCATGAAATGGCACATAGAGATACATGCTAAGGGGGAGATATACCAGAGTTGTGAAGCTGTGGGAAGCGTACCAAAACAATGGATCACGTTTATTGTGTTGGGAAAATGTAGATAAACTGCATACCACACAGATGTAATGAGCAACAACTTGTGTAACTTATAGGTAGGGTTAAATGCCCAAGTCGCATATTAGAATGACAGTAGGAATATAGCCAAATTTGAACCCCAAATGCAAAAATGAAAACCCTTTTACCAAATTCAAACCCCAAATGCAGAGATGAGATCGTTTTGTTTTCTACCAATATGAGGAAGGGTTTTACTTACTGATGT
This sequence comes from Larix kaempferi, assembly GCA_027924585.1. Lineage (NCBI taxonomy): Eukaryota > Viridiplantae > Streptophyta > Pinopsida > Pinales > Pinaceae > Larix > Larix kaempferi. Next base: position 1,835,184 of record BSBM01000703.1, on the reverse strand, counting down.
CATTGTGGGTCGCGGGCCTCCTTTGCTACAACGTCAATCTCCTTGGACAGATTCTGGTTGCGTTGTCGTCTCCTTTGCTATGGTGTCTTCTCCTTTGGGCCTCCTTCGCTGCGGTGTCATCCTCCTTTGACAGGCTCGAGCTAGATGGTGACGACTGCCACCTTGGAAAGGGTTGTGGAGGAGATAGGGTTCCTGAATGAGTTGATTGATGGGGGCGTGGAGCTCGATTTGGTGATGTTTGTTTCATGTTGTTTTTAATTTATGTTTTTAAATATAATATAAAATTTATATTTTCTTATTATTTTTATTTTTTATAATGCAATATATTTTAATATTTTGTTTTATATATATATATATATACCTCTAGTATTTTGTTATATATATATATATATATATATATATATATATATATATATATATATATATATATATATATATATATATATATATATATATATATATTATTTTGTTATTATTACATTACATATTATATTTTAATATATTATATTAAATTCCTCAAAACATTACCAAACCCTCTCGAAATGACCTTTGTCCATGAGTGGGATATGGGTACGATTAGAAGGTTTTGCACAAAAGTGATGGGTCTTGGGTATTCGGCCCAAAGTGAAACTTCTATGGAACTTGTTCTAAACTAGGCCTCAAACCACTAGATAAACCCAGATCATTTCCCTTTTGGTGGGATATGGGCATCAAGAGAATTCTACATATTGGACATGAGAGTTGGGACCTTGACCATGGTCAATGGAGGAAAATAAGGGTAGCATGATCTAAATTACTCTTCTATAGGATATAGTAATGAAACCTTGAACCACTACATAAACCCTCTAGATGGAATATTTGACCTTTGAATGAGGTAAGGGCTCCATTAGAAATGGTTGGAGACATGGATGGGTCTATGGACCTTTACCATGGTCATTGGAGAAAAAAAGTGTCTTAGGACTTGAATGAGGCTTTTATGGCTCATGGGCCATGGAAAAATATTTGAACACTAGTCCCTTTAGATAATATATTTGATCTTTGATTGGGATATGGGTGCCATTAGGAATTTTTTTGTACCAAGAATGGGTCCTAGGGTCTTAACCATGGTAAGGAGAGGAAATAAAAAAAATTAAGTTCTATATAACTCTTTTAAGGATCTAGCCCATGAATGTGGTCTCAAAGCACCACATAGGCCATATAAAAGGGATCTTTGACCTTTGAGTGGGATATGGAATCCAATGAGAGGTTTTGAATTATAAGGAATAGATATTGGGGTCTTGGCCATGGTCAAGCAAGGAAGAAAATGGCCACATAACCTAAATATAGCTTCTAGGGCTTATGGGGCAAAAGGAGGTCTTGAGCCACTACATATTCCCTTTAGAGGATATCTTTAGCCACTAAGTGGGATATAGCCACCATTCGGAGATCTTGTTCACCTAGGATGGATCTTATGGCGTTAACCATGTTCATATGGGAAGCAGTACAAGGATTTCCACATTACATGCTTCTTGAGACACCATGCATGGTCTAAGTATGGAAACTAATGCCTTACAGACTAAAATATGATTTTATGGCTCATGGACCATGCATAGGATTTGAAACCACAACACACGCCTTGTAAATGGAATATTTAGTCCACTAGGTATTGGTATCAAGGCCCCAACCATGCTTCAAGGAAAACCAATAGTGTCTTAGCACCTAAATGGTACTTTTAGGGCTCGTGGAACTTGCATGGAGACCCTGTAAAGGAAATATTTAGCATATTAATCTAATATGGGCACCATTATGAGGTTTGATGCATTAGGATGGGTCTCAGGTTCCTATAAAGGGATGTTTATCTTTGAGTGTCAATTGTTACCATTTCAAGGTTTTGCACATTAGGGATGGCTATCAAGGCCCTCACAATAGTCTTAGGATTGAAAACAATGATTCTAAACATTGGCTAGTCAATTTTTATTCTTTGGAAAATAGAATAAAAATGTATAGAAATGTCAAAAATTTATAACAATAAACATGTAGATCTCTCTAAGATATTTTCAACATTCCAAAGATCATGAAAAACAAAGGTCAAGGTAAAAATTTATAACAAAATGACCATCTTTGAAACACTGAATTTGAGAAGTTTTTGTATTTATTTATATATTTTAATAATGTGCGCATGTTATGGAATGCACATGTATTATTCCCACATGGCGTTCTTTAACGCATGCACATTCTATAGTATGCAAACATTTTTTTTTAATTGGTAGGAGTGGTTCCACTCACCAATGTGTTTTGTTTGGAGTTATCTTTGGCATGATGACCCTAGTAGCTTGAGCTGAAACAACAACAAAACCTTCATTTTTTAAAATCCCTTTCAATGTCTCCAATTTTCACATTATTTTTAAGTAGGCTACAAAAATCCATCCCTAATGAAATTGCACACACACACATAGTTTTGAGTATGCAAATTCCAACTATGAAATTTACTATATATTGTTTTCTACTTATTTGTCTTAACATATATCCTAATTTTAAAAATATAGACATCTTTTGTTTATGCTGTAACATTTTATCGCCTTACCTATTAAAAAATTGAAATGCCACAATAATATAGAAATGTTTGATATGTTAAGGCCCTCAAACCTTGCACTAAAGCTTTACCTCATAATTTTAGGGCTATGTTGACTTTCTTAATTAAAAAAGTATAATACTGACATTAAAAAATTGAAAAAGTAATAGTGCACAAGAGCAAATTGTTCTCTATAGTTGTATAAATTATTTTAAGGAAATTTCATCGTTTTGTTACTCAACTATTGCATTGAGTCAAACACATGCACTTTTTTTTTAGGAAACCTAAAATACAATTTTTAGAAAAACTAGAATTTTAGTGTCATAAAAAATTTCCATAAATAAAAACTATATATTCTAGAATATAATTTGATTTCCTATATTTCATATTCTTACACCATATTCAAATTAGTTGTGAAAGTTCCTCAAAACATCCCTTGAAGTCAACATATTATTGTTTTTTGATGTTTACATTGCCACTAACGCATCATGAGAGACCATCATTAGATTGCACTCACGCATTCACAATTTTTTTTTCTTTTTAAATTTAAAAAGATATAATTTTTATGGTTTATCATACATTACAAATATAAAATATTGAAACTTTATATTTGATTTCATCCTAAGTAGATTTATACTCTATCTCCACTCTATCGATTTTATGTCAAGGATGATTTCTTAGGAAGATAGTCCCAAGTTCAATTTCGATGGTGATATATTAATATTCACTAATTATATTCATTTCATATAATTCATTTGATTCTTCATGGTTTGTAATTAAAACCCCATTGGTTGGGTAACCCAAATGGAACAATATTTCTCTCTCCAAAGCATTATTGATGACATGGTCAAAATTAGAGTGGGTGTGTTATACTTGGATAGGTAATCTTGGCAATGGTGGAAATAACATAAGAACTTCTATGGAGGGTACCTTGCCTAGATCTATTATGTGAATACCATCTATGTTTGCTTCTAAATATATACTAGTTATTTGGGATAGTTAACCAAGTTGCAACAAACATGTACAGTTGAAAACATTATAGAATCCTTTGGTAAATTAGTAATCTACACAAAGGGAAATATGACTAATTCCTTTTTCAAAGAATGTTTTATATGTGTTCTAAAAGAGAAGATTAAAACATAGGTCTTGATGTTTCACCCCACTACTTGGTTGGAGGCCTCTACAAAACCTAGAGAAGTGTCGACAATGGGCAATGCACATGCTAAAAGGCCCCCTTTTATTCATCGACCGCATCTTGTTTTAATTCAAGGCCTTGTTTATGGCCACCCCAAAGGAAACAATATTAGGTGATTGAAACAAGTCAAACGAGGTCAAACTGAATCCAATTGCATGTCAGCAAGATCTAGATGGGGTGCACTATGGATTTAATGGATACAATGAACATGTATTAAGGGTGATATAAGAATTATGTCTACAAATATTTTCCATAACATATGATTTAGAACAAAATCTTATCAATGAAATCACAAGTACGAATTTGTGTGCATATAGAGGTCGAGGTTGTGTGTTGCAACTTGTGCCCTACATAGACTAGACATCCATAATTGAAATTTGAAAAATGAGGGCTCATTGGAAATATTATACACAACAATATAGTGTTTCCAATCATGTTTGAGTCTAGAAACCCTCCCACGCCGTCAATGCATGCGTCTAGTCTAACCATGCCAAATTTCAGTCCATACATGCACAAATTGAACAAATTTCAACGTTGGCCCCGTCCAGTATATTAATTAATCTATAGGTTTTGTTTTTTATTGTTGAATTGTTTGTGTCAGTCATGTTTGAGTCTGGAAACCCTCCCACACCCACAATGCATGCGTCTAGTCTAACCATGCCAAATTTTCAGTCCATACAAGCACAAATTGAAAAAAATTCAACGTTGGCCCTGTGCAGTACATAATCAAGCACACCATTTGGGTTAGCATGATAATTATGCATTGCCTTACTGAGATTCTCTTTGTTTTGAGAATAATTTAATATTCTCTACTAAACAGGGCCAACCACATGAAGGTGGAAGCTCATCTAACCCCCCCCCCCCTCACGTCACTCTCAATCCCCCATAACCCGACAAAATCTATGTATAGAAAAAAATTATTGTGTTTTTTGGTCATACTTAAGAAGCAATGTCTCTAATTATAACATATGCCAACATACAGGAAAATGGAAAAAACACTAAGAAACAATTAATTTCTACGTACCAATAAAATTCAATAATTCTATCGCAATATTAAATCAAAATATATAGAGTAGATATATTAAGGCATACCTCATACACTTTAATGGACTTCATCATCTTCTTCATCCAAGTCATCATCTGTATCATCCGATCCAGATTCAACATTATAAGGATTGGCCATATCATCATCGTCATCGATGTCAGTTTCGATCATCATGTCATCGTCGATATCATCTTCATGGACATTGTCTGCTACATCATCTGATTCAACTAATTCTTCGACATCTTCCTTTGGAACATGATCATCTAACTCGTGTTGATCATATTCAACATTGTCTTCTTCTTCAAGACCCTCTTCATTCCCTTCCTCTACATTATACTTTACCAACCTTCCCCTTGGATCGTGTCTCACAACAAATGACCAACCCCCTCTACCTGGAACCTCAGAGTAAAATACATGTTCACATTGGCTTGGAAGAACATAGGGCTCTATTCTTGGCTCAAACAACCTTGTATTAACCATTGTAAATCCATTATCATGTTCAATAATAGTTTTATCGGGATCACGTTTATTCAATCGTAACCTGTACCATTTGACAACGAACAGAACTACATTGAAGGAGTTAAAGTCACACTGGACAATATCTTCCAAATACCCATAGTATCGATTCTCTGAGAGTTCTAGATGTCTGTCACTTCTAGAGGAAACATTGGTCACCTCAAAGACTGCAGATATCCCACAATATGATGTTTTCTTCATTTCATCCAAATTTTTGATGCGCAATTTGCAACCATTGCACCACATAGCTTTATGGTGTTTTACCTACAAGAAGCCATACACGTAAAGATTACATCATGAATTGGTGATTAAGTGCATGTTTATGCCCTGCAAGGAAAAAATCAACGTGTACATCAATATATTTGCTAAAAAAAAAAATAGTATGGATGATTAATATGCTTGCCTGCTTATCTTTTAAACCATATGCTAAATCGATTTCCCTTTGTGTAAGATTGGTATCTCCATTGCGATGAGTTTCTTTAACTAATGAAGCCACACCTTCCCATGGTATTCCATGACCAGATTGTTCACATCGTTCAATCCATACCTTCATCCAATCAAGATTGTTTGCGATGTATAAATGAAGTGCATCCCACTCTCGACCAACTGCTTGATGAAAATAAAATTAAAATTTAGTACAAATGTATATTCACTTAACACAGTATACACTTTTAATTGTTGCATATTGAATATTAAAAATAAAATAAGTATGTTATATACATAAAAATCAACAATCAAATGTATTATATTAATTAATCTCTACTAGCTAATAATTACCTTTCACCTTCCTCGATCTACCTTTCCCCTTCAGGTACTCCCCTTCGAAATTGTTATTGGAGTCTGGATCACAAATGCGACCTAAATTGAGCTTTGACGCTAATTTAGGAAGATATTCACTAATATATATCATGTTCTTGTATACCATATATCCCTCCACCATAGAACCCTCGGGATGTGCCCGTTGTCTCACCAAACCCTTCAAAAATTTCAAGTGCCTCTCAACCATCCACATGGACCTTGAGTGTACAGGTCCACACAATTCAATCTCCTCAACTTGGTGTATGAGGTAGTGTTCTTATCAAATCCCCTCCCATCAACCCAAGCAAGGGAGAGAGCAAGACTCTGATTCTGGGCATCTAGCCCCATATCACATAAGTAAAAATTCATTCATTGATGGAAAAATACATGTACATATGTATATTGTAATTGAACACAGCGGAATTAAAAATCATGTTTAATATCTAACATACATTCAACATTTTCATGACAGCCATTGAATAAATACATTGCAGAATTTAAACACATGAGAGTACTTATCTTCAACAAAGTAGTCCCGGGCAACTTGCTATGCAACTGCAACGTTCCACCCAACCATAGGCCAGTTGTGCTTATCAATCTCTTGATACAATTGCCACCCCCGAGCTGGGCATGATTTCTACAAGGAACCAAGGAACAGTAGACTCACACATAGCCAAACATACACCAAATTGAGCCAAGCCAATCTACAATTGGGTTTATCAAGCTGCTAGGAAATGGAAAGGAAGAATTGCTAAGATAGTGAGCTCAAGCACAGAGCCATGGATACCTCTACAAGATCTATCTAGCTTGGCACCCACAATGCCTACACACCCCACTCAAGGAAGTATTCCCTTCACCAATACACAATCCCTCAGGCCATACCTTCCAATCTAGAGTGTCCAAGGTGTGCATAGAAGAGTGACCATCCCTCTTGATCTTTCCGAGAGGTTACTCCCTTCACTAGGTTTATCAAGCCAATTTTGTCCACTACCACTCCAATTTTCTTGCTCACGGGTTCAGACCAAAACAGGGATGCACATAACAGAAAAATCACAATTTCTGGGCATGAAGAAGAAACGTTTTTACAATGGGATGCCCAAATGGGGTTTTCGTTAGTTTCGGAAAAACGTGGGAAAACCGAAACGAAAATGGAAGATGGGGAACAACCCTGGGAGAGCAAGTCGTTCTCAGAAAAACAATTATGGGCATTCAAGGGCCAAAAATGGCTTCACACAGTCATTATCTGGTGGCAAGGAACCAAAACGAATTTTGGGCAAAACTGTGACAGGTTGGCACCCGAAATTGACATATACCCAGTCACACAGTTGATGGAAACATTCAAAAACGATTTCGGAGGTAGGGGATAACTATTGGGTTCTCAAAAATTATTTTTTTATATGAAAACCAAATCTGGAAGTTCACAAAAACGTTTTTCACAAAAAAGATGGAACAGCAAGCTATTAAAACTTATCTATTGAGCTTTCCAATGGATTCTCCTCTTTCCCCACAGTCCAGCCATCACAAAAATGGGATTCTCAACTTGAAGACTAGCGAATTTACAGCGTACTTCCTGAGAGAAACGCCCAGCCAACTTCCAAAATGTGAGAGAGTGAAGTCTGATCTTGAATAATGGCTTGGGAAGGAAATTCGTGGGTGTTTTCTTGCCCAAGGAGACAAATTTCGATTTCCCAGGTTGATGGCTTGCCCATACACGAAATTGGCTGCCATACCTCTCCACTTCCAAGGCATTAACTGCCTCAACCAACTCTTGGAAGAATTTAATGATTGGGTGCATAAGCCAAAATGGGTAGTTGAGGGTTTATGGGTTTTCTCATTGACACATGGGTTAACACTATTGGCTCAAGGGTTTGAATAATTTCCCTCCCTATTCCTTGTAAAAATCATGCCCCCATCTCTTTGTTGCATTGCATATCTAGTTGTGGGTATTTCATTAAAATTCATATTTACATGATGTATTAATTTACATTGTACATGCCCAGCACAAGAACCTTATGCATCTATTTTAATTGTCGATACATGAAACGCTAAATTGATGGCGGGGCCTTGGCCTTGAGCTCCTCACCATGATTAATAACAATATTTACATCATTTACAATTTTAATGCAATAGGGTCAAAATCGGGATATTACAGTTCTTGTGCATTGAAAAATGTCGAAGGTAGATGCTTCTGCATTTCACACATGAGACGAGGAATTTCTCTCCTCCAATACTTTATATCTTCTTTATGGATTTATTTAGATGACAACCATCTACAAGTGACGCAAACCAATCATGATATTTAACAAAAAAACATTATATTACATAACAATTAGTGCAAAAATGTCAAATATAAGTTCTGCAATGAATTAAACAAACACTAATTGCATGCAAAAAATCGCTACTTACCTCATGTATTTCCAAATATTATATATAACTTGTTTGACATTGTTGTCGAAGTTGTCCGGGAGAGATAGAGGTAGAACATACTATAACAATATACAAATCGTTTCATTTTTTTTACAAAAAGCAGACAAAAAATACCAACAATATGCACTAGAATAAAAAATATAGCAATTATATGCATACCATAATAATTACCTTGATAAAGATATGCCAATCATGCATTTTCACCCCTACAAAATCACCTTTCTTTGTTATGATATTCTTCATGTTCGAACAAAATCCGGTGGGAAATTTAATTTTTCGAATGACTTCTTTTACAACATTATTTTGTTGCTCTGTTAACAACCATGGAAGTGAGTTTATATTAATTTGGTCTATGTTGTTATGTAATTGAATGACATATTTCATTGCATGGTTGGCTTCTTGAATGTCATTGCAAATTTTTGACAATTTTTTCTTTGTCACTCCTTCCATCCAATATTCTCCATAATGTTTCAGTCACATTCTTTCCGATATGCATTGTATCAAACAGATGAGCAATTTGCAGGTGCTCATAGTAGGGCAACCTACTGAATTGCTTAGGATAATTTTTCATTCCTCGTGGAAGCCCATTAATTCCTTCATGATCACGATGTCCATCATGAAACATAGTTTATAAAGAAATTACAGAAATCAATGTCAATTATAGTAAACAACACACAATAAATAAAATCATAACATTTCATATACGATGATAGATAGACAATTTGATCCATACGTACCTTGAGGATTTCTATTATATTGCAACTTCCATAGGTGGGGTGTCATTCTCTGCGGTTTTAATGCAGTCTCTTACTTCCCATTGAATAGATGTTTTTCAGTAGTTCGATACCTATGATTCTTAGAGAGGAAGTGCCTATACTCATCAAACACCTCCTTTTCTAAAAATTTTGAATGACGAGATTTGATCTTAGGACAACAAATTGGACATGCAAATTTTCCCTTTGTCTGAAGACCTACATAAAGAGATGGATTAACTATGTCAATTATAATTATATATAAAATGAAGGATTATTTACAAAAACATGCATGCATAATATATCAACTAGTTCATAAAAATAAATGCAATTAGAGTGGAACTTATAATTACAAACCGCAAAAGTGGGTTAACCCTGGGGCATTGTGTATTGTACATACAAGCATTGCATGGAATTGAAATTGCCTTTGTCATATTGGTCTAGATACATCATACATAGTGATGCCATTCCATAACTTTAGTAGCTCGTCAATAAGAGGTTCGATATATACATTGATATCTTTAACTTGGTACTTACCTGATTGATTTGAACATATAAAATATATAATTATTACAACCATTTAAATATATAAACCATACACAAGAGAACAATAAAAAATATATATATATGACATTATGCAACAAAATACGACAAATGAGATGCCACTACATTAAAAAAGAAAATGTTGTAGACACATACCTGGAATAATTATTGCTAACATTATGTGCTCCCTCTTTATTGACAACCATGGAGGAATGTTATTGTTGGTAACAAAAATAGGCCACACTGAGTAAATGGATCTCATCTTTGCAAATGGATTGACACCATCTACTGCCAAAGAAATCCTAAGATTACGAGGTTCTTCTTTAAAGTGAGGCCATTTTTCCTCCATATCTCTAAATGCAGAATCATCTGTAGGCATTCGAATAATGCCATCTTGACTTATGTTCCGTGCATGGTAATCCATAAATTGCGCTATGTTTTTGCACTTGAACAGTCATTGCAAACGTGGAATAATGGGAATATAACGAAGAACCTTGCAAGGCACCTTTTTTGTTACTTGATCTGTTCGATATCTACTGATATGACATTCCAGACATTCTATTTCAAATTCATGTCGATTATAATATATAACATGGTCATCGGGGCATGCAGCAATTGCTTCATATTGTATTCCAATTTCTTTCATGATTGCAGATAAATCTCGATATGTGCGAGGTAAAATATTTGACAGTGGTAACAAAAATTCAGCTATCAAGCTACAACAAAGTAAAATAAAAAACTAGTCAATATAATATATAAATAATATTAATGAAACACATTTCATCTGTATTAATTTTACTTACGAATTAACAATAAAATTATTAGACGAACAATGATAACCTTCAGCGCGACCATATATATGAGATGGAATATATTACGTACCTTAACATTTGTGTGACTGATGTGTTTGCAAAACCATCATAACCTTCAAGTTCATTATCAAGAATATAGAAGAGAGAAGATTTGTGTTGGATCCCTCATAAAGGGGTTTGTATGCCTTCTCAAATCATGAACATCATCAAAGTCATCATTTTCATGATCATCATCATCATCCATTATAACATTAAATGTATCATGGATCAATGTATTTGTACCATCATCTTCAATTATGTTATCAGTATGGTCATCTTCTTCAATATGATCATTAACTTGTTCTCCATTATTCATAGCTCCATGTTCCTCTGGTACTTGTTCTGAAAGCACATCCTTTGGGTGATATGCCGTAGGAAGTCTTTCCTTTATAATTACATGAAACCATCAATAGATATTAGTTAATATAAGAAATATTAAAATGATACATACATTTACAAAAATGATCAATATAAAGACATATATAATGCAAAACTTACCAATGGACGATATTCATGTCCCCCCTCAACGTGTCCATGTTCCCTACAATGTCTTATGGCTGATGTGATCTTTATTCTTCTCCTTTTAAAGCCCCTGCATTGACTACATGGGAAATAACATTTCCCATCACCCTTTCTTTTCAGTCCATCCCACAATCTAGCAAGCAATTGTCGATTTTGTTCATCTAGATCAGGAATATTGTTATGTGACATTTTCTCATAAAGAGCTTGACTGAAGATTATCGATCTTAAAAAATCAAGCTCCACACTTCACTACTTTTAATCACAGTAACAATTGAAATAATTGTGTATTTTTGTACGGAAAACAGTACGTGCAAAGAATATAATTTACGCAACATGCCGCTTGTATAGCCAACATGTCGGAATGTTTCTATAATTTATAGTTTCTAAAATTAACACCTCGTCAGATCTCCGACGATATTATCATAGTTACCATTATAATATAAACGTCTCATATCGACGACACTTGTCGCATATCCGACAAGTGTTGTTGGATAACCGACGACAGTCGAATATTTGACAACTGCAGATATCAATTTTTTAAAAATTAAGCAAAATTCGTAATTTTAAAGATGAAATCCAACAACACAGTCAATTTTGTCGGAATTCGTCGGATTTTAGGGTCAAATTTTGTTGTGTAAGTTCAATGTCTATTGTAACATCCTTGCCATGTAAAATTACTCAATCTTAGCTAATTTCGAACCTTGAACTACTGAAACCCAAGTTGTCCCAAATTATCCCAAATGCTTTTGAAATCTATCTGGAAGGGATTGAGGTATATTAGGACATCCTACTGCATCTACTGGACACTCAATACACCTGCTAAAGGCATTTATGACTTGCATTAATCAAGGAGGAATGAAAGGGAAAACTACTAGTGAATTTGATGTTGAAACCCCCCACTAGTCACTGACCTTTTGGCTTCCCAAACATTGTACAACCTTCCCTAATTTATGAATAGAGGCTTGGAATGGATAAAGAACTTCATTGAAAACTAAAATGCATAATTTATCATGATCTACAACTGGTTATTGCACCCATCAAACAAAAACTTCTAACACATATACATTGCTTGGAAAATGTAAACAATGGACAAGGAAATTGTTGCATAAACTTTAATCAAATGGAAAAGGGGCCTGCACATAGTAATTTGGTCATATACAGTACATCATAGGATTCTAGAACATCTACAAAAACTTATAGAAATTCTTATACAAAATAGATGCATAACTACTCCAAAAGGTCCACAAGAAAGTATAGGGGAAACTAGCTCAAATAATTAGTTCGCTTGGAATTTTTACATGATATGCATGGTATTTCGAGCTATGGATCAAATATGAAGCTCAACACAATTCCATACATATGATAATACATCAATGGATTCACAAAATCATCCTCCACAATATTTATGCAACTATTAGTGCACCATCAACACTAGAACAATGGACATTGAGAAGTGAATGTGAGAAGAGAAAGTAGAAGAAGTTCTATGAGAGGAACTGGAACTGAAGAGGGATTTGAAAATGCATTAAACACATCCTTTAGTCTCTAATAAGAGGTCTGAATGGCCTCTCCTCCAACCAACTTGTACAAGGATATTTCACCTTTGAAACTGGTTCAATAGCAGGGAAGGTAAACACCCATCGTGCATGGACAAGCTGAGCTCTCCAAGAGTGCAAAAAAAAATGATCCAAAAGCTTCTCTCCTTCCTCATCCTCCTCTTTTATTAACCTCGTGTGGAATCATGAGCTTGAATTCCCTCCAAGATACTCACCCAACTTGAGTTAGTGATAGATTCCTTCTTGAGACACTTGTCCACTTCTTTCTTGCACTCTGCTTTCCCAATTTCGAATTGGGAATATTGGCTGACCATAACTCCCTATATGCACCCTTTTGATGGCTATTTTTAGCCTTGATATGTCATATTTGTCATAGGTCTGCAATCAGGTCTGAATTTGTCATATCTTTCATAGATTCCTTCATTATTGTTGTCATAGATGCCATGGAATCTTGTTACAAGTGTCACAATTTCTCAGTGATGCCTCTTCCTCTTCATTGGGAGTTACTCTTCAACTCCAAGTCGAGCCTCCTTGATTCTTGCCATGAATATTTCCTCTTCATATTCCTCAAGTACATTAACCTCCACCTTGAAATCGAATTTGTGTGAGAATGATGCCAAGTGTAGTGGGGAATATTGCCACATGTGGGTCACACACTCTCTTATGTGCCCTTATGATCCAATGCCACCTTATTTTTATTTTTATTATAGTTTATTTGGCCCATTTAATGTGAATTTGTAAGTCTAAGGTCAATTTGGGTCTTGTAGCTCTCTTATTCCAAATTTTAATGCTTCCACCCCAACCTAGGGAACTAGTAGGCTAGTGTAATTTTTTCCTCCATGATAATTTAGTTGGATGGGAACATTACAGTCCTCCCCACCCAAGATTGCTTGTCCCCAACCAATTTCAAACTTGGATGCTGCAAAATTTGTTCATCTTCCATGTAGCATCCTCACTTGGTAAATCCTTCCATTGCACCAAATATTCTCTTATGGTCATGTTCCTTAATTTTCTTTCAGTTACCTTCAAAATAAAATATGGAATGAGTATGAGATGCCCTTCATCATCAATTGGAGGAAGTGTTTCTGAAACTGAAATTTGTTTCCCTGCCACCTTTTTAAGACATGAAACATCAAACACATTATGGATTCTAGTCCCTTTTGGAAGCTCCACTTCATAAGCTACCTCCCCAATTTTTTGAATTATTTTGTATGGGCCATAGAACCTAGACTTTAAATTTTATGAACCCTTTCCCTTCAAGGTGGTTTGTTTGTAAGGTTGTATCCTCAAATATACCAAATAATTCACTTGAAAAATTCTCTCTTTCCTATGTTGATCTGCATATTGTTTTTGTAGATTTTGGGAAACCTACAAATTGTCTTTTAAAACCTTCAAAATTTCTTGACTTTCCTCAATCCAATCCTTAGCTTTTGGAGCTCTACTATCATAAAAAATGTGCTTAACAAAAGTAGGTGCTTAATAACCAAATAGTGCTTTGAAAGGAGACATGCCAATAGACATATGAAATGTAGTATTGTAGCAGAACTCACCCAAATGTAGCCATTTAACGCATGCTTTTTGTTGCCCACTAACATAGTTTCTCAATAGCCCTCCAACCATTAATTCACCCTTTATGTTTGACCATCAGTTTGTGGATGGTAACTTGTGCTAAGAGTCAATTGTGTTCCCACCAACTTGAAGAGTTCTTGCCCAAATGCACTCATAAACCTGCTATCCATGTTACTAACAATGTTTTTTGGAATTCCATGCAATCTGAAAACATCTCTAAAGAATAGATCAGCCACTTGTGCAGCCGTAAAAGATGAGGTAATAGAAAACAAATGAGCAAATTTGGTGAGTCTATCCACCACAGCAAAAATATAGTCCTTACCATGTGCCTTGGGAAAACCTGTGATGAAGTCCATGGAGATGCTTTCCCACTTTTGTACTGGAATAGGAAAGGGGTGTAGGAGACCAGCAGGATGGTTGTGCTCAACTTTGTTTTGTTGACATATCTTGCATTCATTTACATACTTTAGAACATCACCCTTCAATCCTTTCCAAAAAAAATATTTCTCTTAGCTTCCTATATGTTTTAAAGAAACCAGGATGGCCTGTTAAGGGAGAATCATGAACTACATTCAAGATCTTTTGCTTCAAATTCGAACAGAAACTAAATAGATTCAATATTTATATTAGATTATGTCATTCAACACTTTATATCTATCATCACCATTGGCACCATCTAAAAGTTCACAATCAAATTTATCTTTGGCATATTCTATTGTTAGTATTGCTTTCCAATCCTCTGAAATGTCCATAAGAGAGAGTGAGGGTCTCCTAGACAATGCATTTGCTACAACATTATTCTTCCCTTTAACATATTCAATGTCAAAATCAAAGGCTTGAATCTTACTCACCCATTTTTGTTGCCTTTCATTGAGTTCTTTTTGTGTAAGAAAATGCTTCAAGCTATTGTGATCGGTTTTGACCACAAATTTGTTCCCCACCAGATATTGTCTAAACTTGACCAAGGAATGCATGATGGCTAACATTTCCTTGTCACATATGGAGTAGATTCTTTCATGTTGCTATAGCTTCTTGCTTTCAAAAGCTACGGGGTGTTGATTTTGCTTTAAAATTGCTCCAATGCCTTCCCCTGATGCATCACATTCCAAGACAAACGGTTTAGAAAAATATGGTAATGCAAGTATTGGAAAACTACTCATTACCTCTTTCATTATTTGGAAGGCCTTTTCTGCATCTTCACTCCATTGGAAAACATCCTTCTTGGTTAGGGGTTTCATGAGGGGAGATGTCAGTTGGGAGAAACCCCTTCACAATTTTTCTATAGTAAGTACAAATCCCAATAAAACCCCTCAATTCAATGATGTTCTTGGGCGGTGACCAATCAAAAATGGCCCTTATTTTCTCCAAGTGCACCTTTACACCATCTTGCCCAATAATGTGCCCAAGATACAAAATTTCTGTCAACCCAAACTCACACTTGGACAACTTAGCAAACAAAGATTGTTCATGCAAGATTTTCAATACAACTTCTAAATGATGCAAATGCTCCTCCTATGTTTTACTATAAATCAAAATATCATCAAAGAAAACCAAAAAACACTTAGGGAGCTGCTTGCAAAATATTTTGTTCATGCATGACTGGAAGGTTGCAGTAGCATTGGTCAAACCAAAAGGCATGACAAGGAATTCGAAATGACCATAATGGCACCTGAAAGCAATCTTCTGCACATCTTCCTCCTTCATTCGAATTTGATGCTAACTAGATCTAAGATCAATATTTGAAAAGAAATTTGATCCAAATAGTTCATCCATGAGCTCATATATCTAGGGAATGGGATATCTATCCTTCACTGTCTTCTTGTTTAGAGATCTGAAATGAATGCACATTCTCAAGGTTCCATCTTTTTTCTTCACCAAGACAACTGATGAAGCATATGGACTTGAACTTGGCCTTATGAGTTCCAACTCCAAAATTTATTTAATAGCCTTCCCAATATCATCCCTGAACCTTTTTGGGTGTCTGTATGGTTTCATTTGGATAGGTTGAGTGTTTGCTTCCAACATAATGGCATGTTCAACTCCCCTGTCATGTGACCTTCCAAGGGGAAGGTCTCCAAAACCTTTTCATACTTGTGCAATAGCTACCTTATCTCCTTTGGATGTTATTAAACCATTATGCTTGGTTTGGGGGAAGTGATTAGACACTCTGCATCCCATTCAATGTCTCCATGTCTCAAAATGGACCTCATACTGTGGGAGGACACCACTTGGTTAGGATAGGTTTGCATTACCCTCAGCAATATTGGCTTTCCTTCTGAATCTTTAAACCTCATTTCAGGTACTCTATAGTTCATTGAATGCTCTCCTATAGAGTACAACCATTAGAATCCCAAAACCACATTAGTATCAGTAACATTCACCACATAGAAACTTTCAGTAACAGTGTAATTTCCTATGGTAAGTTGTAGTTTTGGAATCCATGTGTTACAGTCCATAGAATTGTTACCTGGCATGATGACCATAAACCCATCAAATGTCTCAATAGGAAACTTTCTCCTCTCCACTAAGGTCGAATCAATGAAGTTATGGGTTGCTCCTCCATCCACTGGGACTAAAACCTTCTTCCCTTTGATAACTCCTTTGCATCGAAGGGTATGAAACCGAGGAATCCCTGACAGTACTGCAATCTTCCATGTTTCATTTGGTGGCTGATCATCTTTTGTTGTTTCATATCCTTCTTTCGGGGCTGATTGTTGTACTTCTTCCTCCATTTCCTCATCATCATAAAAAAAAACTTCAATGAAGTGTGATTTCCCCTTAGCACATTTATGCTCGGGTACCCATGGTTGATGGCATGTGAAGCACAGCTTCTTCCTCTTGAGCTCTTCCTTACTTGGTCCCTCTTTCTTATCCTTCCCAAATGAGTCTTTTTGCCATGTTTTCTTATCATCTTTGAACTTGGAAGGAAAAGTGGGATTGGGAGGATACCTTGTCTTGGGTAGCACATTTTGCAGATCTCTTATCAAGTTCATGGCATCTTTCAATGTAGTTGGCTTGTGAGATTTAACCAATCCTTTCAAAGGTTCATCCAACCCTTCAGTATAGAGAAATACTAAGTGACCCACAGAGATGTCAATGACCATAACTGACAATTTTTGAATCTCCAACATGTAGGCCTCAAGGGTTCCAATTTGCTTCAACTGTGCCAATTGCTTGAAAGGAATTTGAGGGTCCTTTCGATCAAACCTTTCTACCAACCTGTTAACAAACTCTTCATAGGATTTTATTTGGTCATGTCGTAAGGTTTTAAGTCCACATAACCACCAATCATTAGCTTCTCCTTCAATATGCAGAATAGTCGTCTTCAATGCATCCTCTTCAACCATTAGATTCAACTAAAAATACAAATCTAATTTATGTATCCAAGAAATAACATGACATCGTGGTGAGCCATCAAAAGTATAAAGGGATACCTTTCCTATGGTAGACTTCAATTCTTGATTTTGGAAAGGTATTCTGCTACCTCCTCTGGATTTGAGCTTGTTTGATACATTGAAGAATTGTTCGAATTGTAAGGTCCTCCTACACTCTTCACTCAGCTGCTACCAATCATCAAGGGATTCCTTCATCCCATATTGAGTGCCAAGATCCCCTTTAGGATCAAGAAACTTGGGCATAGTGGATCTTGTCGGACTCTTGAAGTCATTAGGTTGATTGTGAGGTCCGATCCTTAAGAAGATTGTTTCTCCACCTACCTTTTTCTCCTCGGTATGAGAGCTACTACTGCTTCATGCTGCTAATTTGCCCCAAATTTGGTTGGAAAAAATTTGAGCCCTTTCATTATCTACCTTTTCATGTCCTCAAAAAATGGTTTCATGAACTTCCTAAAGTCCTCATTCTCCTCCATTTCTGAGGTTCCTTTGTCACCCTTGCTCATTGCTTCAACAGAACTTACTTCTTCTCCTACTTCTTCCTCTCCACTGAGGGTATCTTCTGCCTATGATACTAGGGGTGGGAGTTATCTCCTTGGCCTCATCAATGGTCACCCTGATCAGGTGCAAGGACCATGCTTTGATACCACTGTAACATCCCTACCATGTAAAATTACTCAATTTTGGCTAATTTCAAACCTTGAACTAGTGAAACCCAAGATGTCCCAAATTCTCCCAAATGATTTTGAATTCTATTTGGAAGGGATTGAGGGGTCTTAGGACATCCTAATTCATCTATTGGAAACTCATACACTTTCTAAAGGCATTTATGACTTGCATTAATCAAGGAGGAGTGAAAGGGAAAAATACTAGTGAATTCGATGTTGAGACCCCCCACTAGTCACTGATTTTTTGTCTTCCCAAACACTGTACGACCTTCCCTAATTTATGAAAAAAGGATTGGCATGGATAAAGGATTTAATTTACAACCAAAATGCATAATTTATCATGATCTACAACTGTTTATTGCACCCATCAAATAGAAAGTTGTAACACATATACATTGCTTGGAAAATGTAAACAGTGGACAAGGAAATTGTTGCATAAACTTTAATCAAATGCCCAAGGGTCATGCATATAGTAATTTGGTCATATAAAGTACATCATATGGTGCTCTAACAGCTGAAAAAACTCAGAGAAATTCTGATACAAAACAGATGCATAACTACTCCAAAAATTCCACAAGAAAGTGTAGGGGAAACTAGCTCGAATAAGTAGTTTGCTTGGAATTTTTACATGATATGCATGGGATTTAGAGCTATGGCTCAAATATTCAGCTCAACAAAGTGACATACATCTGATCATACATAAATGGAGTCACAAAATCATCCTACACAATATTTATGCAACTATTAGTGCGCCATCAACGCTAGAACAATGGACATTGAGAAGTGAATGTGAGAAGAGAAAGTAGAAGAAGTTCTATTAGAAGAACTTGAACTGAAGAGGCATTTGAACCTGCATTAAACACATCCTTGAAGCTATGATAAGAGGTCTGAATGGCCTATCCTCAACCCAACGTGGATAGGGATCTTTCACCTTCGAAATTGGTTCAATAGCAGGGAAGGTAAACACCCACCATACATGGACAAGCTAAGCTCTCCAAGAGTGCAAAACAAAAATGATCCAAAAGCTGATCTACTTCCTCATCCTCCTCTTTTATTAACCTCATGTGGACTCATGATCTCGAATTCCATCCAAGAAACTCACCCAACTCAATTTAGTGATAGATTCCTTCTTGAGACACTTGTCCACTTCTTTCTTGCACTCCTCTTTTCCCAATTCGAATTGGGAATATTGGCTGACCATGACTCCCTCTATGCACCCTCTTGATGGCTATTTTTAGCCCTGATATGTCATATTTGTCATAGGTCTGCAATCAGGTCTGAATTTGTCATGTTTTTCAAAGGTTCCTTCATTATTGTTGTCATAGATGCCATGGAATCTTGTTACAAGTGTCACAATTTCTCAATAATGCCTCTTCCTCTTCATTGGGAGTTACTTTTCCACTCCAAGTCGAGCCTCCTTGATTCTTGACATGAATATTGCCTCTTCATATTCCCTAAGTACGTTACCCTCCACCTTGAACTCGAATTTGTGTGAGAATGATGCCAAGTGTAGTGGGGAATCTAGAATGATGCCAAGTGTAGTGGGGAATCTTGCCACATGTGGGTCCCACACCCTCTTATGCGCCCTCATGATCCAATGCCACCTTATTTTTCTTTTTATTATATTTTATTTGGCCCATTTAATTTGAATTTGTAAGTCTACGGTTAATTTGGGTCTTGTAGCTCCCTTATTCCAAGTTTTAATGCTTCCACCCCGACCTAGGGAACTAGTAGGCTAGTGGAATTTTTCCTCCATGATAATTTATTTGGAAGGGGACATTACATGTGCCATGGTTGTACCCTCCTTGCTAGCATCTTGTCTCTCTTTTTGGTTTTGAACCACTTGGTTTTCCTTTCATTTGGCCTATGTTTTCCAAATATTGTTCTTGTACATAGGCTTCATCAATTGACTAGGGCTTGAAGAGTATGACCTGCCTCCGTATGTGACTATGTAACCCCCCTAGATACTTGAGGAGTATGTTTGGGTTCTTGGGTGAGATGCCCAAGATGATAGCCATATTCCTAAACTTGGTGGTGTATTCTTGTACACTCTGCCCTTGACTTTTCTTGAAGTAATGCCAACGGATCCACTGGTCCTCTACATACCCGATTGGGTAGAATTGGGACCTAATGAGGGTTTTAAAGTCCTCCCACTTAGATACTAGTGGATCACCCTCTAGCCTAAGTGCTTCTGTGTGGCTTTCCCACCAGGTCAATGCATGGCCCTCTAACTTCATCTAGGAAAATGAGATCTTTTGATTCTCGACTATTTGATGGATACTAAAGCAAACCATCAACTGTTGCAACTAATGATTCAGTTTCAGAGCATTGAGCTCACCTTGATATAACTTGATGTCTATTATTGGTACTATAACTCGACTACTCTTTCTTAGGCTCTTTCATCTTCTATAGACTTATTTTCTAGGTCCCTTTTATCTTCCAATTTCCTCTCAGACCCGAAATTTGATTTAGAGCCTCCAAAATCCCTTAAAGGTCTGAACTTGCTATTCATAGCCACCATAAGGATTGACATATTGTGTGAGATATCAATGACTTGTATTTCCAGTTTTGAAAATATCTGCTCATAATCATTTTCCACTCCTTGAACAGACTCGTCTACCATGGCTAGGGTTTGAAGACTTTCTTTTTCACCGACTATTGGATCCTGCGATTACCCACAAAACCCAAAAGAAAAATTGCTCTAATACCAATATGATATGTAAACTACCATGGATATTCCACTAGATCAGTTCATCACAATGAATCTTACAACTTAGTTCATTGTGTTAATTTAATTTTCATAAAATACTAAATACAATGGAATTGAAAGAGAAACTAGGGAAAATAAGTACACAATCCACACAATAACACGAGATATACCCTAGGAAAACCCACTATGGGGAAAAACCTAGCCACAAATGAGGACCATGCCTTGCTCTTCATCTCAAAATCCAAATACAAAGGAAATGTTACTTTATCTAGAGTTACCTATGACTTTGTGGCCATAATGGCTGCTACGGGATCTCCTATCTCCTATGTTTTGATTTAACATCCACTCCCATACTATTTCTCAACTATGGAACAATACAATACAACAAAAGAATGGCTCCCCTTCTTCTTCTAGTGGCCCGATATTTAACATAGCCCCATAACCATCTAGGGTTAATTTTAGGGGTTTTGCATGCCTCAACTCTCGATTACAGTTAGGGTTTTGGTCCTTCTAGAATGTTCTTGAAGGTCCACACGTGACTAGCTCCACATATGTGAAAAATGTCAGCTGACGTGGAATCCACTCGATACCATAGTGGTCAAATGGATAGGTCAACTTGCAAGAGGCATAACTTTTGCATACAGACTCTGTTTGAGGCAATTTTTGGACTATTGGAAAGGTCTCGAAGTGTAGAATTCTGTAAAGGGGATTTCCATAGGTGATGAAATTTTGATCCAAAAACCATCATGTATACCCTCAAATAGGCCCTGGAAGGTTATGGATCCCAAATCTGTAAAATGAGACCTTCCCATAAAATGGGCCCTACAAGCCAATTCACCTAATCTTTTGACCCTGAAAGCTCCAAGTAGGTGAAAAATTATATATTGATCCATTTCAGATCAGTTATTGACCAATAGAGTGTGAAGATGATGTTTAAGGAAATTTTCCTTGAGGTCATAGACCCCATGATTCTATTTCTTTAACCCCAATCTAGAGGTCTTTCATTTCTAGTATTTTAGTGTTGTTTTGGGATCTGACCCAAAGTAGCCCTTTCTAGGTCTGAATTTTATCTTCCCCATTCTAGGGTATCCTAAAGTCATGTAGTCGCCAAGAAGATCCATTTTGAATCATTCCCTCCCATTTTGGGAGTTTAATCTCTGAAAGCATTAGTTCTAAAGGAGACGATGAAACAATTCCTTAGCTCTCTCCTTTTTGTACCATTTTACCTTAGTTAGTTTTCCTTTAATCCCACCTACCAAATTTCTTGTTTTCCCCTTCTGACCATTTTGATATTTTTTTGCAAGATGATATCCTTTGGTAGCTATGCATGTGCATCTAGTACCAAATATTCTATGGAAATTATTACTTTTCCCTCTTCATCATCATTGAGCATGGATAGATCATAAATTTTTAGGTTCTCTACATTTACTACTTAGTAAATGTGCACATAAGGTGTAAAACTAGGATTATAAGCATTTTTTCCTACCGTCTTCAATACTTCAAAATGTCCATATCTTAGAGCTTTGATTTTGTTTCTTGGTCTCTATAATCTTTCCTTATCGAAGTGAAACCAAACTCTATCTTCTACTATGAAGGTTTTTTTAACCTTGTGCTTGATCATGCTTGGCCTTCTACTTCTCTTGAACTTGTAGGTGTCTATCCTTGATCATATCTATGAAATTTTATTCCTTCAATGCATCACTTAAGGTTGATGTCCCTATTTTAGAATACCCATATGTTACATCTAATGGTGATGGTGGCAAATATCCAAAATAAATTTCAAAAGGGGGCTCACTAGTGTGAGTGTGGACAACCATGCTATTAGAATGCGGTATAGAAATAAAAAATTTCATCCTAGGTCATTGGTTGCGTCTAATTGAAGCCTCTCATTAATTGAACTAGATTAGATTCACCACTTTTGTCTACCCATTAGTATGATGGTGGAAAGTGGTGGATCTCTTCAATTTAGTATCCAACTCCTCCCACGATGAAGTCCAAAATGAATGGATAAATATATAATCTCTATAAAAAAAATCTCCTTGGAATCCCAAAGTGCACCAAGCCCTTTCAAATAACAAGCTTTCAACTTATTGTCCTTTAATGGTCTTATTACAAGCCATTAGAGTAAACATATTATTGAACGTATCCACTACCACATACACATATTCATGTCATCTTATTATTCTATGCAAACCCACAACAAAGTTGATGGATATAATTTCCCATGGACTTGTAGGGGATGGAAGTAGATTTTATAGCCTGTGCTTCTTATGACTAGGGTTGTTATTATAACACAATACAAAACCTCTAATAAACCTAGTTACTTCTTGCATAATGAGCCAAAAAATATGCCTCTATAAGTTAGCCACAATCTTCCCAACACTAAAATGCCCAACAACATTGAAGGTGTCATCCTCCTTTATCAGTTGCACCCTTTCTTCTTTGGTACACAAAAGTTCCCGACATTGTAGGGTAATCCATATTGAATATGGTAATTAACTTTGTTGTTTGAATCTTCTTGTTCATGTTGACCCCATAGCTACTGATATACCTCCTTGAAGTCCTTGTATTTTGCATACTTCTTTTTATATGCTTCATTGATGAATGGGTCCATGTGCATAATGTATCATAGAGTCGTGATTTATAGTGTTAGCAACCATGATAATGATTCGAGCAACTTCTTGTATATAATAACTAGATAAAATTGTTGCATGAATCACATCCATTTAAAATGTCTTACCTATTGGAGCTTACTCCAAGCCTACAAGTATTAGAGAGGTTGGTATAAATATGGATAATGGTATCTTTACCTAGTAAATAATGTTTCGACTTCTTCATGGCTTACAACAAGGCATAAATTTCCTTGTCATATGTAGGGTAGATTAGCACTACTACATGGAATAGATTTGAATGATAGTAGACATGCCTCCCCCTTGCATTAACATTGTACCCATAGCATGTACTAACTAATATTAGTTTCCACTTCAAATGCCTCCTTTGAGATAAGTAATGTTAGGACTAATGCTTGACTAATCTCTTGCTTCAAGTTTTCAAATGATTTATGTCGATCCTTACCCCAATGGAAACTACTAGAACTAGTTGTTAGAACATGAAGTGGTCCCGCCACAACTAAAAATGATGCTATGAACTTCCTTAGATATAGGGAAGTTCCCACAAAAATCCTGAGTTTAATGAAATTAATAGGAGTGGGACATATAAGGATGGGTGCATGTATCTTTGCAAGATCAACCTTCAACTCCCATCCACCAATCACATTCCCCAAGTACACCAATCACTGCCTATCAATCTCATAATTCTTTATGTTTTTAGTAGCCAATGTTTCCTTAATGTCTCCAACACTTGCTTATACTATGACACATGCAATTATGAACGATCATAACATATCATCGATTACATGCATAAAAGTAGTTGGTGCAATACTCAAACCAAAAGGCATTAGTAACCATTCATATAGAACTTTCTCAATATTGAAAGTGGTCTTCGAAGTGTCTTCTTCCTTGGTTAGGGCTTGATCATATCTTAATTTCAAATCCATCTTGATGAAGTACCTTGCATGTTGTAATTTATCTAACAAGTCATTGGACTCAGGACAGGGGTATTGATTATTGAGAGTAATCTTGTTCAGATATTTGTAGTCAATGCATGCTCTCCAAGTCCCATCCTTCTTTGGAACTAAAAAAATAGGGGAATTGCATGATGAGGTACTTGGTCTTATTACTCATTGATCCAACAACTCTTACAACTATTTCTTCACCTCATATTACTCTAGAATGGATTATTTGTACAATCCTTTGTTTTGTAAAGGAGAATATGGTAGGAGGTATATCTCGTGCTTCGTCTTTGTATCAAGTGGAATTCCTTTTGGCTTCTTGAGCACTTCTATGTATGTTAGTAAAATATCTTCAAACTTGCACTTACGTTGTTTAATATATACTTCCAAGGAGGCCCTCACATTCATTGGCTCAAAGTCTTTCTATGTTTGACTCAAGAAGACAAGTACATACTTATTGCTTGAGTTTATCAATCTCTTTGCATGATGGGCACTCACTAGATAGATCCAAGTATCCTCCTTATGTGCATTGACGATAAATGATTTACCATTCTTGACTAGGCAATGTTGGTTTTCCCTTCTCATGAATATGGCATCCCTTGTATACATGTAGGAACTACCAAAAATACATTGTTGAGATCAATAGGTACTACATTGACTTCTATTTCATCAGTAATTTTGCACTAATAAAAAATCTAAGATTACACTTATTGGAAACTTTTAACTCTACATCCTTATTCACCGTTCTTGAAGGGGATGGATGAAGGTGATTATGCATCTCTCTCTAAACCAAACTTACTTACGAGGTCCTTTGTAATGAGGTTGGCCTATGAATCATAATTAAACAAATTATCCTTCTTGTTCTTGTTAAATTGAATCTTTATGTTGAACAACTTCGTCATCTCCTTCTCCTCTGCATGATGGAGGCTATGTAGGTTCACCTCCTTCTACATTGTTGTGCAAAAAAAATTCTCATCCACATGTGAGTTACTTTCATTTTCCTTTCTCACTTCCACATCTAGAGAATTATTTTTCTTGGTATGCTCCTCCTTGTGGTTCTTGAATTCAAATATCGATGCAACCACCAAAATTTTTATTTAGTGTGACCACTAATGTTGCAATGGTCATAGTGGTTGTTAGGGTCCTTACACACATGTGTAGTGGCAACAAACTTCTTATTTTTCCCTTTCCCCCTATTTTCTCTCCCTTATTAGAAGCTCCATGTTGGCATCATTGCTTTGAGTAGCTTGGATGGCTATTTTTCTTGTCAAATTCAATATATTAGGCTTGCACATAAGCCTTAATTATGGTCTTGGGCTTGAATACCATAGCTTTCCTTTTTATGTCATTATGAAGGCCACCTAGGTACTTCATGACCACGCTTAAGTTCTTGGGATTTATCCCCAATTGAATGCTTGCTTTTAAAACTATATAGTGTACTCTTATAAACCTTCTCCTTGCCTCTACTAGTAGTAGTGTCACCAAATCCTTTGGTTCTCTCCATACTTAATAATGTAAAACTTGGAATTGAAGAGGTATTTGAATACTTCTCACCTAGTTATTGGAAGTTCCCCCCCAAGTCTAAGGGCCTTAGTGTATCTTTCGCACTAACTCTATGCATGATGTCCCAACTAGAGTTTGGGATAAACAAATTATGCTCATCTCATTTATTATGCACACTAAAATAGGCCTTCAATTGCCACAACCAATTATTCAACTTAACTGTGTCTACCTCAATTTTGTAGTGCTTGATCTTGATATTTGCTACCACTTTCAACAAGTTTTGAAAATATTGGTTATTGGATGTCCTTTTTTCAAGCTTTGATTCTCCCTTCTCTTCCTCAAATCCTCATGATCTTTCGCTTTCTCGTGAGATTCAAGTTGCTTTGAAAAACGATCGATTTTTTTCTCAAGAGAAACCATGGGTAAGGCCATACTCTTGGAAATGTCAGCTACTTGAGATTCCAACCTTGCAAATCTCAACTCACCTTCAGCAACGCTTCCATACATGTACTCATATTCCATATATGAGGTTTGCAACTTCTTCTTAAACCTTCTCATGTCTATAGTTCTACAAAGTCTTGTGCTCCCTCATATTTAGAATTTTTTATACAACAAAGCATATATTGCACTCAAACTACACAAATACCCAAACGAAACCTGCTCTTATATCTATATGATATGTAAACTACCTTGGATATCCCAATGGTTGGCTCACAAAAACATATTTAAACTACAACTACTACAATGAACCTATGCTCAACTATGAGATAATTGTTTTTGTACTTTTATTGATTTAACATGAAACTAAACAAACCACACATATTTGTTAACTAATGGAAAATAACTAGATAAATACAATAATAAAAAACATAACATAACACCACAAACACAAGATTTACCTTAAGCAACCCGATGTGGGAAAACCCAATAAGAATATGAAGTACTATGCCTTTCTTCTTAATCAAATGACAATACAAGGAAAAATATAGAGATCATTAAGCTCATTGTGAATCTATGAGACACTATGGCCTTCTACAATCCCCTACAAAATGCTTTTTCTTCTTTGCTCTATTATGTCTCTGCTCCTTTTGGGAGTTCCTTTGCTATGGAGCACCATATGGCTACAATAAGCATTGAACCCTTTTCCTTGGCTAGGGTTTTAACACTATTTCTTAGCTGTTAAGGTTAGGCTTCTCAAATATCATGATGCTTCTTCTAGAAATCTGTGGTGGATTCCTATATGCCACTAGTTCTGCATGGGCATAGCACCTAATGTGGTTTCCCCAAGGACTTGTAGAGAATAATTAGATCGTTACATTGCTAGAGACATAACTCTTGCATGCAAATTTCATTTGATGAAAATGAACCACCATTTGGAAATTACTGACTTATAGAATGCAATGAGGACCTCCAAAAAATTATCCTTGTGGTCTAAGACACTAAAGTTCCATTTCTTTGACCTTAAATAAAGAATTTTCAGTGTTGGTCCATCCATCAATGTGATTTTTAGGGTTTGACTTAAACCAACCCTTCCATGTCCCAAATTCTGTCTTCCCCATTGCATAGCATCAATAAAGTCACATAGTAACTACATAGATTAGTTTTGGATAGTCAAATTGTGCTAAAATGACAGTTGCCCCGGGTTGACAAGTGGTACACCTTAGATAATATTTAAGCAAAGTTCTCCTAATCGAATTGCACTAAAGAGAGGTTCACCCAATAAATTGTCTAAGTGCATGTGCCCATATTTGGTTGCTCTATTAGAGCTATAGAAGAGTGGAATCATCAACATAGTAAATTCATAATAAAATGTGCAATTTGATGCGGACTAGCGTAGCAAATTGTCATTATGTCTTAGATGTGCTAATATTCACAGTTTTGTAGTTTTGGATTGTGAATTGGTCATACCATTTCAAAGTTGGATTGAGAAAATACATTTTTGCACACACCCTTGGCTCCTGCACCTCTATAGTAGATGTAGTTACATACCGTGTGGGCATATTAGTGTATATGGACAACTTAGCAAATTATTGCACGTAAAATATCAATAATAGCGACATATAATCTTCCTCTCCTTATCTCTCACGCTTCCTAGATTTTGTACAATTGTATAACTTAAAGAATATGAATATATGGGAAACACCAAGTGTTTTATATTCCCTTAGTATATTATTATATACCAACTCTTCACATTATAAATGGTTTGATAGTCAATTTATTCTCTATTGAAAGGCTTCATGCTGTCCATATTTTGCTATGTCGTATTCACTCCTTGAATAAAAATTTGAAGTTAAGGTCTGTTGCCCAAATTTATTGCATCAATGTATGTTTGATGTGTAAATTCGTTTTTGTCCAAGTTAGCTTAATAGTCGGGAACTTGGGAAGAGACATTGCCATGTAAACAATTGAAGTTCAAACCTTGAGTGAATGTAGAGTCATTATATGTATGAGAGAAATGTTTTGACCTCTTAAGATTGATTTCCTTTCATCATCAAAACTTAAAAAACTTAACCTATGACTAACAAACCAAATTGATTTAAATGAATATTCAAAAAATACTTTATCCTTTAATTTTCTATCTTAACATAATCCATTAAAACCTATAAACAAAAGTTGAACTTGGCTCAACTAACTATAATGGTACTAAGATCTGTTTGGGTCACATAGCAACCATGGTTAAGCCTTTGTTAATTAAAAATGAAACCTTTCTATTAATTATATATAAATATAATATAAATATTTCAAACGGCAAAATCATAAATTCTAATATCCGAATTAGAAATGTATTTTCAGTAAATATTAAATTTGATCTCCCTAAGCTTCTCCTCCACTGCTGAATTACCACGTTTCTAATAGCTGCTTCTCCTAATTGTTTCACAGTACTCTGTGGAAGGATCTGGAAAGGTTAAGCGTACCGTATACCGTTCTTACCATTCTACAGTGAACACCATACTAAGAGAAAACCTGAGGCAGGCGTTTAACAGCTGTTCCTTTCTTCACACAGAGGTAATAATGTCAAGAATATCTGCATTTCTGTTTTTTGGGTATGCAAGAACTGTCTATTGCTTGTTAGTAATCTGGCCGTAATTCACCCTGTTTATATCGATACAGACGTCTTATCTTAAAAGCTAAGAAAAACTCTGCGTCATGCCCTCATACAGGAATACCTAGTTATACGAATTGTCTTTATCAATGGCATTCGCGTAATCCTATACTAGCCCGCGTCTACTTACCAAATGGACACTCACATACCCACCCACCCAGCCACACGCACACACACTACACTCACCCACCCACAGCAGCAAGCTCTAATAGAAGAGTAGAAATGTATAGCTGTATAGGTGTTGATATAAATAAGCTGAATTTTGAGCTATATTAGCTTATGAGTACTCATGAATTGAGCACCCTCCCTGTATTGGTGTTGATGGAAATTAATTGATTTTTAAATATGTTTTTATCGGTCTGTTCATTTTTTAATTCTTTAAATTTGTTGTTAGATGGAGGCCTTGGGACAGACTGCCATGACTGCAAAATCCAATTCACTGCAATTCATGAAGACTCCTCTGACTGGAGAAGGTTGTAGGAGAAAGCAGTGCCCTGTTTTGGTATTGGCTTGTGGACCTTGTTCATCCAGGCCAGTTGCATCATCTCAGACTTACAATGCTTTATCGACCAGAAGGTCCGTTGTATCGATGGCAAGGAAGTCTGCAAAGGATAAGCACAGTCATGAACCTTTACCAGACGAGTCTTATGGACCTTTTCCTGAAGCCATGTTGTTGAAGAAGGTTGTTTTTGAACTCTAGAATTTGTGTGTTTTCTTTCTATGGTGCTGTGATTTATAACATGCTTAGTTAGTCTGAGACCGAAAGGGATTTGCAAGGAGTCAAGTTCCCGGGGCAATGACACCGCAGTTCTTCATATCAGTGTGCAACCTGCCTATTAGCTACAGGAATATGTCGAGTGTGCATGATATGACTACATGGAAGTTAATCCTGTTACCAGTGATTGGTAATTATCATTCTCTAAAATTGCATGGACTGACCAACGTGGAATATGGTCCATAAATGTATCTACTTGTCTTTTCTGTAGCCTTGCAAAAACAATGGAATTTATCAGCTGTTAATGGAGTGTAAGTTTTACTGTCTGTGAGAGAAGTATTGGGGAAGTTTTGCAAATGTCTTTAAAATCTAGGTTCAGAATAATTCATACTATTTTGGGAAACCTTGAGCATATCCGTGAAAATTTTGACACTAGCTTGACAATTTTTGTGGAATCTCATTTGATGAAAGGAAAACCCAAAGCAAACCTAAAACCTAATAGTGTAAAATAATTTTACCACAATATTATGGTTTTATTTGAAAGGGAGAAAGATGCAGCCATCATGCAAAGGAGAATGGTGTTCTTTAACAAAGTTGTCATTACCCTGACTAAGATCTGCCCTTTTTTGAGCGAGTTACAGAAGATGAGCCATCAAGGATCTTAAGTTGCCATGAATCCCCTTGGAATTTCCAGTAGGATCAATCAGAAGGCAACATGGGTTCCTGTAGATGTAACTATCATCCTAAAATTCACCCCTGGAAAGAAAAACGTCTTGGTTTTTTCAATCTGTGCTGAAGTAGACTTAGAAGCTAAATCTCTAAATATGATCGATGATAATGTTCACTTGCGGATGGACTTGTAGGGTTTAATCGAAAGGTCTATGTTCCTGCCTGAGAAGAGGATATTCCCACTTGGAGTGCTTCTTAAGGTCAAGAAAGGAACCAAGAAGACAAGAATAGTGATAGGTGGGAAAAATGTGCCAAATAGAGGTTGCAAATGTGAAAGGTTCTCTTGTTTGATTAGAGGCTTGAAGGTAGGTTAGGTTTGTGTCATATAAGCAAAAAGGCCCAAATTTTTAAAAAATGACGAAGATGAATAATGTTTTGACTATAAGGAATCAGGAGATGCACAAGAAGGAGAACCGAGGCAAGTTTCTAAGAGATAGGATTTGTAACAAATGAGCAAAGTGATGGAGTATGACAACTTGCAATTGATTTGTCTCTAAATTTACTTTTTTGGGCCTCACAATGAGATGTTTAAGCAAGGTACTGCTTTCTGAAGATTTTTTAAGACAGATAGAACCCTTACAACTTACAGTGATTGGTTCAAGAGTGGGTAGTAAGTACTAAGACCCTGAAGGCATCCGTGGCTTGCTGATTAGGAAGAAATGGGAAGCTCCCCTGAAAATGTATGGTTGGTCAAGGAGACTTTGTTTTGATATCAACATCATCCACCAAGATACCCGGAGTTGTGGAGGAGTTTCAGTTATTAAAAAATCTTCGCACTAAACTTGTATAGGAGGATTGAAATGTGGCCTCACAGGGAAGATTCATTTGGGATTAGAGTGGAAAACAACTGCAGGGCACAAGGGTGTTTCTCTGCAGCAATGCTCATTTTAGAATCTATGGTATATTTGTTTCCTATCCCAACAGGCATTTCCCTAAGGAGCTTGTCAATTTGTTATTTGATTTGAATAAACTGTGATAAACAAGTATTATCATCATCTAGATTAAAGGATAATGTTCGTTGGGAAGCACGATTTGTTTCACACCCTAAAATGATAGTGATGACTTTATAGATATCGTGTGATCATATGCTCTAACTCTAG
This sequence comes from Larix kaempferi, assembly GCA_027924585.1. Taxonomy (NCBI): domain Eukaryota; kingdom Viridiplantae; phylum Streptophyta; class Pinopsida; order Pinales; family Pinaceae; genus Larix; species Larix kaempferi. Next base: position 1,803,368 of record BSBM01000703.1, on the reverse strand, counting down.
AAGGGTTTTGTTGTGAAAGGATTTTTTTCCTTTTTTTGGGCATATTTTCTGTTTCCAGCTTTATCTTTTGAGTAAGGAGGTACTTCCTATAATATTGCTAGGCATCCTTGAGGTTTAAACCAAACTGCATCATCTCTAACACCCATGTCATCAGCCTCACTTTCAAAATTTTCAATAGGTACAGAAATGGGAGAAACTTCAAGAACCTTTTGGGGTTGGTAGGCCTCAGGCCCTCAACCTTGTATCATACCACATTCTCAAGTTTAGGCCCATTGATAGGAAAGCAAATGTTTGGACCACTAAGGATTTTATTTTGGGAAGAGAGCTCGTCCATTCTTTTGAGGCCATTCGGGGTCATTCAGGGGCAAATTTTGGACATGGGAAGTGAATGCTATGCTAGCTTGAAAATAATACAATTTAAAAAAAATACAGAGCGATGCAGGCCTTTGTCAACCCAAGATGTTCTAGCTTCAAAAACTAGGATAGAATAAATGTGAAGAAACCCAATTCAAGTGGCCTTGCATTTAGAATGCATTGTTTTACTTGCAGAGAGCAGATTAATAGAGAGACTTAAAGCCGAAGTCATTAATTGTCTCTGCTTGGTGTTGAAAGGATTGTCATATAGGATAGGCTTTATATTGATTGGCAATATCATATTTTCATTGCTTTTATTCAAGATCCCAAGAAGAATGCAGACACAACAGGAGTAGAAACTTGAAAATTACGATAACCACCTCTCTACAGGAGTAGGCTCTTCTCCGACTTGAGGGGGGCTTCCCTAGATAGGATTGCTAGGCTATGGCAATGGGGCACAAGGTGATTTTGAAGAGTTAGCCTTAGCAAAACTTGAGCTCTTTCTTTGTAGTATAGGTGATGGAAGGACCATGAAGACTAGTGCCAATCCTCAGGGCAAATGGAGTCTCAAGATAATTCCCCCCCCCCAAGGAACTTGTTCATACATGTTTGGCTAGAATCCCAGCACAACACTAGAGAATTCCCTGTCCCAAAAAGTGTAAGCTTCATGCAAAATTTCACCAAGGAAGGGTGGTCACTACTACACATACCTTCAGCTCATGCCCTAACATGTATCCTAGATTCCTAACTTATGCCACCAAATCTACAGCCTCTACAAAGGTAGGAAAACTACAAACCTTCAACAAACCTTTGACAAAACTAAACCACAAAATGATAAAATCATTCCATTGGAGCAAACATACTCTTTGAATGAACTAGGAGCACAAACCTTACAATGATAGAAATAGCATGTCACCTGAATATTAAGCCATCCAAGAAAACCCAAGAGAAAAGAAAACCCTTAAACTTCAAAATGCTCCATGAAAAGATATGTCAATTAGGCTCCAAAAGAGAGCGAGATCTCAAAATCCAACCATGAATTCAAATGAGGAAATGGCTCTCTTTATACAGGAGAGTAGCCTAACTCCTTATTCCTTAGATCTAGCCTAGAATGGGGTAAAATAATACAAAGCCCCACTTACTTCTAACAAACTCTCAACAAAGCAATAAAATAAAGTGGTCAAAGCCACATGTACATTACAAGAGATACATAAGGCCCCAAAATGAGGGGGCTCCTCCATCAAGCAAGGGGACAAATGATAAGATGATGCCACATGGTCTCCAAAGGCCCCTTCAAAGAAGACTTCTTCAACAAGCTATGTCCACAAGGGAGTTGAACCAACCAAGTGATGTCCACGTAGAAGCCCAACCAATTAAGTGTGTCCACTTACTAGCCTCTAAAGGCTTTTTTTAAAGGAAACTTCCTCAACAAGTCATGTCCACAAAGAAGCTGAAAACCCACATGCAACCAAGAGATGTCCACAAAGCAATCCAATCAAGTTCTAGAAGCTACAAAGAGCCAAACATCCAAGGGGATGGCCCCAAAAGTGGATGATAGAAATAACTTCCAAGTAACAAGGAATCTTCACATTACTTAATCTCCACATGATATTCATATGCTTTTGGCTTCATAAAGAAAAATCCAACAGAGAAAAAGTATACAACGAAAGCCCCCATGATAGGGCACACCTTCAACAATGTATAATCAAGGGCTTCTTTTATGAAATGATCCTCCTTTAGATGAAACATCCCACCAATGAAACCTATAAGAGAGCTTTGCGAAAATATCAAACAAGGTGTTGTCCTAAATTAGGTACATTTTGAACTTTTAGGGTAGAAACTCCAAGAGGGTAGGGCGTCACTCTTCATAGGCTACTGCTACAGGCTGCCCTTACACATAACTAGCAGCTGCCGCAGGAGACAATCATGCTTGATGCTGAGAATGCTTAAACTAGTGAAGTTTCACCACTGTTCGCTGTTGTTCTAGGGAATAGAGATGAGGTTTTAAGGCTGCTTTTGACCGTTGTTACCGTAAAACGTCCTAAAAAATTGCCCAACTTTGGAGTTGGGGATTTTTCAGTGCTGTTTTGAAGGCCAAACCAAGCTAAACTTGCCCATAATTGTTGCTTACTGTCAACAGGTGGTTGTTTTCTGCTGTTTATGTTTATTTTTTTTAGTGCAGCTGCGAGACCCATTCTCAGAAGAATGGTACCTTAGTCAGTTAACTAGGGTTCCTGGTTATGTTAACTAGGTAGAGTAAAGAGTAAGACCCTAGAAGGTACCCTAGGCCCCCCAACTGTCTCCTGGGGTTCTTGGTCGAGGACTGTTGCCAGCTAAGTTGTACTTAGTTGGACTATCAAGTGAGCGGACAAAGTTGAACATGTCACATGTTCATATTCAATGATCTGATGTCCAGCAGGCCTTTTGAAGGGCCCATTTTTTAATTTTTTCCACATGTCCATGCCCTGTGGGGTTTGTAATAAAATGTACTAGCATGGTATTTTTGTAAAGGACTTGGTTCCCTACTACTTTTTGACTAAGTCGGGTATTCCAAGGAGTTTTTTCACTTATTAATTATGTCTTGCATTCGTGCATAACATAATTTTTGAGTTTTTCTCCTGTTCCTCCAAAGCTGGAATGCCTGGTGAGGTTAACGGGCCTTAGGGAGTTATTAAAGTCCATGGGTCAATGTATATGAACATGCTAGACATTAATTTTGAGTTGTATGGACATGTGCTAGGTCCCCCTAGGTTTTTTTTTTAAATTTCGACGATTTTTTTTTTTCGTAATTGAGTCATTTTTTTAATGGTTTAATTAAATTTTTTGTAAAAGGTGTAAAAGTGTGGTCTAGGGGTCTTTTTTGCCATGGGGGTGCTCGTTTTTTAACTCAGAGCACCCACCTTACCCCTAAACCCACTTTCTATAGTCTTAGACCCATTTATTTTTCACTTATGTCAAAAATTCCAAAAGAAGTGAAAAAGTAGAGAAAAAATTAAAAAAAAAGTCAAAAAGTC